>JAJGOT010000001.1:857500-1360000 GCA_022457155.1 Cladopsammia gracilis
CGCCGAGGAGTACGAAAACTTCCCCATGGAGCCGATTCTCTTTTCCAAAGCCGATGGAAAATGTGATCAATTACGAAAATACGCACGCATGCACTGCGAGGAATTTTGAGCCCACGGTACTTGGGATTCGGTGTATTCGTTTTGCAAGCAAAAGCGAAATTTGTTATTTTGTGCATCGCATTAGATCTGGGACATTTCTGTAAGTAACGTACATTACCGGTACGAGTACAGGCTACGAGTAGCCTCTTGTTTAAATAGCTTTAGTGTAAACCCCATTGCCCTTTAAGATCACTAAAAACGAGTCAAGATGTTTCGAATGATAGGATAATTCATAATATAATCGCTACCAAATGTCAATTTTGTAATTTTGCCTGTGAAACTTTATCACATATGGTTTTTTAATGCCCAAAATTGTAAATCTCTCTGGTTTACTGTAATGGTGAAAGAAAAAAAAACAGGTGATGACGTCACTGTCACTTTAACTGACGTATTGTATGGATACAAACCTGAATCGACTTCCACTTCCGCTTTCAATCACTATCTCCTAATAGCGAAATTCTATATCCAACAATTATAATAAAGTTAAATTGCTGTTCTCCGACTTTCGAGGCTTTCTGTGTCTTTCTTAATGACAGAATTCGTAGTGAAAAAGAAATTGCTGTGAAAAATAAGAAACGCGTGAAACATGTGTCCAAATGGACTTCACTCTGCATGTGTATAATTTATGACTGTTTATTGCGATGCTTGTGCCCCAACCTCTTTATTATCCACTCTTATCCAGCCACCCTTTTTTCCCTTTAGTGTGATTGTAAGATTTATTGTTTAGTTACCCATATTGTCATTTAGTGCTAGTCCCTTTTTTTTCTATTTTTCTTCTTTTGCAGTTAGGATGTAAATCTTGGCCTATTTGTTATCAATAAAATTCCATATAAAAAAACTTACAATTTCATTGCTTAGCTTAGCTGCGAAGTTAATGCTAATACGTTAGTAGTCTTTAGAACATAAATGTTTATTTATTCATGATACCAAATAAAATACAGAAGAAAACAGAACAAACAGAACGTTTATGACGTTTACATCAAAAATGTAAAACATTAAAAATGCAAATAGGTATTTTAAAATTGAATGATGTGAACTATTTTACTTAGTTCGCCATTCATAAAAAAATATTTAAATCTTGACGTGAATGTATTTAAATCTATTAATCGGCTAACACGAACTGACCTACAATGGAAGTCAAAAGAAGTGCTTCTTAGTTATTTTTTTCTCGCCGAATTTGGGCGCAACTCCTCCCTCCCCCAAACATTGTTAACAAATGTAGGTTAATGCTCTTTATGTATAAATGTACGATCGATCGTCAGAACCCGGGAGAGGGGGGGGGGGGGGGGGGAAGGTTTACATTATTTCACTAGCATCCTGATAAGTGTTCCAACACATGTGACCGCATTAAACGGGGGTTCCACTGTAACATATGGAGTAAAAAGTGTCCTTTCTAATTTCTCTGTTCTCAAGTAAACGGCATTTTACAAGGCCCACTTAACGAATCGTGAAACCGCCCATGAACAATTACTAAAAGGTTACCGCTTGTCCATATAGCTAATGGTACTGCATTTACAATCGCTATTAAAATGTGTCTTTTCCATCGTCTTCTCCAAACAGCCATGACAGCCATATTCTGATAACGAGTTTCGATCGCTAGAGACACGCTGGTGAAAAACCACTCAATCACCAGCTGAACTGAAGTATGGATCGCATATGACTGCACTAAATTTAACAGTGACTTGTCTTGTAAGTAAATAAATTGGTATAAGTATAGGAATCCGTTAACAGACACTATTGCAGTTGATTCAAATAACATGCTCATGATAGCAATATCAGCCATTAGTCTCTCACGCCGAGGAGTACGAAAACTTCCCCATGGAGCTGATTCTCTTTTCCAAAGGCGATGGCAAATGTGATCAATTACGACCATGGTGCTTCGTTCTATGACTTCTGCAGCGCCGTGAATTATTCCAAGAATAGCCATGAATTTCAGATTGCCAAGATCCGCTTGCAAGATCCGAAATATAACCGCTGAGCCAAAGTACAACGACGCTAGTAATACACACGAATATCCCGGATGTGTGATGTTATATAACCGCTGAACACAAATTCGCGAGATTACTTTAACAAAGACTCCAATGAGAGGAGCGAAGAGTGCGATTAACAGTTTACCTTCATTGTCTTGTTTGTTGTACGCTGGGTAAATAAAATAGACTATCTGACTACCAGCGAAAAGAGGTAAAAATGTCGGTGCTATCATTTGAAAAAAGGAAGCCAATTTGTGTCTTCTTGAACGTGTGTTGAATTGATTCGTTATAAGATAGACTTGTATACATACACTGAGAAGAAACAAGACATTTGGCGGTACACTATGTAATAACATTTTAGAAGGAGTCTTTTGTACCGCAAAACTCAGGTCGGAGTTAGATTTCGTTATCACCTGTAGAACAACTACACGATAAAGTGCATCTAAACAATAAACAAGACAACAAACCAGAAACAGTTTTTTCTTCACCCCCATCAGCTGAAATGGGCGAAATAGCAAAAGGATATTTGTAAAGCACCAGATGTAAACAAAAGCACGAAGTATCACACCTGAAATTGTTCTCAACCATTGTACTTGTATTGGAATTGCAATTGGCTGTGTTGAGTATTCACAGTTGTATATAGTCTTATAACAGAGATACGAGATCAACATGTACACTGTACTAATGAAGAGAGCGGTTAAAAGCGAAATCAAAGCTCCAATGTACATTGATTTACATATTGTATGGAAAGCGGATGGTCTAAATCGCTTCCAAGCCATGGCACTGCTATCTTCATTATGCCGTTCGTCTTGCGTTTCTTCGATTTCTTCTGTTGAACATGCGTTAATAACCACTACATTAAGACGACTAGACGCTGGATAGTCCGAATTCGTAGCTTCTCTGTCGCTGTATTCTTGATAAATCAGCTCATCAACAGGGTGATAATTCCATTCTCGGCCTGTGCTTTGTAGAGGATTGTAGCCAAAAGATTCTGCCGTAAATTCAGGTTCTTCTAGGTTATAATGCTCTGTTACGCCTCGAGTGAAACTGAACACGATGTGACCAAACACTTCTATCAATGTACTGCTACTCATTTTCACTTTCAACTGTGACAGTGTTTGACTCAGAAAGTTTAAACCTTTATCGATTGCTCGTGGGAAAGCTTGACACACCTTTTAAACAGCAGCTGGATTCTCTGCGACGTTCCCTATGCGCAGAAAGTGAAACCTATTTTTGCCGATTCAGCCGAAACAAAGGAATAACAATGCTTATTCGATGCATGCTTCACTGGCCAAGCAAACGTTTCAAAAAGGTTATTTTTGGGTTTACTAGTAAAAGAGCTCTGTTGCTCCTCGTGTGTCCAAACATCTCTGACCCTCTCTATCAAAATACTGTTAGTCATTTTCAGTCCTTGATAGTTTTTAACTGAACTGAATCTTCAAAATGTATCAATTGAATCGAGAATTAGAAGAGCGGAACATCACTTTTAAAATGGAGCAGCTAAAAACAGAAACGATGATCAAATGATTAGAAAGTGAAATTCAATGTTCTTGGTAGTTTCCGGCAGCCGCCAACTGAACAACCTCGTGATTTGGTGAAGTCACTGATTACTTGGCTTGTCAAGCATAGCCTTCTTGTGGTTATACAATACAGACAATACAGTCTGAACTGAGCAGAAAACAAATTTATTATTCGAAAACAAAGTCAAGGCCAGGGTGTTTCGCTAAAACCGGTATTAGTTAATGAAGCAGGGGGTTTCCCGAACTTGTTCAAACAGCTGCAGTAGAAGCTGAAGGGATCTTTACACCTCAAAACAAACGTGTTTCTTAAGCGAAATGAGTTTCAGGATATAGTTTGATTCCCGTGGTATAAGGGCGTATTTATAGGAGGGTTGTCGGATTTGTCAACAAGTGAAAATGAGCAGCGTTGGCTTCATGGGAACAAGGTTGATGCGCGGTCGCGCGTTGAAGGCTAAAATTTACATGTCAATCAAATAAGTGGAAGTAGACTACAAAACTTAAACAAAAAAGGCTGGAATGCTAATTAAAGGGTTTTTGGTACGGAATATTAAAATTAAAATTAATGTTATTGGTTGGAAATGATTTAGGATTGGAAGTGGTAGTGAAAATGAGCAGCGATACACAGATAGAGGTGTTTAGCCAGATCCCCTTTTAGATCTCTAACGCCAGGCTTGACAGAGCAGTACAAGATACATTAATAAGAGCGTGCAACGTTTGCTTGACCAGTCAAGCAAGCAGCGAATGATGTCAGTGGGATATTTGTGGAGGCTAAAATACCCCATCGAAACCAAAAGAGTTTCATTTTCACTTTCTGTTAATTACTGAGTAGTGTCAACGATATAGCCTTAAAATTGAGGGCAAACATTATTATATAGCAATTATATAGCACTATTTGTCTACACTGAGTTCATCATCATAATAGAGGTATTTGGTGATAAGAGACCTGATAGAGGAGTACTGATTCAGAAGAACTTAAAACCTTCGGTTCGATCAGTCAGGCAAGCAGCGACGGAAGAGAAAGATTTGTGGAGGTTTGAAACGAATCAATTTCTGCTCATCGCGGATATTTTAGCTGCTACTATAATACAAGTGGCGAGGTGTGACGTTCGTCACATTTATTTCCCGGATTTATTTACTAGTGATCACTAGTTTGTCAACTGAAAATGAGCAGCAGCGGTACATTGATAGAGGTGTTTGGTCACATTGTGTTCAGTTTTACTCGAGGCGTAACAGAGCATTTCAACCCAGAAGAACCTGACTTCACTGCAGAATCTTTTGGCTACAATCCTCTACAAAACACAGGTCGAGAATGGAATCGTCACCCTGTTGATGAGCTTATTTACGAAGAATTCAGCGACAGAGAAGCTACGAGATTGGACTATCTAGCGTCTAGTCGTCTTAATGTAAGGGTTATTGACGCCTGCTCAACAGAAGAGAACGAAGAAACACAAGACGAACGACATAATGAAGGTAGAGCCATGGCTTGGAAGCGATTTAGACCATCCGCTTTTTATACAGTTTGTAAATCAATGTACTTTGGAGCTTTAATTTCGCTTTTAACCACTCTTTTCATTGGTACAATATACATGTTCATCTCTTATCTCTGTCAGAAGACTATATACAGCTGTGAATACTCAAGACAGACCATTCCCATCCAAGTGCAATGGCTGAGAACAATTTCAGGTGTCACCTTCGACGCTTTTCTTTACATCTGGGGCTTCACAATTGCCCTGTTGCTATTTCGTCCATTTCAGCTGATGGGAGTGAAGAAAAAACTGTTTCTGGTTTGTTGTCTTATTTATTGTTTAGATGCACTTTATCGTGTAGTTGTTCTACAGACGCTTACGAAATCCAATTCCAAAATTCTTGCTGTACAAAAAACTCCTTCCAATATTTTATTATATGATGTGCCAAATATCCTGTTTCTTGTCAATTTATGCTTGCTAGTCCATTTTACAGCGAATCACTTCGGCGCATGCTCAAGAAGACGGAAGCTGACATTATTCCTTCAAATGTTGGTTCCAACATGTTCATGTTGCATCGCGGCATCGTTGATAGTCTATTATCTTTACCCCGCTTATAACAAACAAGACGATGAAGGTAAACTGTTAATCGCACTCTTCGCTCCTCTCACTGGAGTCTTTTTTAAAGTAATCTCGCGAATTTGTGTTCAGCGGTTATACAACATCACCCATCCGGGATATTCGTGTGTATTACTAGCGCCGTGGTATTTTGTCTCAGCGGTTATATTTCGGGTCTTGCAAGCGGATCTTGGCAGTCTGAAATTCATGGCTATTCTTGGAATAATTCACGGAGCTGCAGAAGTCATAGAACGAAGCACCATGGTCGTAATTGATCACATTTTCCATCGGCTTTGGAAAAGAGAATCAGCTCCATGGGGAAGTTTTCGTACTCCTCGGCGTGAGAGACTAATGGCTGATATTGCTATCATGAGCATGTTATTTGAATCAACTGCAATAGTGTCTGTTAACGGATTCCTATACTTATACCAATTTATTTACTTACAAGACAAGTCACTGTTAAATTTAGTGCAGTCATATGCGATCCATACTTCAGTTCAGCTGGTGATTGAGTGGTTTTTCACCAGCGTGTCTCTAGCGATCGAAACTCGTTATCAGAATATGGCTGTCATGGCTGTTTGGAGAAGACGATGGAAAAGACACATTTTAATAGCGATTGTAAATGCAGTACCATTAGCTATATGGACAAGCGGTAACCTTTTAGTAATTGTTCATGGGCGGTTTCACGATTCGTTAAGTGGGCCTTGTAAAATGCCGTTTACTTGAGAACAGAGAAGTTAGAAAGGACACTTTTTACTCCATTTGTTACAGTGGAACCCCCGTTTAATGCGGTCACATGTGTTGGAACACTTACCAAGATGCTAGTGAAATAATGTAAAACTAACGAGCGAGGTAAAATTCAACCTTAATTTTATTCCAAAGCACAAAGCATATCTATTACGCGGAGGCGTTTTGAACCGCCCGTTCAACGGCACTCCCTATTCTCTATGCAAAATAAAGACATGCACAGAATTTTCAAAATGACAAGAGTTGTGCCTAGAGGAATCATTTACATTTTAAGGTTCAATGCATGTGGGTGTCAGTTACGATGCAATATGGAATCTGTTACAGTCGGGTACCATCATCATTTTGCGGAGCTGTACTGTTCTCTTTGCAGTTGATTAATTACAGCCCTGGTATTGACGTAAAGGGATTGATACTTTTATTACCTAGACGGCTTCGATTATCTTGTTAACAGCACATAGAACTCGCTTTTACTGAAAATTTTTTTAACCTTTTTTGGCTCATCTAACTTTGCACCATTTCCATTCCCAAAGAAATGGGAACAGCCAGCAGTTTATTGAAGGCAATATGCATGGCCGTCCGGGTAAGCCTTCGTGCGTTTCTTTTTTTCCTGTGATATTGAGGATGAGGTACGTTATTGCAGCTTGGCTAGCCGACACAAGCTACATCCAACGCTCCGTTCGACTTGTGTAATGCACTGCAACATGCAAGGGGGGCTTTTTCAAAGAGAAATTGAGTGGATTAGCGCAAACATACATGTAGATGTTAATAATCATTTTTCCTCGGATAAGTAACAGTGGTTTTCGAAATTCGGAAAGAACCTAATGTATTAAGTAAGATGTCAATAATAATTTTTCCTCGAATAAGTAACAGGGGTTTCCGAAATACGGAAAACCATAATTATATAAGTAACGGGGGTTTCCGAAATTCGGAAACGTCTTTGCGTTCTTTGGAGGTATCCGAAATTCGGAAACATCTTTGCACTTTTGAGGGTATCCGAAATTCGGAAAGTTATAAATTTCGTGTGAAACCATTGATATGTCCTTAACAAATTTGTGCTTTCGAGTAAAATGAAAATTCCTTCCTATCAATTTTAGCACGATTTTAAGATTCCGAGAAAATAAAGAAAATTCTCTCTTGTATAAAGGGGCGATTTATAATTTGTAATTCCACGCAAAATTTCGATTTACTTTTTTGCCCATTTTTAACCTTTTTCCGAAGAAACTTACGAAACTGCCTTGTCCAACTCAATTAGTCTGACAGAGGTTGCAATTTTACCCGTAAAAATAAGCCATTTTCCTCACGATTCTTAGAATTTGCTCTGAATTTTCCAAAAATGTAATGCCACAAATTAGTTTGGAACGCGTTTGTATTTTGATTGTCTAGAACTTGCATGTACACAACAGTTATTGGCTTTGTCTGAAAGGGTTTAGGAGGTTTGTAAACCTTAAAACACTTTGTGATGATCTCTTCATATTGTATTATTAATTTTCACAAAATTAGTACAGTACTTTAGCAATAATTTTCACAAAAAAGCACAATACTTTAGCCCAGCGAAATCTTGGTCAACATGTAAAACACAGGGTTCAGAAACCTGAACGCAGTTTTGATGGAAGGCAAACTGAAGGTCCGTTGCACGTCAATGGCGTGGCACAGTTCTTGTTTTAATGGGCGTTTCGATATTGAGATCTTAAAATAATTGAAGCCCGCGCGCGCATTATGGTGGAAACTAGCGCGCCATACTCGCGCGGGTTTGAAGTGATGACAGATGAATCATATGATTGCATAAGAATTTCCCTATTGTCATAGCCTGCGAGCAGACTGACTTGTTTGGGGTATCGCGCGCTAGTATTGTCAGAGAGGCGGTGTACATTTCAGTCATTTCGTCAACACGCAGTCGCTCTCACTTTCTCGCTTGGTTATAAACCAGTGAAGGAAAATTTTTCAACCCGCTTAGCTGCAGCAAAGTTCAGCGTTATTTGACAGAAGTGCAGGTACGTGTAGAAACGCATTTTTCAACACATAAGATAGTTAGGTATGGTGTGAAAACATTTCGATGAATCGCGTGATTCTAAACTTAATCTGTATTTTGATTGTCTAGAGCTTGCATGCACACAACAATTATTGGCTTTGTCTAAAAGGTTTTAGGAGGTTTGCAAACCTTAAAACACTTTGTGACGATTTCCTCATATTGCATTATTAATTTTCACAAAAAAGCACAGTACTTTATCAATAATTTTCACAAAAAAAGCACAATACTTTAGCCCAGCGAAATCTTGGGCAACATGAAAAACACAGAGTTCAGACCGTACCTGAACGCAGTTGTGATGGAAAGCAAACTGATCGTCCGTTGCACGTCAATGGCGTGGCACAGTTCTTGTTTTAATGGGCGTTTCGATACGTTTCTAAGCTAGCGAAATTTGAACTGGACTGGCACATTTTTTGTAATGCAAAAAAGAAAGACGGAATACACGGCTTCTTCAAAATAAATTCAATGTTTTGGACTACAGAACTGTATTTTTTTAACTTGTCACGTCTTGACAAACGTGGTTCGAGTTTTCGAGGGTTCGAGTTATCAGGAGTCGACTTTATTTTGCAATTTTGCATTCGACGATTTTATTTCTTTGTCATTTTTTTTTCGGTCGATCCAAACCGGTTATTTTTAATGAGTGTTTCCAAGAGATTATAATTGTCCTATTATTTTCTCTTGGTGTAAATAAATATTTGAGGGGGGCATTGGGGTTTTCGGTTTTTGTCATTTTCTGGATCGGTTTTCTGGATCAGTTTTTCGGTTTTTGTATCCGTTGTGGTTTTCGGTTTTTCCTTTTTAAAGGCCCACTATCACCCAAAATGCATTGCGAATTTAAAGCAGCCAAAAATTTCCGAAAGAGCCAATCACGAGCGAGCACGTCATTTGAAAACGAAAAAAAAAAAACGACCGCAACATCATGTAATCACATTGTTAGGGAAGAGAGATTATTTTGGCACGTGTTATTTATATACTAATGCCATGAAGCAAGGTCCATAGAAAAACATCATGTTCTGGCAAGTGCACCTGACTTCCTAATATCTCTATACGTTTTAAGCGGAATCGGCCCCCAAACGACCCCACAAAATTTTACCTTATGAATTAATTCATAACCAGCATAAACAGCCAGTCATGCATCCTTGATCTTACAAGAAACCATCTGTTTTCGTGAAAATTATTCATTAATTTCGAAGCCTAATTTTATTTACATGTAGGTATTAAAAACAAAACGTCTGGACTATTTTCTGCAGCAACTATAGATACCTATGCTCACATAAAAAATGTGTCCCCATTGTTCAAATAAGTCAGGTACGCCGAAAAAGAAAAAACAGTGTCGGAAAATTCGCGTTATAGTGTCGATAAATTTTCGACTTTTTTTTGGCAAATGAGATGAAATCCGAACACCGTGAAAAGTACCTCGTTGGCTCGTCGCCAGCAGTATAACTCAAATTCCTGGTTAAGAATATTGTTGTTTCATTATTGAGTTATACTGCTACAGCGCACTCATCACTTCAAATTCCTACCAAATTTGGCAGATCAGAGACTAACGAGCGAGGTAAAATTCAGTTTCATTATGAATATAACCTTAATTTTATTCCAAAGCACAAAGCATATCTATTTAGCGGAGGCGTTTTGAACCGCCCGTTCAACGGCACTCCCTATTCTCTATGTAAGGGTTAGACAATGAACGTGAACAAAATATGGATCGTGAACAAAATATGGATCTTGGATGTACTTTAAAAAGATCAAGTTCGAACGTTGTCTTTTCCAAACAACACGGCCTATGTATTAGCAGGTTCTTCATATCAGCAACATTACTTTCAGTGGAGATATATAGCCGTGCCATGTACGAAACTAAAACAAGAATTTTTCACTCAGTTAAAAGATTTTTCTAAAGCGAGGATGCAAAATCAGAGGTCTTTTGAATCTTTGAACTGAACAGAAACGGTAATAGAGAAAACTAAATAGAAAAATTCACTAGAAAACGCTAATTTCCGATGTTAGATCGAGCTGGAATTTCAGTGTGTTAAAGTCTGATAGGTGCTTTGAAATTTGATTACCAGAAAACGCGTCTACAGTAGTCACAAACGAATTGTTCCGTGTTTGTTTACGCCGGCAGTCTCCCCGGCATTCTTCGGATCGCCTGTGGCTAAAAAGGGAAATGCAATTGATGGTTTCTGAGTACGGGAGACATTCTTAGCGTCTTACTTTTTTGACTATGAAGAAATATACCGGAAATTGGGATGAAACCTGCTTTTGCAAAAGTGAAAATTGAAAAAAAAAAAAAACATTTTGAAGCAAGGGAAACGTGCCATTTAGGAAAACATTTAGTCTGGGGTCGCAGGGTTTGTGACCAGTCACAAGTGACGTTTTCTAGCATCAATCTTTTCGTATTCACTACCAATGAATATGCTGTTTTTATTTTTTTACTAGATTTAAAATGGACCACACCAAGCTTGTCATCTTTCTGTTAATCATCCTGGAGACAGTGGCTACATTTGGGTCTCCGATCACAGAAGATTATCCAGAAGACTACTCTGAAAGACCAGAAATGACTCCAGAATTCCAGGTAAAAATAACACTTATTACTGAATGAAATAATGATTAAATTAGAAAGATTAGTCTCTTGGGAAAATCTGATACACGAGGGTAACCCAGACCCATGTTATGAAGTAACAAAATATAATGGTTTACATGAGCATTCAACTGATTATATTATTATTTCTTTGCAGATTATATATCCATATTTTATTAGTTTGCCGCTAAACATTCTTATATTTATACACACAGGAGCACGAAAAGTTGTTTTCAAACACTAGGGACCAAGACGGTAAAATAGTCAAGCGAGGTAAATATTTTTCAGCTTGTAATACCTCTTACAAACATCAGCAACTATCCGGCATATACATCTAGAGTGTTTGTTTATCGGGAAACGTAAGAAAAGACCAAGCATAAATTGAGGCACTTGAAAGAGTTCATTTAATCTGTCCACCCAGTTTTACTCAGTACTCACACAACATGTTACCAAGAGCATCTTTTCACGTCATGTTATATAGAAAGTGGCGGCGAAGAAACGTGAAAGACTAAGGCGTTTTACCTATCGCTTGTCCAGATGTTTGATTGATGGGAATGCATGTGTAGTCACAATTGATAACTGCACTGCCCTGATGTGTACTGCGCAAGTCATTTTACACCTGAATCAATATTGAATGCGTTTTACATTTCAACTAAGATGCTAGATAGAAGGTCAGCAAGAAAAGGCGCAAATGCCGTTAATTGCAAGTTGCCGACATTTGTTTCAAATGAAACAAGGACAGGATAAAGCTTCCAAGAAGTATACACATAATTCGTCATGGTAACATCGATCCAAATCAGAATGCTCACACTGGGAATGTTTTACTGCAATTATCTAAAATGTTTAAAAATTGTTTAATTTAGATGCTGCTGCCGTCGCTGGTGCTGTCATCGCTGGTGCTGAACTTAGAATTACTGTGCTTAAATCAGTTTTGGAGGCCCTTGGCAGCGCAAGCCGCAAGATTGCCATTGGTGTTGATAACGAGAGTGGTCATGAATGGAACGCAAATAACGTCTATATCTCCTCTGGTACCTCAGATGTAAACCTGCCCTATAACGTTACGTCAGGTAAAAACTGATGCTTGAAGTTCAGCATAACTAACGATAATAAATTAATCTTTGGCGAACTTCTGTTTGATGGGCGAAGCCCAGAGGGAGTTAAAAAGGATAGCATGCTCTTACTGCTTTCCCAATGTGTGGCTCCCGATAACAGTTCATGGGTACTCGTGCATAAATACACACGGGTGAGGGGAACAGGACAACTAATTGGAAGTTCCTGCTTATACTGATCCCTTATGTCAGGGGCACCCCACAAGGAAACACAGGGTACCCAACAAGGAATGTTATGCAAAATGCTTGGAATGGCGTTGTACTGTTTTTTCACATCATTTTAGTGCCTTTAAAGGAAACTATCTGAAAGCTAATACAATTTGAGCTTTTCGGTTCTTTTAGCAAAATATTTCAGCAGCAGAAAATTTCAGGGAAGAAAATCTTATCCCCCGGATATGCTAGCTGCTCTCTCCTTTCCGAAAATCGTAGCCGACCTCACTTCATACCCAAAACAACATTTTTAACCCTCCAAAAACAAAAGACGATAAATTCTCCCGATGTTAAGTGGCTGTCTCCCTTACATCCTCATAACCAAAATGGGTCATGAAACAGATTTTCTTCAATTCTTGCATGTGAATTACACTTTGTCTAGTAACTATAAAAATGTATTTCGTTTGGTCTCAAATTGTTTTCTTCAGCAATATACAGGGGGGTCCCCTGGGGACCAAATTTCATATTTTTTTAGTCTGAAAAATGCAAAATTTCCCTAACTTTGGCAACTTCTCACAACACTTAAAATTTGATGCAGAGTTAAATTCTACTGTTGTTTGACAGGTACAAGTCCAGTTATTATTACAACGTTATAAAAGTTTCCATATCGTTGTTCCAAGTGGTTAAACATTAACTTCTATTAACCCACTTTCACAGCTTGTAATAAAACAGGAAAAAAACAAAAGACGATAAATTCTGCCGATGTTAAGAAAGTTTCAGGCGACATTGTACTAAAAAAATCTAATCAATTACGAATTTTTAAGATAACTAAGCCCTTCCGAGCAGCTTTCCCACCCAAACGATTTGTTGGATACTCCTGTTATAGGAGAATCTTTGTTTATCATTTTTGCCTCATTAGCATATATGCCTTATTCTCTTACCTAGCTACAAAATAATCAGCACTGAATATTGAAAGGGCATAGCACAATTAGCTTTTTTTAGAAATTTGAGCCCGACTTACTAGATACACTTCGTGCAATGCTGTTTTTAAAACTCAAAATTTTACAAAGAATGTATGGCTCATTAGCGCTTTTGACACCCAACAATTTTGCAGTTTTTAACAGGAGATATTTCCTTAAATGTTGCATGAAAAAAGCTGAAGATTGCATCGAGGTAGATTATTAAGGTTATCAAGCTCTCTCAACTTTTGAAGTCAATTCGTATTTAGCACGGTGCCTTCTCTACGTAAATTCGTATGCTAATGAAGCAAAATGTAAACAATGACGTCAGCAAAGATCGCCCTATATGCTTACCTAAATTTTGTTACCATCAGGTAAAGCCCTGTTGTGGGGAGCACGTAAAACCTCAGGACCCGTTGCCAGAGGAGCTGTTGGAGTGTTCACGTACCGCATTCCTACCATCCACAAAACACTAGCTGTCATGTATCATGTTCCCTTTGATTACAACTTGTACAGTAATCGGTGGAATGTCGAGCTTTACCCCGGAGACAAACGCGCTGATGAATCAATGTTCGATCGCATGTATGATAGCAATGCCCTCAAGGGAGATAACGGCTGGCACTCTAGATACTTAGGCTCAAACCTATCATTTAGGGGTGCCATGGCTAGCAGTGGTACTCCTACCCTCGAAATTAAAGTGTTCATTGGCGAAGAAAAAAATAACGGGCCCGACAAAAGCGCAGGTATAAGGATAACCATCGGTTTTATGCTTATGTCAATGTTCGTTTTGATTTAGTTTTTCCATACTCCTGAGTTGTCACCAAATATTCGGACGCTCTTGTTTCTTTGTCTTTGCCTTTCCATAAAAACTTATACAATAAGTGATTTACATCCTTAACAATGTGTAGGTAACAAAGAGGAGGTGTAAACGTGGAAAAACCACCTAGAATATATTTTAAAAAACTATGGAGGTTTAATGCTTTTCAAATGCAATTATAATGCTAACGATCTTCAAATTACCTCCAGCTTTTATTTAGAACTGCTTTAGGTAGCTCCATATTGTTCAGCCCTCTCGTCTTTTGCATTCCATTACAGCTAGCCCGATGGTGTGGCTAAAAACCGTTTACTTGAAACCAGTAATTTTTTTTATCAGTCACAAAGTGGTATCCAAATGACGTCAACATTTGTTGCTATGACAATGCGAAAAGGGGTCAAAAATACGCTATTTTGGACCATTTGAGGCTAATAACTTATAAACTACACGGTGAAAGTTTTTGGTTCGATATATTATTGTTTAATTGGCAAGTGAAACATTTTAACATTTTTTTTCAAAATTCTGTACATAGCGTTCAGAGCTACCTGAAATTTATGTAAAAATGACATATCTCTGAATCCTATGTACAGACTTTTTTCAAAATTGGCACAAATGGTCGTGATGTTTATAAGACGAAAAAATATAAAAATCAAGAAATTTCACCGTGCAGTTTTGAAGTTATTACTTGGGCGTAGCGACCAAGTATAAAAATGCAGTTTGGTCGTTCACAAATGTGCAGTATTGCGCAACTCTGGGGACGGCGGGATTGTTCAAACCTTCACCGCGGTCACACGTCCGAGGCGTTTTTCGTTTTATTTGGTGAGATTCATTTAGTATTAAGTGGAAACGTGGGCAAGGATGTATAAAATAATTAGTTTATGTAACTATCTTTTCATCTTTCCGGCTCAAAATTATGACCTTCTTTTCGATCGTTGAAAACTGATGAAAACGCCTTCGTGCCTCGTCGGGAAAGCTTGACACCACTTTTAAACTGCAGCTGGATTCTCTGCGATATTCGTACGCGTAGAAAGTAAAACTTATTCTTGGTTTCGATTCAGCCGAACTGACAGGAATGACAATCCTCTTTCAGTGCACGCGCTTCACTGACTTCACTGGGCAAGCAAACGTTTCGAAAGAGTTCTGTTAATGTACCTCGTGTGTCCAAACATCTCTATCGATGTACTGCTAGTCATTTTCAGTCCTTGATAATGTTTGACAGAAATTTTTAAACTGTATCCATTAAACATAGCAGGTCAAAACGGAAACGATGATCAAATGATTAGAAAGTAGGGGTGTAATATACGATTCATATTCCTTGCGATTCGATTCGATTTCGATTATTACCGATTTCGAATATTTCGATTCATGGAAATGTTTCTTGCAGATAGTTTCAGACTTATTTGTTGTATCGTCTTCAGCCGGAAAACCATAATATTTCCACACAGCTGATCTGGAAGACGCAGGCGGATTCACGATTAATTGGTCGTTCGTCGCCAAGTTTGTGAACGTGACAATGGGCGTGTTGCGGATGGTTTGCTTTATTTGGTAATTGGAGTGGTAGAAGGGCAGCGATTTTACCAGGCAACACAAAATGGCGCACGAACTGCAAACGCCTTTGCTCGTCAATCAAAAACAAAGATTTTAAGAGTTCTGAATTCTGATTTCACAATATAATACCTCATTGAGGGCATCCTGGAAAAGGTATTCAAAAATCGAACCAAAATCAAAACGTGGAAGAAAAGAATCGTGAATCGAACCGAATGGTCATAATCGCGATTAATCGAGAATTCGATTAATCGTTTCACCACTATTAGAAAGTTAATCTCAATGTTCTTGGTTTCGATTCAGCCGGAACTGAACAACTTCAACAAAATCCCCGCCAAGTAAATTGACATTTAATTTCCATGATTTGCTGCAGTCGCTGATTGAGTAACACATTACTAATTCAGGAGAACTAAGTCAAGGGGCAGATCACCCAGGTAATGAAGCAGGGGGGTTCCCGACCTTGTTCAAACAGCTAAATAGAAGCTGAAGGGAATCTTTACGAAGACCTCAAATAAATTGTTTATTTCTTTTTTGCGAATTGAGTTTTAGAATATATTTAAATTTCCGTGCAATAAGGGTTTATGTACACATGACGGCTATCAGTAGATGTGGGAATTAGACTACAAGACACAAATGTGGCTAAAATGGAGCCAAAATGGATATAAACCTCCAAAACTTCCAGTTTGAAAGCGGTTTTGGTCCTGGCGACGACCGTGCTGGCTTCAGGGAAACGAGGTTGATGCGTGGCCGCGCGTTGGAGGCTAAAATTTACATGTCAATCAAAAAAGTGGAAGTAGACTCAAAACTCAAACCAAAACAGCCGAAAATCTAACTAAATCTGATATCCCCGAGTGAAAGGCCGATAAAATGCTTTTTTTACACATTGGTGAGGTTTTCTAAAGCAAAGAAACTATTAATTTTTCGGAGCGGAATAACATTCCGTTCAATTCAAATGTAAAAAAGCATGATTCCGCAAGGCCGCATTGGGATCACGGCACATGACGAAGCGAGACGGTAAACATGTTTTGCTTTTGCCAAAATTGCCTTGAGCTCGTTGCTTCGTTATGAGTACAAGGAGGGAGAGAGAGAGAGAGAAAAGAAAATGTATGAACAGTACTCGTGGTCTCGCCATGGCCCAACTGCCCGCCTTTATCTTTCGAAGATCAATGGAGTGGTTGCGGTGTGTTTTCCAAAGGAAACCGGCGGAAACATATTCAGGTTCAAGCGTAAAACGAGGCGTCATACATTATTGAAGATCCGAAACCTGAATCGAGGTACGATACCATCGAATAATGTCATTAACATGTCGCTTTTTGGTCGCGACTGGCAAGTTAATTAAGTAGGAATAAGATTGACAAAGTTGTCTTTTTATGTAAACAAAAAATATTGACTGATGCTAGAGTGTTTTCCTTGTTATGCCCTATTTTGTCTTCCCGTTTATGTTATTCTATTATGAGGGAAATAAGTCGAGGGGAATAACTGCAGAGGAATAACTGCAGGGGAATAACTCAGCCCCACACTCCCCTGTTACAATCAAAAGCCGCCACCAGCTTTTCAGACAGCTTATTATTGGCGGGGAATATTCGATATAATCCCCTGCGAGAACAAAGAAAACCGAGCCATGTGGAAAATAAGCAGTGATACACAGATAGAGGTGTTTAGCCAGATCGCTTTTCTGTTCTTTAACGCGAGACTTGGCAGAGCAATACAACTTATATCAATAAGAGCGCGAAACGTTTGCTTGACCAGTCAAGCAAGCAGCGAGTGACGTCAGAAAAGTGAAAGATTTGTGGAGGTTTGAAACGAATCATTTCCTGCTCATCGCGGATATTTCCGCTGCTACTGTAATACAAGTGTTGAGGTGTGTGGTTCGTCACATTTATTTACTAGTTTGCCGAACTGAATATGAGCAGCGGTGGTACATTGATCGAAGTGTTTGGTCACATCGTGTTCAGTTTTACTCGAGGCGTAACAGAGCATTTCAACCCAGAAGAACCTGATTTCACAGCAGAATCTTTTGGCTACAATCCGCTCCAAAGCACAGGAAAAGAATGGAATTATTACCCTGTTGACGAGCTCATTTACCAAGAATACAGCGACAGAGAAGCTACGAGCTCGGACTATTTAGCGTCTAGTCGTTTTAATGTAAGGATTATTAACGCCTGTTCAACAGAGGAGAACGAAGAAACACAGGAAGAACGGCAAAATGAAGACAGCAGAGCCATGGCTTGGAAGCGATTTAGACCATCCACTTTTCATACAGTTTCACTTATGTCCAGGATTGCAGATAATTAGATGCATGGCAAATTTTGATATCCAACACGAAGTGTCCCGTTAAGTCTAAGTGTTTACCATCTTTTTTGAAATGTAAGGTAAGCATTAGTGTTAGTGTTATTTTTAGGTTAGGGTAAACGCACGTGTTTATCTTTACTTATGGAGCAGAATTTAGGGGACACTTCGTGACGTTTTTTGTCTGTATTTTTGAAAACAAGTGATGTTGAAGTTGAGTAGAAGAGCAAGAGGACACTTTGTGACGCTTATTAAATTTGCCATGCATCTAATTATCTGCAATCCTGGACATAACTGTTTCCTTTACATCTGGTACTTTACAAATACCCTTTTGCTATTTCGCCCATTTCAGCTAAAGGGAGTGAAGAGAAAACTGTTTCTGGTTTGTTGTCTTGTTTATTGTTTAGATGCACTTTATCGTGTAGTTGTTCTACAGGTGCTAACGAAATCTAATTCCAAAATTGTTGCGGTACAAAGTAATTTTTCCGATATTTTATTATATAGTGTGCCAAATATCTTGTTTCTTGTCAATTTATGTTTGCAAGTCTATTTTACAGTGAATCACTTCGGCGCATGCTCAAGAAGACGAAAGCTGACTTTATTCCTTCAAATGATGGTACCAACATGTTTATCTTGCATCGTTGGTACTATGATAGTCTATTATCTTTACCCCGCGTATAATAAACAAGACAGTGAAGGTAAACTGTTAATCGCACTCTTCGCTCCTCTCATTGGAGTCTTTGTTAAAGTCATCTCGCGAATTTGTGTCCAGCGGTTATACAACATCACACATCCGGGATATTCTTGTGTATTACTAGCGCCGTGGTATTTTGGCTCAGCCGTTATATTTAGGGTTCTACAAGCAGAACTTAGCAGTCTGAAGTTCATGGCTATTCTTGGAATAATTCACGGAGCTGCAGAAGTCATAGAACGAAGCACCATGGTCGTAATTGATCACATTTGCCATCGGCTTTGGAAAAGAGAATCAGCTCCATGGGGAAGTTTTCGTACTCCTCGGCGTGAGAGACTAATGGCTGATATTGCTATCATGAGCATGTTATTTGAATCAACTGCTATAGTGTCTGTTAATAGCTACCTATACTTGTACCAATTTGTTTACTTACAAGACAAGTCCCTGTTAAGTTTACTGCAATCATATGCGATCCAAACTTCAGTTCAGCTGGTGATTGAGTGGTTTTTCACCAGTGTGTCTCTTGCGATCGAAACTCGTTATCAAAATATGGCTGTCATGGCTGTTTGGAGAAGACGATGGAAAAGACACATTTTAATAGCGATTGTAAATGCGGTACCATTAGCTATATGGGCAAGCGGTAACCTTTTAGTAATTGTACATGGGCGGTTTCAAGATTCGTTAAGTCGGCCTTGCCAAATGCCGTTTACCTGAGAACAGAGAAGTTACAAAGGGCACCTTCTACTCCATTTGTTACAGTGGAACCCCCGCGCTTAATACGGTCACGTCTCGTGACACTTACCAAGATGGTAGTGAAATAATCTACCCCCCACCTTTCCTCAAGAAATAATGAGTTTTGACGATCGAGCGCACATTTATACAACAGAGTATTTACCTACAATTGTTTTTGGAATGGAGGGGTTGCGCCCAAATTTCGAGAAAAAAATAAATACAGTAGTACTACATTATTATTTAGTGATTTTTTTTAGACTTTTCACAAGTGTGCCAATTACTTCTGACATCCAATGTAGGTCCGTTCATAGAAGTCGATTATTAATGTGAATACATTCTCGTGAGGACTTATACAGGGACACTGTCCCGGCTGAAATATCGAGTTTTCGTGATTACATTGTCAAGAGCTAATGCTTTAGTAAGCTTGCTTTTATTTTTATCTTGAAATAGGAAGAAAACCTCGCCAAAATTGATAACGCAAAGAAATATGCCTATGGACAAATTAAATTATTATACATTGGTGTCACTAGCTCGATTTTGATTGGCTATAAGCACGCAGCTAATTATTGCTTGCTGTTTCTGTTACATCATATCTACAGACAATAGCTTTATTCATGCAGAAGTGACGTCATACCTACAGACAATAGTTTTATGCATGCAGAAGTGACGTAAGTTGTTTACTTACAAGTTGACTGCTGTGCATTGATCACTTTTTTGTGCGCGCTCTTGTCTTTACAAGTGCAGCTCAGGAATATGCATAATAAAACAATTATTGGATTCGGTTTTCGCATGATAGCGATAATTATCAAGGCCTCAGTTTGTGTTATCCGCCTCAGCCTTCGGCTTTGGCAGATAACACAAACTTTGGCCTTGATAATTATCGCTATCATGCTTAACCTCATCCAATAATTGTTACATAACGACCAAAAAACGCAGAATTCCACCAGAATGGAAACTTAATTTGAATTCTTGACCATCACAAAATCAAAATTGATGAACTGTAATCATTTCAATTCTTGTAATCCTGCATTTTTTCTCCAAACTATTGATTCTGTTCTGCTCAGTAGAATCTTTTTCTCCAATTTCATGAAACGACACATAAAGCTTCGACTGTAAGTACACCATACAATTTTACTGGAATTAAGTTCTAGCATTCCAAACACACCTCAATTTAAGCCGCGCTAGGTATCTTCAGCTGAGGCGTCATAATCTGCTTTCAGTGTCAAGAACTGTTAGCAAATTGAAAGGAAACCAGTAAAAAATACTAATTAATTAATTACTAATGGGATTAAATCACCTTCTGTGACCACAAGGATTAAATCTTCAAATGAAGCCGTACTTACACTAAAAGCTTTATGTGTTCTTTCATGTTAGTTGTATATTTGGTGGCATTTGGCGATATAACATAGAAATTAAGTAAAACACAATTTTGTTGTTTTGGTGGGACAGTGCCCCTTTAAATAGTTTTTTTTATACATGCCGACAAGAGACTGTCACGTGATAGTCTCTTGATGCCGACCATAGGAAATGTAGTTAATAATATTCAATTTTTAAATCTTGTTTGTATTTTTAATGTTCAATGTAACATTTTTTTATGTAAATGTTATACTGACGTTGTGTTTTCCGTTCGATATATTCTGCTGTATTTTATTTGGTATCTTGAATAAATAAACATTTATTTTCTAAAGACTACTAACGTATACGTATTGACATAAACTTCGCAGAAACTAAGCTGAGCAATGAAATTGTAAGTTGATGAAACAAGTCCGGCTGGTTTGAGGGCTAAAAACAACATCACCATTCTATAAAAACTGATTTTAAATTATAGTTCCAGGCCCAGAAAGTTATCATGGACCGAATTGTTTAAAGGGGGGTTAGTTAACCCAGGATTAGGACCGATTAGCACCAACTTTAAATCCAAATCTACACGTTTACAAAGTAGATTCCTGTAAATTATTTTTTATTCTACAATTTGGCTTTGACTGCTCTCAAATTGTTAATTAAAATTAACACCAAAAACGCTTTCCAACAAGACACAGAAACCTGGATTAACATTTATCCCAGGATTAGCATTAACCTGCTTTCGAACAACTGGGCCCCACCTAAAGAAAGGTATTCAGTGAAATAAAGTTTCTGTCTAAAAAACACATGACGGCCTCCACAATGTTGAGCATTTTATGAAATACATTTTATATTATAACGTTAAATAAATTAGCCAGTCATTTCAAAACAGATAGAATTACTGAACAATCACCTCAAAATCCTCGCCAAGTAAATTGACTCTTAAAGGGGCAGTATCACGAGGTCGAAACTTGAAAACGTCGGCCCACGTTTTCAAGTTTGATTCCGCAACTTCAAAAAGGCCGTCGAGAAGTGGTGGTATTTGTTGAATAGCCGGAAGAAAGAAAAAATCACTTTTAACAGTGATATGTCCAAAATTCCGGTGCAAGAATAGTGAACAGTGCCGCGCGTTGAACCTCGTGATACTGCCCCTTTAAATTTCATGATTTGCTGCAGTCGCTCACGGTTGGCTCACTGTAATCAGTTGCGAAACGAAACGAAAAAAATAAAGAAAATACAGATTTAACCATTGAACAAAAATTAAAACGCAGGATAGCCATCACTTACTTTTTCCTTCGTTGACTGTCCGAGAAGAATTTCGCAAAAAAAGATTTCTGTTGAGCAGGCGTTAATGATCACCACATTATTAAAGACGACTAGACGCTGGATAGTTCGAGCTCGTAGCTTCTCTGTTGCTGTATTCTTGATAAATGAGCCATGGCGAAAAATTGGATGACATTTGCCTCTAATTTTTTAACTCGTCCCCAGACCCCGAATTTGACCCTTAAAATCACAGCGAAAACGCCATTTTTTTAAGGGAAAATCAAAATTTTGCCCATTTATGAATTACTTTTCGGAAATCCACACCCGGATTCCAGTTATTTGATTATTATTCTATCCGGAAATGTTAAAATATTTTAATAACTTAAAAAAAGTCCCGTCATTTTGACCTTGAAGTGACCAATGTCACGTAAAGGCTTGTATGGAGTTCAACCGCGCGGTCATCGCTTTTAGCGGTATAACTCATTTTAATAGGCGTATGTCAACATCCACACTCGGTTTTGAAGAGACTGGGATCTAGTTAACATTTTGGTGGGAAATATGATTTCGTTGGAGGAAAAAAACCGTCATATGCATTTTGCCATTTTTTTTCAGTGCAATATGCTTCGACTCAATCACTGAGCCCATTTTGGCTTCTATTAATATTGGTGACTTGCGCGGACTAGCGCCCAGGCCGTTCGAGCTCAACTGCGCATGGGTAATAGTTCATTTTAGTAACGCGCACGTCTGGAACAAATGTCTCCTTTCAGGGGGTAATTTTTTGGTATGCATCAACAGGGTGATAATTCCAATCTCGGCCTGTACTTTGTAGAGGATTGTAACCAAAAATTCTGCCGTAAATTCAGGTTCTTCTGGGTTGTAATGCTCTGTTACGCCTCGAGTGAAACGGAATACGATGTGACCATACACTTCTATCAGTGTACTGTTACTCATTTTCAAGTGTGACAATGTTTGACTAAAAGTTTTTAACCTGTATTGATTGCTCGTAAGAAAGCTTGACATCACTTTTAAACAGCAGCTGGATACTCTGCGACGTTCCACATAAGCGCAGAAAGTGAAACTTATTCTTGCCCGATTCAGCCGAAGAAAAGGAATAACAATCTTCACTCATTGCATGCGCTTCACTGCCCAAGCAAACGTTTCGAAAATGTGATTGTTGGGTTTAGTAGTAAGAGCTCTGTTGCGCCTCGCGTGTCCAAACATCTCTAACTATTTCTATCAATAGGAAGACACAAATACGACTGAAATGCAGCTTAAATGGATTTCAATCGCTAGAATCAAACCTTCAAAACCTCCAACTTTAAAGCGGGGAAGGGCTTGGTGACGACGGGGTTGGCTTCATGGGAACAAGGTTGATGCGCGGTCGTGCGTTGGAGGCTAAAATTTACATGTCAATCAAATAAGTGGAAGTAGACTACAAAACTTAAACAAAAACAGCTGCAGATCTAATTAAAGGGTTCTTGAGAGGAAATATTAAAATTAAAATTAATATTATTTTGAAATGAAGTAGGATTGGTCTGAATAGCAAATTTACTTTTAATATGACAATAAAACCTGGCTAGGTTAATCATCTGCTTATTGGTTTACTCAAGGCCGCTTTTCAACGTTTTCTTGACCAATCAAGCAAGCAGAAGCTTTCAGTTTGCTTTCAGGTAGGGTTTTTTGTCATGAGTGGTTTTTGTTTAGTTTGACTTTGTTTCTGATAATTGGAATTCACACACACACACAATTTCATTTTGTAAACATCCAGCCGAACTGGCAATGAATGCGTTTGTTCGCCTACTTGGGGATGTCAGAAGAAAGTGATGTGTAACATCGGAGTTGTGAGTACTCCCCAGCCTAACTGGCAGTCTAATTGACATTAAGCCTGCGTGCTTACTTGGGACGTTGTGTTGACGATAGTTTAGTACTTTGTAAAGCATTATTGTTTAGGAGTAGCATTGTACTTGGCAGGAATACGTACATTTTTGCTGTATACAGTCCTTTGATTAAACGTTGTCACTGATCGGTCTTACCCCTACGCGACCAGACCGAAATGGAGTATGGGTGAATTAAAATGCATGATTAATTATTCTCTATCGCGTTTACAATGGAGAACAAAACTCACGTTTGTCTTCGCGTGCTACGCAAAGACAAGAGTCGCTTCGATACATATTCCGTTAAGGACGTTCCGTAGTTTGATAATGTGCAGCTATTGAATGTGAATTGATTTCTCTCCATAATCCTTTTCGGTCTGGTCGCGTAGGGATGAGACCGATTTCAATGACAACGTTTAATCAAAAGACTGTATTGTTTGGTTTGGTTCTCGCCAGACCCCCAAAAAAATAAAATTATTTTTTGGTGTATAAAGTTGTGTAGTTCTATTTGTTGTGAAGTGGATACAAAATATGCTCTTTGCTAGCTTTGCGGATACTGTCTCGGTTTGAATTTATGAGTTTTAGGCAGATGAGTTCTGGAACATTTATTGAAGTCCTGGAAGACTGAGTGAAGTGTTCATTCGTTTGAAACTCGGTTAAATTCAACTGAAATCTAGTCGTCCTAATATAATAATTGCAGCCTACGATTAAGGCAACTGAAGCCAATCATCAGTAAAGCACAACTAACAATAATAACTTTATTTCAAACCATCTTTGCATGCGCGCATCAAAATAGATACAATGATTGGCTTACAGTGACTTGGGTTGACTAGGATTGCAAAATGGTTATATATAGGTAGATAAAAACAATGGAAATATAAATTACACACTGAAAGTTTTTAAGTATAAAACGCCAACTTGATGGGGCGAGGGAAAAAAGATTTATTATGTCTTTTTTTGCCAGCGCTAGAGACTGGAGGCTTGGTCTATGAAAATATCTTGACTTCAGATTGTAGTATGCGCACCTTTCACATGGATGCGAGTTATATTTAAGTATTCAAAGCATTTGAATAGATTTGGTTCCAATTTGGTTGTAATTTGGTTCCAATTTGGTTGCAATAGACAGTCTATTTTCAATAGTCTTTAATGTGAGTTTGTTGACTGTCTTGGTATAACGCGGTCAATTTGAGGGAAGAGGAGGGGGGAGGGAAGTGCCCCTTGTCGACTTTCGTAGCTCCTTCTCAAGTAAACGGCATTTTGCAGGACTGATTGAAGGATTCCTCAAACCGCCCATGGACTATTATTAAAAGATTACCACTTGCCCATATAGCTAATGGTACCGCATTTACAATCGCTATTAAAATGTGTCTTTTCCATCGTCTTCTCCAAACAGCCATGACAGCCATATTCTGATAACGAGTTTCGATCGCTAGAGACACACTGGTGAAAAACCACTCAATCACCAGCTGAACTGAAGTTTGGATCGCATATGATTGCAGTAAATTTAACAGGGACTTGTCTTGTAAGTAAACAAATTGGTACAAGTATAGGTAGCCATTAACAGACACTATTGCAGTTGATTCAAATAACATGCTCATGATAACAATATCAGCCATTAGTCTCTCACGCCGAGGAGTACGAAAACTTCCCCATGGAGCTGATTCTCTTTTCCAAAGCCGATGGCAAATGTGGTCAATTACGACCATGGTGCTTCGTTCTATGACTTCTGCAGCGCCGTGAATTATTCCAAGAATAGCCATGAATTTCAGACTGCCAAGATCCGCTTGCAAGATCCGAAACATAACCGCTGAGCCAAAATACGTCGGCGCTAGTAATACACACGAATATCCCGGATGGGTGATGTTGTATAACCGCTGAACACAAATTCGCGAGATAACTTTAACAAAGACTCCCATGAGAGGAGCGAAGAGTGCGATTAACAATTTATCTTCATTGTCTTGTTTGTTATACGCTGGGTAAATAAAATAGGCTATCTGACTAGCAGCTAAAAGAGGTAAAAATGTCGGTGTTACAATTTGAAACAAGGAAACCAGTTTCTGTCTTCTTGAACGTGTGTATAAGTGACTCGTTATAAGATAGACTTGTAAACATACGCTGACAAGAAACAAGACATTTGGCGGAACACTATGTAATAAAATTTTCGAAGAACTCTTCTGTACCGCAAAACTCAGGTCGGGGATAGATTTCGTTAGCACCTGTAGAACAACTACACGATAAAGTGCATCTAAACAATAAACAAGACAACAAACCAGGAACAGTTTTCTCTTCACTCCCATTAGCTGAAATGGGCGAAATAGCAAAAGGATAGTTGTAAAGTACCAGATGTAAACAAAAGCGGTGAGTATCACTTCTGAAATTGTTCTCAACCATTCTACTTGGATGGGAATGGTCTGTCTTGAGTATTCACATTTGTATGTAGTCTTATAACAGAGATAAGAGATCAACATGAAAACTGTACCAATCAAGAGAGCGTTTAAAAGCGAAATCAAAGCTCCAAAGTACATTGATTTATAAACGGTATGTAAAACGGATGGTCTATATCGCTTCCAAGCCATGGCTCTACTTTCTTCATTTTGCAGTTCTTCCTGTGTTTCTTCGTTCTCCTCTGTTGAGCAGGCGTCAATAATCCTTACATTAAGACGCCTAGATGCTTGATAGTCCAAGCTTGTAGCTTCTCTGTTGCTGTATTCTTGGTAAATGAGCTCACTAACAGGGTGATAATTCCATTCTCGGCCTGTGGTTTGTAGAGGATTGAAGCCAAAAAATTCTGCCGTAAATTCAGGTTCTTCTGGGTTGTAATGCTCTGTTACGCCTTGAGTGAAACTGAACACGATGTGACCAAACACTTCTATCAGTGTACTGCTACTCATTTTCGCCTGTTTTAAGTGTGACAGTGTTTGACTCAGAAAGTTTAAACCTGTGATTAATTGCTCGTCGGGAAAGCTTGACACCACTTTTAAACTGCAGCTGGATTCTCTGCGCCGTTCGTACGCGTAGAAAGTAAAACTTATTCTTGGTTTCGATTCAGCCGAACTGACAGGAATAACAATCCTCTCAGTGCACGCGCTTCACTGACTTCACTGGGCAAGCAAATGTTTCAAAAGAGTTTTGTTAATGTACCTCGTGTGTCCAAACATCTATATCGATGTACTGCTAGTCATTTTCAGTCCTTGATAATGTTTGACAGAAATTTTGAAACTGTATCCATTAAACATAGCAGCTCAAAACGGAAACGATGATGAAATGATTTGAAAGTAGGGGTGTAATATACGATTCATATTCCTTGCGATTCGATTCGATTTCGATTATTACCTTTCGATTTCGAATATTTCGATTCATGCAAATGTTTCTTGCAGATAGTTTCAGACTTATTTGTTGTATCGTCTTCAGCCGGAAAACCATAATATTTCCACACAGCTGATCTGGAAGACGCAGGCGGATTCACGAATAATTGGTCGTTCGTCGCCAAGTTTGAGAACGTGACAATGGGCGTGTTGCGCATGGTTTGCTTTATTTGGTAATTGGAGTGGTAGAAGGGCAGCGATTTTACCAGGCAACACAAAATGGCGCACGAACTGCAAACGCCTTTGCTCGTCAATCAAAAACAAAGATTTTAAGAGTTCTGAATTCTGATTTCACAATATAATACCTCATTGAAGGCATCCTGGAAAAGGTATTCAAAAATCGAACCAAAATCGAAACGTGGAAGAAAAGAATCGTGAATCGAACCGAATGGCCATAATCGCGATTAATCGAGAATTCGATTAATCGTTTCACCACTATTAGAATGTTAATCTCGATGTTCTTGGTTTCTATTCAGCCAGAACTGAACAACTTCAACAAAATCCCCGCCAAGTAAATTGACATTTAATTTCCATGATTTGCTGCAGTCGCTGATTGAGTAACACATTAGTAATTCAGGAGAACTAAGTCAAGGGGCAGATCACCCAGGTAATGAAGCAGGGGGGGTTCCCGACCTTGTTCAAACAGCTAAATAGAAGCTGAAGGGAACCTTTACGAAGACCTCAAATAAATTGTTGATTTCTTTTATGCGAATTTAGTTTTAGAATATATTTAGATTTCCGTGCAATAAGGGCTTATGTACACATGACGGCTATCAGTAGATGTGGGAATTAGAGTACAAGACACAAATGTGGCTAAAATGGAGCCAAAGTGGATATAAACCTCCAAAACTTCCAGTTTGAAAGCGGGTTTGGTCCTGGCGACGACCGTGTGGCTCCAGGGAAATGAGGTTGATGCGTGGCCGCGCGTTGGAGGCTAAAATTTACATGTCAATCAAAAAAGTGGAAGTAGACTCAAAACTCAAACCAAAACAGCCGAAAATCTAATTAAAGGGGAATTCTTGGGACGAAATATTAATATTAAAACTAATATTACTGGTTGGAAATGAGGGATTGGTCTGAATAGCAAATTTACTTTCAATATGACAAGAAACCTGGATAGGTTAATTTACTTTAAATATGACAAGAAACCTGGCTAGGTTAATCATCTGCTTGTTAATTGTTCTACTAAAGGCTACTTTTCAACGTTAGCTTGACTAGTCAAGCAAGCAGAAGCTTTCAGTTAGGGAAAGATCATTTAATTTTTGTGGGTGATGGGGTTGGGCAAATGATTTCTTTTGAGTATGATTTCGTTTTTTCCTCATCGTTATTTGCAAGAATTTTTTTACCAAAATGCTTGAATTTTTTTTCATGTGCTTTCTTGTGCACGATTTTTTTTCTCTTAAATTTCTTCCGCAGGATCTTTTTTGGTAATTGCCACCCCCCCTCCCCCCCCCCCCCCCCCCCCGCCTCCATCACAAAAATTAAATGGTCTGTCCCTTAGCTTTCAGTTGGGGCCTTATGTTTTGAGTGGGTTTTGTCCCGGACTGAACCAAAACCAAGAATAATTAAGTTTGACTTTCTGCTGATAGGAATTCACTCACACAATGTCATACTAGCGATTTATCAACAAGTGAAAATAAGTAAGGGTTATCGGCGTGAAACGAGGGGATATCAGATTTATTCACCTCTGGTTCCTCCTTCTACTAAATCTGATATCCCCGAGTGAAAGGCCGATAAAATGCTTATTTTACACATTGGTGAGGTTTTCTAAAACAAAGAAACTATTAATTTTTCGGAGCGGAATAACATTCCGTTCAATTCAAATGTAAAAAAGCATGATTCCGCAAGGCCGCATTGGGATCACGGCACACGACGAAGCGAGACGGTAAGCATGTTTTGCTTTTGCCAAAATTGCATTGAGTACGCTACGTTGCTTCGTTATGAGAGGGAGAGAGAAAGAAGAAAATGTATGAACAGTACTCGTGGTCTCGCCATGGCCCAACTGCCCGCCTTCATCTTTCGAAGATCAATGGAGTGGTTGCGGTGTGTTTTTCAAGGGAAACCGGCGGAAACATATTCAGGTTCAAGCGTAAAACGAGGCGTCATACATTATTGAAGACCCGAAACCTGAATCAAGGTACGATACCATCGAATAATGTAATTGACATTTCGCTTTTTGGTCGCGACCGGCAAGTTAATTAAGTAGGAATAAGATTGACGAAGTTGTCTTTTTATGTAAACAAAAAATATTGACTGATGCTAGAGTGTTTTCCATGTTATGCCCTATTTTGTTTTCCCGTTTATGTTATTCTATTATGAGGGAAATAAGTCGAGGGGAATAACTGCAGAAAAATAACTGCAGGGGAATAACTCAGCCCCACACTCATCTGTTACAATCAAAAGCCGCCACCAGCTTTTCAGACAGTTTATTATTGGCGGGGAATATTCGATATAATCCCCTGCGAGAACAAAGAAAACCGAGCCAGCAGTGATACACAGATAGAGGTGTTTAGCCAGATCGCTTTTCTGTTCTTTAACGCGAAGCTTGGCAGAGCAATACAACTTATTTCAATAAGAGCGCGAAACGTTTGCTTGACCAGTCAAGCAAGCAGCGAGTGACGTCAGAAAAGTGAAAGATTTGTGGAGGTTTGAAACGAATCATTTCCTGCTCATCGCGGATATTTCCGCTGCTACTGTAATACAAGTGTTGAGGTGTGTGGTTCGTCACATTTATTTACTAGTTTGCCGAACTGAATATGAGCAGCGGTGGTACATTGATCGAAGTGTTTGGTCACATCGTGTTCAGTTTTACTCGAGGCGTAACAGAGCATTTCAACCCAGAAGAACCTTATTTCACAGCAGAATCTTTTGGCTACAATCCGCTCCAAAGCACAGGAAAAGAATGGAATTATTACCCTGTTGACGAGCTCATTTACCAAGAATACAGCGACAGAGAAGCTACGAGCTCGGACTATTTAGCGTCTAGTCGTTTTAATGTAAGGATTATTAACGCCTGTTCAACAGAGGAGAACGAAGAAACACAGGAAGAACGGCAAAATGAAGACAGCAGAGCCATGGCTTGGAAGCGATTTAGACCATCCACTTTTCATACAGTTTGTAAATCAATGTACTTTGGAGCTTTGATTTCGCTTTTAACCGCTCTCTTCATTGGTACAGTATACATGTTGATCTCTTATGTCAGTCTTAAGACTGTGTACAACTGTGAATACTCAAGACAGACCATTCCCATCCAAGTGCAATGGCTGAGAACAATTTCAAATGTGACCTTGGACGGTTTTCTTTACATCTGGTACTTTACAAATACCCTTTTGCTATTTCGCCCATTTCAGCTAAAGGGAGTGAAGAAAAAACTGTTTCTGGTTTGTTGTCTTGTTTATTGTTTAGATGCACTTTATCGTGTAGTTGTTCTACAGGTGCTAACGAAATCTAATTCCAAAATTGTTGCGGTACAAAATAATTTTTCCGATATTTTATTATATAGTGTGCCAAATATCTTGTTTCTTGTCAATTTATGTTTGCAAGTCTATTTTACAGTGAATCACTTCGGCGCATGCGCAAGAAGACGAAAGCTGACTTTATTCCTTCAAATGATGGTACCAACATGTTTATCTTGCATCGTTGGTACTATGATAGTCTATTATCTTTACCCCGCGTATAATAAACAAGACAGTGAAGGTAAACTGTTAATCGCACTCTTCGCTCCTCTCATTGGAGTCTTTGTTAAAGTAATCTCGCGAATTTGTGTCCAGCGGTTATACAACATCACACATCCGGGATATTCTTGTGTATTACTAGCGCCGTGGTATTTTGGCTCAGCCGTTATATTTAGGGTTCTACAAGCAGAACTTAGCAGTCTGAAATTCATGGCTATTCTTGGAATAATTCACGGAGCTGCAGAAGTCATAGAACGAAGCACCATGGTCGTAATTGATCACATTTGCCATCGGCTTTGGAAAAGAGAATCAGCTCCATGGGGAAGTTTTCGTACTCCTCGGCGTGAGAGACTTATGGCTGATATTGCTATCATGAGCATGTTATTTGAATCAACTGCTATAGTGTCTGTTAATAGCTACCTATACTTGTACCAATTTGTTTACTTACAAGACAAGTCCCTGTTAAATTTACTGCAATCATATGCGATCCAAACTTCAGTTCAGCTGGTGATTGAGTGGTTTTTCACCAGTGTGTCTCTTGCGATCGAAACTCGTTATCAAAATATGGCTGTCATGGCTGTTTGGAGAAGACGATGGAAAAGACACATTTTAATAGCGATTGTAAATGCGGTACCATTAGCTATATGGGCAAGCGGTAACCTTTTAGTAATTGTACATGGGCGGTTTCAAGATTCGTTAAGTCGGCCTTGCCAAATGCCGTTTACCTGAGAACAGAGAAGTTACAAAGGGCACCTTCTACTCCATTTGTTACAGTGGAACCCCCGCGCTTGATACGGTCACGTCTCGTGACACTTACCAAGATGGTAGTGAAATAATCTACCCCCCACCTTTCCTCAAGAAATAATGAGTTTTGACGATCGAGCGCACATTTATACAACAGAGTATTTACCTACAATTGTTTTTGGAATGGAGGGGTTGCGCCCAAATTTCGAGAAAAAAATAAATACAGTAGTACTACATTATTATTTAGTGATTTTTTTTAGACTTTTCACAAGTGTGCCAATTATTTCTGACATCCAATGTAGGTCCGTTCATAGAAGTCGATTATTAATGTGAATACATTCTCGTGAGGACTTATACAGGGACACTGTCCCGGCTGAAATATCGAGTTTTCGTGATTACATTGTCAAGAGCTAATGCTTTAGTAAGCTTGCTTTTATTTTTATCTTGAAATAGGAAGAAAACCTCGCCAAAATTGATAACGCAAAGAAATATGCCTATGGACAAATTAAATTATTATACATTGGTGTCACTAGCTCGATTTTGATTGGCTATAAGCACGCAGCTAATTATTGCTTGCTGTTTCTGTTACATCATATCTACAGACAATAGTTTTATTCATGCAGAAGTGACGTCATACCTACAGACAATAGTTTTATGCATGCAGAAGTGACGTAAGTTGTTTACTTACAAGTTGACTGCTGTGCATTGATCACTTTTTTGTGCGCGCTCTTGTCTTTACAAGTGCAGCTCAGGAATATGCATAATAAAACAATTATTGGATTCGGTTTTCGCATGATAGCGATAATTATCAAGGCCTCAGTTTGTGTTATCCGCCTCAGCCTTCGGCTTTGGCAGATAACAAAAATTGTTAAATTGTTTTTTGTTATGTAACAAAAATTGTTACATAACGACCAAAAAACGCAGAATTCCACCAGAATGGAAACTTAATTTGAATTCTTGACCATCACAAAATCAAAATTGATGAACTGTAATCATTTCAATCCTTGTAATCCTGCATTTTTTCTCCAAACTATTGATTCTGTTCTGCTCAGTAGAATCGTTTTCTCCAATTTCATGAAACGACACATAAAGCTTCGACTGTAAGTACACCATACAATTTACTAGAATTAAGTTCTAGCATTCCAAACACACCTCAATTTAAGCCGCGCTAGGTGTCTTCAGCTGAGGCGTCATAATCTGCTTTCAGTGTCAAGAACGGTTAGCAAATTGAAAGGAAACCAGTAGAAAATACTAATTAATTAATTACTAATGGGATTAAATCACCTTCTATGACCACAAGGATTAAATCTTCAAATGAAGCCGTACTTACACTAAAAGCTTTATGTGTTCTTTCATGTTAGTTGTATATTTGGTGGCATTTGGCGATATAACATGGAAATTAAGTAAAACACAACTTTGTTGTTTGGTGGGACAGTGCCCCTTTAAATAGTGTTTTTTTATACATGCCGACAAGAGACTGTCACGCGATAGTCTCTTGATGCCGACCATAGGAAATGTAGTTAATAATATTCAATTTTTAAATCCTTGTTTGTATTTTTAATGTTCAATGTAACATTTTTTATGTAAATGTTATACTGACGTTGTGTTTTCCGTTCGATATATTCTGCTGTATTTTATTTGGTATCTTGAATAAATAAACATTTATTTTCTAAAGACTACTAACGTATACGTATTGACATCAACTTCGCAGAAACTAAGCTGAGCAATGAAATTGTAAGTTGATGAAACAAGTCCGGCTGGTTTGAGGGCTAAAAACAACATCACCATTCTATAAAAACTGATTTTAAATTATAGTTACAGGCCCAGAAAGTTATCATGGACCGAATTGTTTAAAGCGGGGTTAGTTAACCCAGGATTAGGACCGATTAGCACCAACTTTAAATCCAAATCTACACGTTTACAAAGTAGATTCCTGTAAATTATTTTTTATTCTACAATTTGGCTTTGACTGCTCTCAAATTGTTAATTAAAATTAACATCAAAAACGCTTTCCAACAAGACACAGAAACCTGGATTGACATTTATCCCAGGATTAGCATTAACCTGCTTTCGAACAACTGGGCCCCACCTAAAGAAAGGTATTCAGTGAAATAAAGTTTCTGTCTAAAAAACACATGACGGCCTCCACAATGTTGAGCATTTTATGAAATACATTTTATATTATAACGTTAAATAAATTAGCCAGTCATTTTAAAACAGATAGAATTACTGAACAATCTCCTCAAAATCCTCGCCAAGTAAATTGACTCTTAAAGGGGCAGTATCACGAGGTCGAAACTTGAAAACGTCGGCCCACGTTTTCAAGTTTGATTCCGCAACTTCAAAAAGGCCGTCGAGAAGTGGTGGTATTTGTTGAATAGCCGGAAGAAAGAAAAAATCACTTTTAACAGTGATATGTCCAAAATTCCGGTGCAAGAATAGTGAACAGTGCCGCGCGTTGAACCTCGTGATACTGCCCCTTTAATTTTCATGATTTGCTGCAGTCGCTCACGGTTGGCTCACTGTAATCAGCTGCGAAACGAAACGAAAAAAAATAAAGAAAATATAGATTTAACCATTGAACAAAAATTAAAACGCAGGATAGCCATCACTTACTTTTTCCTTCGTTGACTGTCCGAGAAGAATTTCGCAAAAAAAGATTTCTGTTGAGCAGGCGTTAATGATCACCACATTATTAAAGACGACTAGACGCTGGATAGTTCGAGCTCGTAGCTTCTCTGTCGCTGTATTCTTGATAAATGAGCCATGGCGAAAAATTGGATGACATTTGCCTCTAATTTTTTAACCCGTCCCCAGACCCCGAATTTGACCCTTAAAATCACAGCGAAAACGCCATTTTTTTAAGGGAAAATCAAAATTTTGCCCATTTATGAATTACTTTTCGGAAATCCACACCCGGATTCCAGTTATTTGATTATTATTCTATCTGGAAATGTTAAAATATTTTAATAACTTAAAAAAGTCCCGTCATTTTGACCTTGAAGTGACCAATGTCACGTAAAGGCTTGTATGGAGTTCAACCGCGCGGTCATCGCTTTTAGCGGTATAACTCATTTTAATAGGCGTATGTCAACATCCACACTCGGTTTTGAAGAGACTGGGATCTAGTTAACATTTTGGTGGGAAATATGATTTCGTTGGAGGAAAAAAACCGTCATGTGCATTTTGCCATTTTTTTTACCGTGCAATATGCTTAGACTCAATCACTGAGCCCATTTTGACTTCTATTAAGGTGTTTCCCTCCAGTTTCCATGCTGCCGCACCGACCATTTTTAAGCGGCCGTTAAACTAACTTTCCTTTATTGAATTAGTATGAAACTTATACAAAATATTGTACTTAATTTGAAGTTTATAAGATTGTAATAATTTTGAAAATCGGATTTAAAATTGCGGAGATAAACGAGAAACATTGAAATCGCTTGAGTCTAAATTCCGAGCGATTGCGATGGCATCTAGAAAAATCAAAACTATTACGATAAACTATGACATATGGCAAACAAAATATCTAAAAATTAGAAACTTTTGTCAAGCCGATTTTGAGTAAATCAGGAAAACATTTCGAACTTGTGATTTTGCATGTGTATGAGCACATCAATAAGTTCCTCAATCAAGCTTATAAAAGTTTAATTTCTCAATCTCAAATTTACGCCAAAATGTGTGTTTAGAGTACGAGATGAAACTATGAAATTTTGAAAGCGTTTCTCGTTTTAGTTTTGGAGATTCGATTTTCTATAGGAAACCATAGTTTTTTGACTGAGTCCTTGATATTGTAGTTTTAGCGCTTTTTTATATATTTCAAAAACCGCGAGATAGATTTTTTTAAAACTTTTTTAGTCGTTTCTTTATAATATGAACAACATTGTCTCGAAGTTTCATCTTGATTGAAACATTGCAACATGGTCAAATAAAATAATAAAGTTCACCCAAAACGCGATTGAGACTTTGTGCTTTGATTCCACGGTTGAAGGCGCACAAAGACGCTTTAATTAATTAATTCAGGTGAAGCGCAACGCATTTCTGCGTGACCATCATGTTTTGCGGAGCAACTTTAGGGGCTGTGTTCCACGTTATTTTTATCGTTCCCACGAATTTCAGTGGGACGTTTATTTGAAAGCAGGTTTTTTTATTCGCATTTAACGTGCACTGGACTCTCTCTCGACATTTTAAATTGTAGGGAAAAGAAAGAAGTCGTCGCGATTTGCATAATTCTCAACACGCAGAAATGCGTTACACTTAACCTGAATTAATTAAAGCGTCTTTGCGACGTGCGCCTTCAACCGTGCAATCAAAGCACAAAGTTTCAATCGCGTTTTAGGTGAACTTTATTATATTATTTGACCATGTTGCAATGTTTCAATCAAGATGAAACTTTGAGACAATGTTGTTCATATTATAAAGAAATGACCATAAAAGTTTAAAAAAAATCTATCTCGCGGTTTTTGAAATATGTAGAAAAGTGCTAAAACTTCAATATCAAGGACTCAGTCAAAAAACTACGGTTTCCTATAGAAAATCGAATCTCCAAAACCAAAATGAGAAACGCTTTCAAACTTTCATAGTTTCATCTCATACACTAAACACACATTTTGGCGTAAATTTGAGATTGAGAAATTAAACTTTTATAAGCTTAATTGAGGAATTTGTAGATGTGCTCATACACATGCAAAATCACAAGTTCGAAACGTTTTTCTGATTTACTCAAAATCGGCTTGACAAAATTTTCTAATTTTTAGATATTTTGTTTGCCATATGTCATAGTTTATCGTAATAGTTTTGATTTTTCTAGATGCCATCGCAATCGCTCGGAATTTAGACTCAAGCGATTTCAATTTTTCTCGTTTATCTCCGCAATTTTAAATCCGATTTACAAAATTATTACACTTTTATAAACTTCAAACTTTGTACAATATTTTGTGTACGTTTCAATGTAATTCAATAAAGGAAAGTTAGTTAAACGGCCGCTCAAAAATGGTAGGTGCGGCTACACGGAAACTGGAGGGAAACACCTTAATATTGGTGACTTGCGCGGACTAGCGCCCAGGCCGTTCGAGCTCAACTGCGCATGGGCAATAGTTCATTTTGGTAACGCGCACGTCTGGAACAAATGTCTCCTTTCAGGGGGTAATTTTTTGGTATGCATCAACAGGGTGATAATTCCAATCTCGGCCTGTACTTTGTAGAGGATTGTAACCAAAAATTCTGCCGTAAATTCAGGTTCTTCTGGGTTGTAATGCTTTGTTACGCCTCGAGTAAAACGGAATACGATGTGACCATACACTTCTATCAGTGTACTGTTACTCATTTTCAAGTGTGACAATGTTTGACTAAAAGTTTTTAACCTGTATTGATTGCTCGTAAGAAAGCTTGACATCACTTTTAAACAGCAGCTGGATACTCTGCGACGTTCCACCTATGCGCAGAAAGTGAAACTTATTCTTGCCCGATTCAGCCGAAGAAAAGGAATAACAATCTTCACTCAGTGCATGCGCTTCACTGCCCAAGCAAACGTTTCGAAAATGTGATTGTTGGGTTTACTAGTAAGAGCTCTGTTGCGCCTCATGTGTCATGTGTCATGTGCTCATGATAACAATATCAGCCATTAGTCTCTCACGCCGAGGAGTATGAAAACTTCTCCATTGAGCCGATTCTCTAGCTTTTCCATATCCGATGGCAAATGTGATCAATTACGACCATGGTTCTTCGTTCTATGACTTCTGCAGCGCCGTGAATTATTCCAAGAGTAGCCATGAATTTCAGACTGCCAAGATCCGCTTGCAAGATCCGAAACAAAACCGCTGAGCCAAAATACGTCGGCGCTAGTTATACACACGAATATCCCGGATGTGTGATGTTGTATAACCGCTGAACACAAATTCGCGAGATGACTTTAACAAAGACTCCCATTAGAGGAGCGAAGAGTGCGATTAACAGTTTACCTTCATTGTCTTGTTTGTTATACGCTGGGTAAATAAAATAGGCTATCTGACTACCACCGAAAAGAGTTAAAAATATTGGTGTTATCATTTGAAAAAAGGAAACCATTTTCTGTCTTCTTGAACATGTGTAGAAGTGATTCGTCATGAGGTAGACTTGTAAACATACACTGACAAAAAAAAAGATATTTGGCGGAAAACTGCTGTAAGAAAATTTGGAAGGACTCTTTTGTACCGTTAAACTCAGGTCGGAATTAGATTTCGTTAGCGTCTGTAAAACAACTGCACGATAAAGTGCATCTAAACAATAAACAAGACAACAAACCAGAAACAGTTTTTTCTTCACTCCTATTAGCTGAAATGGGCGAAATAGCAAAAGGATACTTGTTAAGTACCAGATGTTAACAAAAGCGTCAAGTGTCACAACTCAAGTTGTTCTCAACCACTGCACTTGGATTGGAATTGTCTGTCAGTGAGATAAGAGATCAACATGTATACTGTACCAATCAAGAGAGCGGTTAAAATAGAAATCAAGCTCCATAGTACATTGATTTATAAACGGTATGAAAAGCGGATGGTCTATATCGCTTCCAAGCCATGGCTCTGCTATGTTCATTTTGCTGTTCTTCCTGTGTTTCTTCGTTCTCAACTGTTGAGCAGGCGTCAATGATCCTTACATTAAGTCCCCTAGATGCTGGATAGTGGTCAGTGTAAAACGCAGACTGCAGACTGCAGACTGCAGACTGCAGACCGGGGGTAAAATGCAGACTGAGGGTAAAATGCAGACTACAGACTGCAGACCAGGGGTAAAATGCAGACTGAGGGTAAAATAAAATATTAATTGTAAAAAACAAGACTTGGGAGTGTTCCTACGCGAACCCGTAATTTTTTTTTTTCGAAATCCCGAAAACGCAAACCAAAAGGCGTTTATTCGCCTTAGTCAAACATATTATCAACCTGGAGTTCTTGAACTCCCCATTTTGTTGAACCAAGTTTCCCACAAGCGCCCAAATCAAACTAATCGTAATTCTATGCATCTTACCTTTGTTTACGTGTCGGCCATTTTGAATTGTGCTTACGCGATTAGGTCTGGGACCGAGTAACTCTTTCAGCGTTCATATATGGCCTTGGAATAGGCCATTTGCACGATGACGTCATTTGACTACTACTACCAGAATTCATTTCGTTTTTCCTTTCTTATTTAAATTTTGTAATCCCAGTGCGGTTTAAATAACAATAGCCCTAATTTGCACTACAAAACAAAAAACTGAAGGATTCTGGTAGTAGTAGTCAAATGACGTCATCGTGCAAATGGCCTATTGTTCGGAACACAAGGCAAGCAAAACACGACAGCACAACAACAAGGCAAGGTAAACTTGTAGGTATCTAGCATAGTTTGTGAAAGACATTCAATCTTTGTACTCGACTTCAATGTATCAAGAGGTTTGTGAATTGATATTTGCTGAAAGGTGACAGACGAAAAATTACTGTCCACTAGTACTGTCACCTTTCAGCAAATATCAATTCACAAACCTCTTGATACATTGAAGTCGAGAACAAAGATTGAATGTCTTTCACAAACTATGCTAGATACCTACAAGTTTACCTTGTCTTGTTGTTGTGCTGTCGTGTTTTGCTTGCCTTGTGTTCCGAACAATTCCAAGCCCGGGGGGGGGGGGGGGGGTACTCCCATATAAAAATGACGGGGGTGCTCGTCGTACCTTTTAGGGGTCAAAATTTGTAGATTGGTACCGCTTAGGGTACTAAAATTTAACTTGACCACCATTAGAATTATCGCGGTACCTTTTAGGGTATTGAGCCGAAAAAATATGACAGAAATATGACATGTGTTGTTTTAGAATTGGTACCTCTTCTTAAGGCGCTGTTACACCAGGCAATGTTTCGTGCAACTTGTCTCGCAATTTTGTTGCGACACAAGTTGCATGAAAAATTGCCTGGTGTAACATACCCCGCAACAAACATTTCTCGCGATTTTTTTGTTGCCGCAATCGTTGCGAGAAGTAGAAGTCGGTTCTACTTTTCGCAACGATTCTCGCCACGCCGCAACGAATTTTTCAAGCGTTGCGTAGTGTAACACGTTTCCTGCAACTTGTGTCGCAACGTTTTGTGACTTTAGCCAATGAAATTGCTCCTTTCACCGTCGGGCGAGACAAATTGCAAGAAACATTGCCTAGTGTAACACCCTCCAGGCAACTTGTCTCGCAGCATCGCAACGCACGGTTTTTAGTTGTTGCGAGACAAGTTGCACGAAATATTGCCTAGTGTAACAGCGCCTTTAGGGGTAAACATTCTTTTGAGCCACGCCCATCAAACGAGATTCTGGTACCTTTTATGGTGTTTTTCGAAAATTTCCGACGAGCACCCCCGTCATTTTTAAATGGGAGTCCCCCCCCCCCCCCCCCCCCCGGATTCCAAGGCCATATGAAGAATATGAACGCTGAAAGAGTTACTCGGTCCCAGACCTAATCGCGTAAGCACAATTCAAAATGGCCGACACGTAAACAAAGGTAAGATGTATAGAATTTCGATTAGTTTGGGCGCTTGTGGGAAACTTGGTTCAACAAAATGGGGAGTTCAAGAACTCGAGGTTGATAATATGTTTGACTAAGGCGAATAAACGCCTTTTGATTTGAGTTTTCGGGATTTTGAAAAAAAAATTACGGGTACGCGTAGGGGTCCGTAGGAACACTCCCAAGTCTTGTTTTCGGTTATTAATATTTTATTTTACTCTCAGTCTGCATTTTACCCCTGGTCTGCAGTCTGCAGTCTGCATTTTACCCTCAGTCTGCATTTTACCCCCGGTCTGCAGTCTGCAGTCTGCAGTCTGCGTTTTACACTGACCGTGCTGGATAGTCCAAGCTTGTGGCTTCTCTGTCGCTGTATTCTTGGTAAATGAGCTCATCAACTGGGTGATAATTCCATTCTCGGCCTGTACTTTGTAGGGGATTGTAGCCAGAAGATTCTGCCGTAAATTCAGGTTCTTCTGGGTTGTAATGCTCTGTTACGCCTTGAGTGAAACTGAACACGATATGACCAAACACTTCTATCAGTGTACTGCTACTCATTTTCACTTTCAACTGTGACAGTGTTTGACTCAGAAAGTTTAAACCTGTGATTACTTGCTCGTCGGGAAAGCTTGAAACCACTTTTAAACAGCAGCTGGATTCTCTGCGACGTTTCGTATGCGCAGAAAGTAAAACTTATTCTTGGTTTCTATTCAGGCGAATAACGGAAATAACAATCCTCGCTCTGTGCACGCGCTTCACTGACTTCACTGGGCAAGCAAACGTTTCGAAAGAGATATATTTTGGGTTTACTACAGTGTAGTAAAAGCTCTGTTAATGTACCTCGTGTGTCCAAACATCTCTATCGATGTACAGTACTGCTAGTCATTTTCAGTCCTTGATAATATTTGACAGAAATTTTGAAACTGTATCCATTGAACATCTATATCACGTTTGACGCGGAAACGATGATCAAATGATTAGAAAGTTAATCTCAATGTTCTTGGTTTCGATTCAGCCGGAACTGAACAACAAAATCCCCGCGAAGTAAATTAACATTTAATTTCCATGATTTGCTGCAGTCGCTGATTGAGTAACCGACATTTAGTAACTCAGGAAAATGAAGTAAAGGCCAAATCACCCAGGTAATGAAGCAGGGGGGTTCCCGACCTTGTTCAAACAGCTGAATAGAAGCTGAAGGGAATCTTTACGAACACCTCAAATGAAACGTTTATTTCTTTTATGCGAATTGAGTTTTAGAATATATTTATATTTCCGTGTACACACGACGGCTATCAGTAGATGTGGGAATTAGACTACAAGACATAAATGCGGCTGAAATGGAGCCAAAAGGGATATAAACCTCCAAAACTTCAAATTTGAAAGCGGGTTAGGTCCTGGCGACGACCGTGCTGGCTTCAGCGAAACGAGGTTGATGCGTGGCCGCGTTGGAGGCTAAAGCTTACTTGTCAATCAAAAAAAGTGGATGTAGACTACAAAACTCAAACCAAAACAGCTGAAATTCATATAGAAAGGGGAATTCTTGGGACGAAATATTAACATTAAAATTAATATTATTGGTTGGAAATGAAGTAGGATTGGTCTGAATGGAGCAACTTTCAATATGACAAGAAACCTGGCTAGGTTAATCATCTGCTTGTTAATTGTTCTACTAAAGGCTCCTTTTCAACGTTAGCTTGACCAGTCAAGCAAGCAGAAGCTTTCAGTTAGCTTTCAGTTAGGGTCTTGTGTCATGAGTGGGTTTTGTCCTGGGCTGAACCAAAACCAAGAATAATTAAGTTTGACTTTCTGCTGATAGGAATTCACTCACACAATGTCATACTAACGATTTATCAACAAGTGAAAATAGGCAGTGACACACAGATAGAGGTGTTTAGCCAGTAACGTGAGGCTTGGCAGAGCAGTACAACTTATATTAATAACAGTGCGAAACGTTTCCTTGACCAGTCAAGCAAGCAGCGAGTGATGTCAGAAAAGTGAAAGATGTGTGGAGGTTTGAAACGAATCATTTCCTGCTCATCGCGGATATTTCAGCTGCTACTATAATACAAGTGTTCAGGTGTGAGGTTCGTCACATTTATTTACTAGTTTGCCGAACTGAAAATGAGCAGCGGTGGTACATTGATAGAGGTGTTTGGTCACATCGTGTTCAGTTTTACCCGAGGCGTAACAGAGCATTTCAACCCAGAAGAACCTGATTTCACTTCAGAATCTTTTGGCTACAATCCTCTACAAAACACAGGTCGAGAATGGAATTGTCATCCTGTTGATGAGCTCATTTATCAAGAATACAGCGACAGAGAAGCTACGAGCTTGGACTATCTAGCGTCTAGTTGTCTTAATATAAGGATTATTAACGCATGCTCAACAGAGGAAAACGAAGAAACACAGGAAGAACGGCGTAATGAAGATAGCAGAGGCATGACTTGGAAGCGATTTAGACCATCCGCTTTCCATACAGTTTGTAAATCAATGTACGTTGGAGCTTTGATTTCGCTTTTAACCGCTCTCTTGATTGGTACAGTATACATGTTGATCTCTTATCTCTGTTATAAGACGATGCACAACTGTGAATTCTCAAGACAGACAATTCCAATCCAAGTAGAATGGTTGAGAACAACTTCAGAAGTGATACTCACCGCTTTTCTTTACATCTGGTACTTTACAATTGCCCTTTTGCTATTTCGCCCATTTCAGTTAATGGGAGTGAAGAGAAAACTGTTTCTGGTTTGTTGTCTTATTTATTGTTTAGATGCACTTTATCGTGTAGTTGTTTTACAGACGCTAACGAAATCTAATTCCAATATTGTTGCGGTACAAAATACTCCTTCCAATATTTTATTATATAATGTGCCAAATATCTTGTTTCTTGTCAATTTAAGCTTGCAAGTCTATTTTACAACGAATCACTTTGGCGCATGCTCCAGAAGACGGAAGCTGACTTTATTTCTTCAAATAATGTTACCGACATGTTTTTCTCTCATCGTTTGTACTATGATAGCCTATAATCTTTACCCAGCGTATAACAAACAAGACAATGAAGGTAAACTGTTAATCGCACTCTTCGCCCCTCTCATTGGAGTCTTTGTTAAAGTAATCTCGCGAATTTGTATTCAGCGGTTATACAACATCACACATCCGGGATATTCGTGTGTATTACTAGCGCCGTTGTATTTTGGCTTAGCGGTTATGTTTCGGGTTCTACAAGGAGATCTTGGCAGTCTGAAGTTCATGGCTATTCTTGGAATAATTCATGGCGCTGCAGAAGTCATAGAACGCAGCACCATGGTAGTAATCGATCACATTTGCCATCGCCTTTGGAAAAGAGAATCAGCTCCATGGGGAAGTTTTCGTACTCCTCGGCGTGAGAGACTAATGGCTGATATTGTTATCATGAGTATGTTATTTGAATCAACTGCTATAGTGTCTGTTAATGGCTACTTATACTTGTACCAATTTGTTTACTTACAAGACAAGTCCCTGTTAAATTTACTGCAATCATATGCTATCCAAACTTCAGTTCAGCTACTGATCGAGTGGTTTTTCACCAGTGTGTCTCTTGCGATCGAAACTCATTATCAAAATATGGCTGTCATGGCTGTTTGGAGAAGACGATGGAAAAGACACATTTTAATAGCGATTGTAAATGCGGTACCACTAGCTGTGTGGGGCAGCGGTAATTTTTTAGTAATTGTTCATGGGCGTTTTGACAGCTCGTTTAATCGGCCTTGCAAGATACCATTTACCTGAGAACAGAGAAGTTAGAAAAAGCAGTTTCTATTTCATTTGTAACAGTGGAACCCCCGCTTAATACGTCACGTGTCGTGACACTTATCTAGATGGTATTGAAGTAATCTTATCCCTCCCGGTCCAAGCAATGCTGAGGCAATGCTGAGTTTTGGTGTTGCGTCCAAATTGCGAGAAAATAACTAGAGTCAATCAATCAATCAATCAATCAATCATCTTTATGTAGTCACGGAAGCCCATTCATAAAAATTCTCTTCCAGAGAGCCGTGCAAAAATCATGCAATAAAAAATAAATATGGTCATTAAAATTACAGTAAATTACAAATATGATATAAACGATTTCAGGCTTGTCTGCCCTTTAATAGTATTTGATAGACTATTCCAGAGAACTGCCTCTCTATAGTGGAAGCTATTTTTTCCAGCCTCAGTATACGATCTTGCAACAAATAAATTATATGTTGAGTTTCTTAAATTGTAAGAATACATAGAGTTTGTACTATTAAAAATTTGAGCCAAATGATCAGATACATTTCGATTTTTCAATCAATTTATACATTATTATGGCTAGTTGTCTTGTCCTTGGTGTTTCAAGTCGATTATCCCACCCAAGTTCATCCAGTATCTCAACTGATCGTCTATCGTAGTTAGAGGAGGTTATCACCCTGGCAGCTCTGTTTTGGAGGGTCTGGAGTAGTATTTCATTATTATTTGGTGATTTTATTTTAGAGTTCTCACAAATGTGCCAACTACTTCTGACATCCATTGTAGGTCCATTCATAGAAGTCGGTTAATAAATGTAAATACATTCTCGTCAAGACAGTGTCCCGGATGAAATATCGTGTTTTCGTGATTACATGGCCAGGATCTAATGCTTTAGTGAGCTTGCTTTTATATCATCTTGAAATAGGAAGAAAAACCTTCCAATGATAACGCAAAGAAAGATGCCTAAGGACAAAATAACGACCAAAAAAAAACCCGCAAAATTCCACCAGAATAGAAACTTTGATATTGACCATCATAAACGTCAAAATTGATGAACTGCAATCTGTTTCAATCCTTGTAATCCTGCCTTTTTTTCATCAAACTACCACTTCTGTTTTGCTCTATAGAATCTTTTTATCCAATTTAGTTATATATTTGGTGGCATTTGGCGATATAGCATGGAAATTAAGTGAAGAACACAATTTTGTTATTTCGGTGGGACAGTGCCTAGTTACAGCTCTACTTGCGGACGCCTTTTCAAATCCCCCTTTTACCTCCCAGTCAAACTCTGTATTTATGCATTCCCGTAAGAGAACACCCTCCCGTAAGCGGACGCGGACACTTTTGAAAGTGAAAATTGGATTTTTCTTTTGTTTACGCTCTCTCGTAAGCGGCCATTTCATGGAAAATAAAGACTCTTGGCAATGAAATTTGTCTTTAATTTGCAATAAATCAGCAAAAATCCCCCCGGGGGGGGGGGGGGGGGGGGGTACTTGGGTCAACTTTTGCTGGGTATGTGCCGCTGGCCTCTCAGAGCCCCTTCCCCGTTTTAGTCTATTTTGTGGCCAATTATAGACCCCATCTTAGTCACTTTTGAGTAAATGTAAATTTCGCAATCCGGCCCAACTTAGTCACTTTCTGTTTAGCCATCTACCTTGAGTTCGGAACCCTTTTATCTAGGTCATCCTCAAATGAATTGACACATTTATTAAATGTAGGAGATTTTACTCTTCACCTACAAACCTTCTGGTACATTTGTTAGCCGAAAATATTCACAAGCTAAAACTAACCAAAAAAAATACTTGCCAGAATTTTCTTACCCCAAAAAATCCCGACAATTTGCGACCCCATTCTAGTAACTCTATTGAAAATGCAACCCCATTATAGTCAATTCAGTCGTGAAAATGCGACCCCATCCAGCGGCACATCCCCGTTAGCCCATTACTAGAAAGTACCCCCCCCCCCCCCCCCCGGGGCAAAAATATGACCTTTGACATAGCAACAGAACAGTGGGGATCGGTTTTGTCAAATCTCCATTTCTCCGCGGGAAAACAAGCTGCCCGTTCGTTTGACATTAACAAGACCCCGACGTAACATTTGTAGTTTCAAGTTATGGTCACGTTTGTCATGGTCTACTTTCCTTCTTGTTTCTGTTTTCAATCACTGACTGTACTGAACACTGTATCCCAGTAGTCACGCTTGGACTTGGGCCACGGTCACGAAAGATGTTTAACATCACCAGAAAAAAAGTATTTACTAGTAGTAATCATAGATTATAGTGCGTCTCCTTATCCCGTGGCACCTCGTCTTGACCTAGTACCTCAGTTTCATGAATTAATTCAGCCACTGTTTAAAAGGGCCACGTCGCGAGATATGTCACGCAGGCAAAAACGTCGGGCCGACATCAAACAAATTCACACTATCGCCGTGGGATCAGGCAAAATCCTGCCATGCTGTGTACTCCGAAAGGTCTCAGATTTTTCTGACATATAAATAGTCTATTTGTCTTGATTTCATTTCGGTTATTTCTCCGATTCTGAAATCATACTCCTCAGTACATGTACTAATACCGGAACCGGAAATGAGAAATTTCTGAGCCTGAAAGCTCCCGTGATAAACTTCTTGGACACCGCGTTAATGGAGCATGAAATCGACGATTAAGTCACGCAACATTCAACGTGAATTTCGCAGGATTTTTCGGATAAAATTACAACTACCAGTTGCAAGTAAGACACAAAACTGTTGAATATAATTCCTTTATTAGCTAGACAAATTTAGTCACAAAACTGCGAAATCTTTAGTCGCAAATGCGCCCGATGCAGGCGCAATTTCGAGCACTGTAAAGTTAATCTGCGTTCGCCTGGCGTGGCCGGTCAGTGAATTATTGCTACAAGACATACAGCGAATTGCACCGTACCGTAGAACATCGCGAAGTACGACGTCGGTATTTAGGTGAAATCTTCCCAAATCAGGCAGAGAACCACAGCAAAATCAAGATAGAACATTCAAAACATACCAGTAGTAGTAGGCATTGAAATATTGAGCCGTACGATTCCAAAATCGGGAAAATATCCGAAACTAAATCAAGACAAATAGATTATTCACAACCCCAGCTTCCCAGGATGATGCCTGATGAATGCTGGATACTATTGTGACGTTTCAAGATGGCGCAGATTTGGTACCGACACTTTTCTCGATTCGTTCCGCCTAGACTACGCGCTAAGCATGCTGGATACTATTGTGACGTTTCAAGATGGCGCAGATTTGGTACCGACACTTTTCTCGATTTGTTCCGCCTAGCCGACGACAAGATTAGGAAGCGTCTCCTTCGTCGACGCGACAAAGAATTTCCGGTAGTTTCTTGGTGTTGCGGATGACAAATCAAAATCGAGTCGAGTCGTGTTTACAAAATTAAAAAAAAAGCGGCTGACAAAACGAAATTTGGCCAGAGCAGTGTGCTAATCTATGCGAAAAAGCGATCTGTGCCGAAGCGATGACTTCTTCATCGTGGCAATGGAGGACGGCTTCCGATCGTATACAAAATTGAAATCTAATTATGAACATCGGTCACATATTTTGTAGGTTGTTATCAAACTTCGAAATTGGTAGCAGTCCGATGGAAACAATGGGCCTCTTAGTAGGTTTGACAAATAAAGCACGAGGGGACCCGGGAAGCATTTTGGTTTGGCTGTCGACAAAATTGATGCTGTCCACCCCCGTCAGGCTAATTATAGCTACCCAACATACTACGCGAACCGTGAAATTGCACGCGGCTATTTCGAATTTGTGAGGGGAAGCAATCTCGAAATATAAAATCTTTCGTAGCGAAGGCGTTTGAGGGCAGATTTGCGTGTTAAGTGAACTGACATGGAACTTCAACATCTCTTCTTTGATTCTGGGGAGGAATTGAGTCGACAGGGTTATTTTCAGAGGATTTATTCGTTTCGATCGGCGGGCACTCCGGAAATCAGTGTTCGGCCTTGTCTTTCTTTTAGCAGTGGAACACCGAAATAACGATAACTCGCCGAAATCGCGCTAAATTGCCCCGAGGAGCAAGCAAACAACAAAGAATACAATGCAGCAACAGGGTAAGTCAGTTTTATTCACATAAGATTCGAATTTTTAAGTTTTGAAGCAAAACCGTTGCGTTCCCATACAAACCTTTATAAATAGAATCTTTGTAACACAATACCGCTCATAAAGCAAGGGTCACGTCCCGGTTATCTAATAGTGAGCTTGGGCCGCCTGTGTACTAACGGACACTTTTTTTAATTCCCGAGGGTGTCCGCTTACGAGAGAGTTGACTGTAGTTTTTTTATATACTTGCTGTCACGTGATAGTCTCTCTTGATGCCGAATATAGTAAATGTAGTTAATAATATTCAATTTTTTAATTCTGTTTTGTATTTTTGATGTTCAATGTAACATCTTTTATGTAAATGTTATACTGACTGGTTTTTTTTCCGTTCAATAGATTCTGCTGTATTTTATTTGGTATCTTGAATAAATAAACATTTAGTTTCTAAAGACTACTAAGTATTGACATAAGCTTCGCAGAAAATAAGCTAAGCAATGGAATTGTAAGTTGATGAAAATTTCTTTTCACTAAGAATTTTGTCATTAAGAACGACACACCGCAGAAAGCCTTGAAAGGGGCCCCAAAAGCTAAATAGTTGGTCTGAATGATCCCCACATATCGTTACCATGGTAACCATCGATGACGAAATAATAGTCACTTTTGGTCAACAACTAAACGTACATTTTAATTTTACCATAATTTAATTATGACCTTGGCCTGATGTTTTGTTATAATTTTCCAAAGTTTATACGGTCAAAAAAGCCGAAAACTGTTACGAGCCACCTTTGACGGAATCGTAATATTTGGCTGAAATGTTACTAACACTACTATTTCAGTTTTCGCCGGACAAAATGCCGTTTCAGCTAGAAAACATCATCTCTCTTTTTTCAGATGGACTTTAACAAAAAAAAATATTTTCATCCACGATTGGTTTGAAAAATTTCCGAAACCATTTTCATTTCGAACTTTTGAAACTCTTTTTAAACCCAATTGGTTTCAGAAATTTCCGAAACCGTTTTCAATTGTAAATGGTTTAAGAAATTTCCAAACCATTTTTATTCACGATTTTCAGTCAAAAATTTCCAAAACCATTTTTAAACATCGTTGGTTTCAGAAATTTCCGAAGCCTTTTTCCTTTTGAATGGTTTCAGAAATTTCCAAAACCATTAATTGGCTTCAGCAATTTCCGAAACCAATCGTTATATTTTAGGACGGATAAAATGCCTTCTGTCAGAAGTATATGTTTGCTAGTCTGATTTTGCCCGAAGTCAGTGGCGTAAAATTAAGTTTAAAACTGGAATTCTTGTCGAATTTCTGTCTTGAAAACGCCAAGAAAGTAATACAATTAGCCGATCAAAATTAGGCAACTTTTGACCTAGGAGAGCTTAATAGGCCATTTCCGAGTTGCCTTTAGCCTCTCTATCAAAGCGAGGCTAGGTACACAACCTTTCGTATGAAAATGAGTTTTCATTCACATTCAAATAAAACTTATTTGCATGTGAATGAAAACTCATTTTCATATGAAAGGTTGTGCACCTAGCCTCGCTTTGACAACGAGGCATAACGTAACTCGGAAATGGCCTATTTCAGCGAACAATTTAAAATTCAGCAGAAAAGGGATTAAGGACTGTAATTTTCATCGAATTTGTCGCCAAATTCGGATGAAAAAAAGGCTATAAGAAGTTATTTCAGCCGCTGAATTGAGTGAACTTTGGAATATTCACCAACGGTTTGGAACGTGTTAAATCAGTTTAACTTTGACTGTTTCGAAACAGCTGTCCGCGGTTGCTACCCTGCTTTATCGGTTCCTGTCGTATTGGTGTTTCGAAAAGTCAACTTTTTACGTAGTCAGATCAGCCTTACAGTTTATTGCTATGTTTGTTCATTTTTTTTGGCTGATTGGATCTTTCCGATATCCTACGTATCGCTTACAGCATTATCGTTCGCGGTCCCTTGCAGATTTCACTTCTATTAGCTCAATAGAAGCTGAAAGGATCTTTTACACCTCAAAATAAATGTGTTTCTTAAGCGAAATGAATTTTAGGATATATTTTGATTCCTGTGGTATAAGGCGTATGTATATACGGCGGCTATGTTCAGCGATGTTCAGAACAACTAAACTCAAGCAGTTTAAGGCGTGGGTTCAAAGTGTGTTCGGAAAATATGGTTGACACTTAATATCCACCGAAAAAACCTAGATCAAAATGAAATTTTTCCTGAATGTTAATCTTAATGTTTTCTTTTGCCTTAACGCAAAAGTTTGGTCACGTGACATGTCACGTGATCAAAATTTTAAAATTACGTAAATCGGCGATTTGGTAGCGAATTTTCTTTCTAATAAATAAATTAGTTTTTCCAATGGAGGTTTAACATATTTAACCTTCTACGTTTGGAATGATTGTTCTCAAGTCTTTAAATTACAGTTATAAATAATTATAGGTTGAATTTTGGACTGAAAAATGACCTTTGTCCTCATAATTTTTTTTTAGAGATTAATGGACACTCATTTCAAACGTGGAGGGCTGGAGATATTTAATTTGCATCAGAAAAGCATTTTTATTTGATGTTTTCTCTTAAACCCGTCACCAATTCGTCAAATATTTGCTATTTTAAGAAAAATGGCCACGTGACATGTCACGTGACCTATACCAAAGCTTATTATACTTAAAAATGTTAAGGACGATAATATCTTTCTATGTGCCAAATTTCGATTCAGTTCCATTCCGTTTGTAAAAGTTATTACGAATAAACCGTTTTTTCCTTGTCAAAACCCTTGACCCAGTCCTTAAACTACTTGAGAATTTTTATCATTTAGGAATTAGATTACAAGACACAAATACGGCTGGAATGGAGCTTAAATGGATTTCAATCGCTAGAAACAAACCTTCAAAACCTCCATCTTTGAAAGCGGGGAAGGGCCTGATGACGACGGGGTTGGCTTCATGGGAACGAGGTTGATGCGCGGCTGCGTGTTGGAGGCTAAAATTTACATGTCAATCAAAACTTAAATAAAAGCGGTTCTTAGGACGAAATATCCATATTTTAAAAATTAATATTATTTGTTGGAAATTATGTAGGATTGGTCTGAATAGCAAATTTACTTTTAAGATGACAAGAAACCTGGCTAGGTTAATCATCTACTTATTGTTTTACTCAAAGCTGTTTTTCAACGTTGGCTTGGCCAGTCAAGCAAGCAGAAGCTTTCAGTTAGCTTTCAGTTAGCTTTCAGTTAGCCTTCAGTTAGAGTTTTTTTTTGTCATAAGCGGGTTTTGTCCCGGACTGAACCGAAACCAAGAATAATTAAGTTTGACTTTCTGATAATTGGAATTCACTCACACAGTGTCATACTAGCATCTACATCTACATGATTTACTTGCAATATCCTAATGTACATAAAGTAAGTTTCTGAGAAAAGTTCGAAATCATGTGTAAACAAAAATGCAAATAAAAAATGAAGATAATTAGTCTAACTTAGGCAAGGAGATAATCATTAACAGCTGCCTAAAAATTATTGGTCGTGGCCCAGTCATGTTTATAATATGTGATGGTAAACTATTCCAATCATTAATTGTTATGGGCCAAAAATGTTTATCAACCCGAAGGGAGAGGGGGGGGGGGGGACTCCCATATAAAAATGACGGGGGTGCTCATCGGAAATTTTCGAAAAACACCCTAAAAGGTACCAGAATCTCGTTTGATGGGCGTGGCTCAAAATAATTTTTACCCCTAAGAGGTACCAATTCTAAAACAACACATGTCATATTCTGTCATATTTTTTCGGCTCATACCCTAAAAGGTACCGCAATAATTCTAATGGTGGTCATTTTAGATTTTAGTACCCTAAGCGGTACCAATCTACAAATTTTGACCCCTAAAAGGTACGACGAGCACCCCCGTCATTTTTATATGGGAGTCCCCCCCCCCCGGATTTGTCAACAAGTGAAAATGAGCAGCGATACACAAATAGAGGTGTTTGGCCAGATACGCAGATACGGCTGAAATCAGTGGAGCTTAAATGGATTTCCATCGCTGAAACAAACCTTCAAAAGCTCATTCTTTAAAAGCGGAGAAGGGTCTAGTGACCGGCGACGAGATTGGCTTCATGGGAACGAGGTTGATGCGCGGTCGCGCTTTGAAGGCTAAAATTTACATGTCAATCAAATAAGTGGAAGTAGACTACAAAAGCTGGAAATCTAATTAAGGATTCTCGGGACGAAATAGTAAAATTAAAACTAATATTACTGTTTGGAAATGAAGTAGGATTGGAAGTGGAAGTGAAAATGAGTAGCGATACACACTCAGCCGTAGAGGTGTTTAGCCCGTTCGCCTTTTAGTTCTTTAACGCGAGGCTTGAAAGGGAAGTACAAATGATTGCTTGATCAGTCAAGCAAGCAGCGAGTGATGTCAGTGGGATATATGTGGAAGCTTAAATCCCCCAACGAAACCAAAAGAGTTTCACTTTCACTTTCTGTTAATTGCTGAGTTGTGTCAACGATGCAGCTTTAAAAGTAAAAGCAAACATTATTTTTCCACACTGAGTTCATCAACATAATAGAGGTATTTGATCGCATCGACTTTAATTTTTTTTTACAATAGACCTGACAGAGATGATTCATCCTTCGCTCGGCTAGATCAGTCAGGCGATCGAGCAGCGACGTGACGGAAGGGAAAGATTTGTAAAGGTTTGAAACGAATCAATTTCTGCTCATCGCGGATATTTCAGCTGCTACTATAATACAAGTGGTGAGGTGTGAGGTTCGTCACATTTATTTACTAGTTTGCCGAACTGAATATGAGCAGCAGCGGTACATTGATAGAGGTGTTTGGTCACATGGTGTTCAGTTTTACTCGAGGCGTAACAGAGCATGTCAACCCAGATGAACCTGATTTCACTGCAGAATCTTTTGGCTACAATCCTCTACAAAACACTGGTCGAGAATGGAATCGTCACCCTGTTGATGAGCTCATTTACCAAGAATACAGCGACAAAAAAACTACGAGCTTGGACTATCTAGCGTGTAGTCGTCTTGATGTAAGGATTATTGACGCCTGCTCAATAGAAGAGAACAAAGAAACACGGGACGTTCGACATAATGAAGAAAGAGCCTGCATGGCTTGGAAGCGAAATAGACCATCCTCTTTTCATACAGTTTGCAAATCAATGTACTTTGGAGCTTTGATTTCGCTTTTAACCGCTCTCTTCATTGGTACAGTATACATGTTGATCTCTTATCTCTGTTATAAGACGATGTACAACTGTGAATACTCAAAACAGGCAATTCCAATACAAGTGCAATGGTTGAGAACAATTTCAGGTGTAATACTCATCGCTTTTCTTTACATCTGGTACTTTACAATTATCCTTTTGCTATTTCGCCCATTTCAGCTAATGGGAGTGAAGAGAACACTATTTTTGCTTTGTTGTCTTGTTTATTGTTTAGATGCACTTTATCGTGTAGTTGTTCTACAGACGCTAACGAAATCTAATTCCAAAATTGTCGCGGTACAAAAAAATCCTTCCAATACTTTATTATATAGTGTGCCAAATATCTTGTTTCTTGTCAATTTATGCTTGCAAGTCTATTTTATAACGAATCACTTCGGCGCATGCTCAAGAAGACGAAAGCTGACTTTATTCCTTTTAATGGTGGTACCGACATGTTTACCTATCATCGTTGGTACTGTGGCCGCCTATCATCTTTACCCAGCGTATAACAAACAAGACAATGAAGGTAAACTGTTATTCGCACTCTTCGCTCCTCACATTGGAGTCTTTGTTAAAGTAATCTTGCGAATTTGTGTTCAGCAGTTATACAACATCACACATCCGGGATATTCGTGTGTATTACTAGCGCCGTTGTATTTTGGCTCAGCGGTTATGTTTCGGGTCTTGCAAGCAGATCTTGCCAGTCTGAAATTCATGGCTATTCTTGGAATAATTCACGGCGCTGCAGAAGTCATAGAACGAAGCACCATGGTCGTAATTGATCACATTTGCCATCGCCTTTTGAAAAGAGAATCAGCTCCATGGGGAAGTTTTCGTACTCCTCGGCGAGAGAGACTAATGGCTGATATTGCTATCATGAGCATGTTATTTGAATCAACTGCTATAGTGTCTGTTAATGGCTACCTATACTTGTACCAATTTGTTTACTTACAAGACAAGTCCCTGTTAAATTTACTGCGATCATATGCGATCCAAACTTCAGTTCAACTGGTGATTGAGTGGTTTTTCACCAGCGTGTCTCTTGCGATCGAAACACGTTATCAGAATATGGCTGTCATGGCTGTTTGGAGAAGACGATGGAAAAGACACATTTTAATAGCGATTGTAAATGCGGTACCATTAGCTATATGGACAAGCGGTAACCTTTTAGTAATTGTACATGGGCGGTTTCAAGATTCGTTAAGTGGGCCTTGTAAAATACCGTTTACCTGAGAACAGAGAAGTTAGAAAGGGCACTTTCTACTCCATTTGTTACAGTGGAACCTTACCAAGATGGTAGTGAAATAATCTACCTCCCCCACCTTTCCCTAAGAAATAATGAGTTTTGACGAACGATCGCACATTTATACACAAAAGTATTTGCTTACATTTGTCAACATTGCATGTTTGGAGAATGGAGGGGTTGCGCCCAAATTTCGAGAAAAAAATAACTACAGTAGTACTACATTATTATTTGGTTATTTTTTTTTTGGGAGTTTTCACAAGTGTGCCAACTACTTCTGACGTCCATTGTAGGTCCGTTCATAGAAGTCGATTAATAAGTAGTAGACAAAATATGAGCGGGAGAACTGTATGGGCGTTTACAATGGCGAGCAGAAGGCGAGCCATTGTAAACGTCCATACAGATTGGAGGCGAACTGCTTTATCGTACTTATGAAATGAAATAATGAGTAGAGATCTTTTTGAAAAGTTAATGAATACTAATTAGCTGAGCAGGTGTCTGTATCAAAAGTTAATTCTACTGTTTAATAATTCATCAACTCAGTTGATTTGTATTGGGGTTTACAGAGGTGTACATGTGACTCGAATACCACCTATTGATTTGAAATAACTGTTATGAATTATTAATGAATTTTATAAATGTAAATACATTCTCGTGAAGACTTATACAGGGACAGTGTCCCGGCTGAAATATCGTGTTTTCGTGATTACATGGCCAGGAGCTAATGCTTTAGTTACTGGCTTGCTTTTATTATTATCTTGAAATAGGAAGAAAACGTAACCAAAATTGACAACGCAAAGAAATATGCCTAAGGACAAAATAACGACCACAAAACGCAAAATTCCACCAGAATGGAAAGTTTGAATTCTTGACCGTCACAAAATCAAAATTGATGAACTGTAATCCATTTCAATCCTCGTAATCCTGTATTTTTTTCTCCAAATTATTGAATCTGTTTTGCTCAGTAGAATCTTTTTTATCTAATTGCATGAAACGACACATAACGCTTCGACTTTAAGTACCCCATACAATTTAATTAAGTTCTAGCATTCCAAATTAACACACCTCAATTTAAACCGCACTAGGTGTCTTCAGCTGAGGCGTCATAATCTGCTTTCAGTGTCAAGAACTGTTAGCAAATTGAAAGGAAACCAGTAAAAAATACTAATTAATTAATTAATTACTAATGGGATTAAATCACCTTCTGTGACCACATGGATTAAATCTTCAAATGAAGCCGTACTTACACTAAAAGCTTTATGTGTTCTTTCATGTTAGTTGTATATTTGGTGGCATTCGGCGATATAACATAGAAATTAAGTAAAACACAATTTTGTTGTTTTGGTGGGACAGTGCTCCTTTAAATAGTTTTTTTTATACATGCCGACAAGAGACTGTCACGTGATAGTCTCTTGATGCCGACCATAGGAAATGTAGTTAATAATATTCAATTTTTAAATCCTTGTTTGTATTTTTAATGTTCAATGTAACATTTTTTATGTAAATGTTATTCTGACGTTGTGTTTTCCGTTCGATATATTCTGCTGTATTTTATTTGGTATCTTGAATAAATAAACATTTATTTTCTAAAGACTACTAACGTATACGTATTGACATAAACTTTGCAGAAACTAAGCTGAGCAATGAAATTGTAAGTTGATGAAACAAGTCCGGCTGGTTTGAGGGCTAAAAACAACATCACCATTCTATAAAAACTGATTTTAAATTACAGTTCCGGTCCCAAAACGTTATCATACACCGAATTGTTTAAAGCGGGGTTAGTTAACCCAGGATTAGCACCAACTTTAAATCCAAATCTACGCGTTTACAAAGCAGATTCCTGTAAATTTTTTTTTTAACTACAATTTGGCTTTGACTGCTCTCAAATTGTTAATTAACAATTATTGGATGACGCCTAGGTTGAGCATGATAGCGATAATTATCAAGGCCAAAGTTTGTTTTGTTATGCGTATTCCTGAGCTGCACTTGTAAGGACAAGAGCGCGCACAAAAAAGTGATCAATGCACAGCAGTCAACTTGTAAGTAAACAACTTACGTCACTTCTGCATGCATAAAACTATTGTCTGTAGGTATGACGTCACTTCTACATATATAAAATTCATTGTCTGTAGGTATGACGTAACAGAAACAGCAAGCAATAATTAGCTGCGTGCTTATAGCCAATCAAAATCGAGCTAGTGACACCAATGTATAATAATTAAAATTAACAGCAAAAACGCTTTCCAACAAGACACAGAAACCTGGATTAACATTTATCCCAGGATTAGCATTAACCAGCTTTCCAACATTGGGTCCCGCTTTAATAAAGGTTTTCAGTGAAATAAAGTTTCTGTCTTAGAAACACACGGAAAACTGGAGAACGTATCAAGAAATGGTCTATTGTACCGGGTCAAATTCGCACATTTAGATTTAAACAATAGGTCTTTTGTTTTAAGTGACACTGCCGAAACCACGCCGAAAAGTTCGTGCATGATCGCAAAATCTTCGGCTTGACAACCTGAGCGCGTGCATCTTTCCGAAATAGACTCATAAAACTGGTTCGGTCTAAGATTTTCGTTTTCATTTCGGTAGAATGTGCGCTCATACAAGCGCACTTTAGCGCAAAGGTGTAACTTTTAGGGAGGTGTTATTTTTTTTTGCTTCAAAACGCCATGTGCATTCATGAATGAAGATAAAAACACATATTTACATAAACAATAATTTTCCGCGGCGTGAGATTCAAATGCTTTCACCTCGGAACTAAAAGCCGTAGTAAAACAAAAATCCAAAATAAAACGAGTTGAGTACATTGCTGGTTTGTTATCCGATGAAAGTAGCTGCCGTTAGTCTCGCAAAATAGACTTTCAGGCATGAGGAATAAAGCAACACGTTCACGTAACAACTGTTTGCGCGTCTACAACATTTGAATGATTTATAAATGAGAACGAAGCTCGTTTAAACCTTAAGAACGCAACCGATGTGTTGTTGTCAGAGGAATTTTTATGCCTCGCTGTTGTTAGTTTGTCGTGTTAGTTATAGCTTTGTACCTCCCTCACGGAGGAACTTGCCACTTAGCTCGGGCCCGCCGAAGATTCATCGGAAATTTTGAATTTCCCTCGCTTGTTATAAGCCATTGTTTCACCGTTGATCGTTTTTGCCCTTACATGGACAAAAACGATCAAGAATACAATAGCTATTGTTGTCGAATTTGACCCGCTTTTCTTGATACGAAGCCATTGACAGCAAGTTAGTGGTTGCTGTGGCCTTCACTTATGTCCAGAAATGCACGTAACTCGGACCTTGGGCACGTCATTACATATTACACAATTATTTGTAATTTCCATATGACTTCATGTTTGACAGAATTGCTTGTGTTTAAGTGAGAATTAGGTCTAGGGGACACTTCATGATGTCTATCATAAAGAGCATGAATCTCATTAGCGTGCATTTCTGGACATACCTCATGGGGTAACAAGCCTTATAACAGAGATAAGAGATCAACATGTATACTGTACCAATGAAGAGGGCGGTTAAAAACGAAATTAAAGCTCCAATGTACATTGATTTACAAATGGTATAGAAATCGGATGGTCTAAATCGCTTCCAAACCATGGCACTGCTATCTTCATTATCTTCATAATGCCGTTCGTCTTGCGTTTCTTCGATTTCTTCTGTTGATCATGCGTTAATAACCACTACATTAAGACGACTAGACGCTGGATAGTCCGAACTCGTAGTTTCGTTGCTGTATTCTTGATAAATCAGCTCATCAACAGGGTGATAATTCCATTCTCGGCCTGTGCTTTGTAGAGGATTGTAGCCAAAAGATTCTGCCGTAAATTCAGGTTCTTCTGGGTTGTAATGCTCTGTTACGCCTTGAGTAAAACGGAATACGATGTGACCAAACACTTCTTTCAGTGTTGAACTGCTACTCATTTTCACTTTCAACTGTGACAGTGTTTGTATCCGTTTCGATTGCCCGTGGAAAAGCTTGACACAACTTTTAAACAGCAGCTGGATTCTCTGCGTGTTCCCTATGCGCAGAAAGTGAAGCCTATCAGGCTTTCCCGATTCAGCCGAAACAAAGGTATAACAATGCTTATTCATGCATGCTTCAAGCAAACGTTTCAAAAAGGTTATTTTTGGGTTTAATAGTAAGAGCTCTGTCGTGCCTCGTGTGTCCAAACATCTCTGACCATCTCTATCAAAATACTGTTAGTCATTTTCAGTCCTTGATTGTTTTTGACTGGACTGAATCTTCAAACTGTATCAATTGAATCGAGAGTTAGATGAGCTGACATCACTTTTAAAATGGAGCAGCTAAGTCAGCTAAAAACAGAAACGATGATCAAATGATTAGATAGTTCAGATTCAATGTTCTTGGTTTTTCAGCCGGAACTGAACAACCTCAACAAAATCCCCGCCAAGTAAATTGACATTTAATTTCCATGATTTGCTGCAGTCACTGATTGCTTGGCTTGTCAAGCATAGCTTCTTTTCTCACGAGTGGTAATACAACACAGACAATATAGTCTGAAGTGAGCAGACGACTTATCGAACTTATTAGAAACAAGTCAAGGCCAAGTCATCCGGTTTCGCTTAAACCGGCATTAGTTCATGAAGCAGGGGGTTTCCTGAACTTGTTCAAGCAACTTAATTGAAGCTGCGCGTTGGAGGCTAAAATTTACATGTCAATCAAAAAAGTGAAAGTAAACTACAAAACTTGAATTAAAGCGGTTCTTGGGACGAAATATTAATATTAAAATTAATATTAGTGGTTGGAAATGTGTAGGATTGGTCTGATTTGCAAATTTACTTTTAATGACAAGAAACCTGGCTAGGCTAATCATCTGCTTATTGTTTTACTCAAGGCTGTTTTTCAACGTTTGCTTGGCCAGTCAAGCAAGCAGAAGCTTTCAGTTTTAATTTCAGTTAGCTTTCAGTTAACCCTATTCGGCGCCTGGGGGTGGGGGGGGGGGGCACAAAGTGCCCGCGCTAACTTTCAACATTCATAACTTTCTTAATATGTATTCAAACACCATCAAACTTTGTGACTTTTTCCTAAAATTTTATCTGGCAACAATTTTATATGACAATTTTTCATCACGTGACTTGATGTTTCCATGGCAACAAGATTTTGACAGCCATGTTTTTTGAAATTTGCATACCTTCGAATGAAGAAAAACAATGTTTATTGGTATAACTTTTATATTTTTACGTCATTTAGCGTTTATTATTGGTTTTCATTAATTTTGGGTGAATTTGGACGGTTTTTAAGAGGTTTTAAAAAATTCAGAAATCGAAGATGGCGGATCCAAGATGGCGGCCGCATTACTAATTGCCTAATAACTACGTCATCTGACGTCATCGTTCCATTGTGCGAACCGGTAAGGAGACAGTTTTGGATGTACTATCTACTCTCTAGGTTTCATTGTCATAGCCTTAATGTTCTTGAAGTTACGAAGGGGGGGGGGGGGCACAATGAGCCCCCCCCCAGGCTCAGAAACTGAAAAAAAGCCCAGGCTGAATAGGGTTAAACTTTCAGTTAGCTTTCAGTTAGCTTTCAGTTAGCTTTCAGTTAGCTTTCAGTTAGCTTTCAGTTAGCTTTCAGAAGCCAGAGGCAAAGTTGAAATATTTGTAGCGGATTAGTATTGCGCTGAGCGTGAACCCATTGTCTTGAACGCAGTATGAAGTTCGTACCAAAACAGTCTGTTTCATGTGTTGTAGCCGTCATTACTGTTACATTTAATGAGCTTTCTGTCTGTTCAAAATCCAATTAATTCTAAACCAAACAATTGCGTTACTGAAAACCGGGAACTGACATATCTTTTAAAATAAAAAACTTAGTGTATAATATAGCCTACGTGTAGCCGTACCATCCCCCCGAGAAAAAACGGGAGGGAGGGGGATGGTACGGCTACACGTAGGCTATGTAAAATAGCGGTATTTACAATTTTTTAAGAAATTATGCTGCAAGTCATTTGTCTAGCAACAATATACATGAAGCAAGTGTTTATGTGATTCCGTATTCTTTTGCGCCGATTTATGCATACGTGTTCGCTGTACTGAAAAAAGCATCATGCAGTATTTATTGTACATTGACACTTGACGAATACGCTCGCTTAATCTGAGCTAGGACCTAATCTTTAAAACACTTTACAAATAAAAAAAGACAAATAAATGGCGACTTATTTATTTATCGTGCAAAACACTACAACAGTGGAAAAAACAACTCCGTGAAACGTTCGAAATAAAAGCAAAAGACATGGATCAAAACATGGATCTAAACACTTTACTATAACATAAAAATACTGCTAAATTTCTTGGCGGTATTGCTCAAATATTGACGAAACCGCTCCGTGAACTTAAAAGCCTAGCAATGCTAGTGCAATTGAACGTTTTCAAGAAAACTTCCATCGATGACCTTCGATTCGCGAGTGTGCCATTTATGCACCGCAGAGGAAACCCAAACAGTTTTTTCGCAAAGTTTAAAATCTGATTTAGGAAAGTTTGGTTTTCTTTTTCGTACCGTTTTTGAATTTTAAGGAGAAGGAGAAATTTAAGGAGAAAAGCTAAGAAGAATGGCAATAAAACGCGATAAATATCGACAAATCCATTGCTAAACAGCGCTAAAGATACGCGGCAAAATATTATTTCCCATGATTTCGAAATTTATGTCTCGTCTGCCGCGAAGGGATCAAATTTAGTTTTGCTGAATATTAACTACCATACCTATTAATAGTGTTTTAAGTCTGCTTTTGTCCACAGGAAACGATAACTTTAGACAGACAGCGATTATTAGGTGCCAAAAGGAATGTGTGAAAACTAATTAAGATTTATTCAAATGCGTGAATTTCCAGTGCGAATTAGGACCCCCAATGCGTGCAATAAAATCGACCCTCTGGCTTGAGTTAGCTTTCAGTTAGCTTTCAGTTCGGGTTTTTTTTTTTGTCATGAGCGGGTTTTGTCCCGGACTGAACCGAAACAAAGAATAATTAAGTTTGACTTTCTGATAATTGGAATTCACTCACACAGTGTCATACTAGCATCTACATCTACATGATTTACTTGTAAAATGCTAATGTACATAAAGTAAGTTTCCGAGAAAAGTTGGAAATCATGTGTAAACAATAGTGCAAACTAACTTAGGCAAGGAGATTATCATTAACAGCAGCCTAAAAATTACTGTTTGTGGCCCAGTCACGTTTATAATATGATGGTAAACTATTCCAATCATTAATTGTTCTGGGCCAAAAGCGATTTTTCAACCCGAAGGCGGGGGGACTCCCATATAAAAATGACGGGGTGCTCATCGGAAATTTTCGAAAAACACCCTAAATTAAAAGGTACCAGAATCTCGTTTAATGGGCGTGGCTCAAAAATATTTTTTACCCCTAAGAGGTACCAATTCTAAAACAACACATGTCATATTCTGTCATATTTTTTCGGCTCGTACCCTAAAAAGGTACCGCGATAATTCTAATGGTGGTCATTTTAGATTTTAGTACCCTAAGCGGTACCAATCTACAAATTTTGACCCCTGAAAGGTACGACGAGCACCCCACTGAGTTCATCATCATAATAGAGCTATTTGGTGACAAGAGACCTATAAATAGAGGAGTACTGATTCAGAAGAACTTAAAACCTTCGGTTCGATCAGTCAGGCAAGCAGCGACGGAAGTGAAAGATTTGTGGAGGTTTGAAACGAATCAATTTCTGCTCATCGCGGATATTTCAGCTGCTACTATAATACAAGTGTTGAGGTGTGAGGTTCGTCACATTTATTTACTAGTTTGTCAACTGAAAATGAGCAGCAGCGGTACATTGATAGAGGTGTTTGGTCACATAGTTTTCAGTTTTACTCGAGGCGTAACAGAGCATTTCAACCCAGAAGAACCTGATTTCACTGCAGAATCTTTTGAATACAATCTCCTACCAAACACTAATCTAGAATGGAATTATGACCCTGTTGGCGAGCTCACTTACCAAGAATACAGCGACAGAGAAGCTACGGAGTTGGACTATTTAGCGTCTAGTCGTTTTAATGTAAGCGTAATTAACGCCTGCTCAACAGAGGAGAACGAAGAAACACAAGACGAACGACATAATGAAGATACAGCCATGGCTTGGAAGCGATTTAGACCATCCGCTTTTCATACAGTTTGTAAATCAATGTACTTTGGAGCTTTGATTTCGCTTTTAGCCGCTCTCTTTATTGGTACAGTATACATGTTGATCTCTTATCTCTGTCTTAAGACTGTGTACAACTGTGAATACTCAAGACAGTCCATTCCCATCCAAGTGCAATGGCTGCGAACAATTTCAAATGTGACCTCCGACGGTTTTCTTTACATCTGGTACTTTACAATTACCCTTCTGCTATTTCGCCCATTTCAGCTAATGGGAGTGAAGAGAAAACTGTTTCTGGTTTGTTGTCTTGTTTATTGTTTAGATGCACTTTATCGTGTAGTTGTTCTACAGACGCTAACGAAATCTAATTCCAAAATTGTTGGGGTACAAAATAATCCTGCCGATATTTTATTATATAGTGTGCCAAATATCTTGTTTCTTGTCAATTTATGTTTGCAAGTCTATTTTACAGTGAATCACTTCGGCGCATGCTCAAGAAGACGAAAGCGGACTTTATTCCTTAAAATGATGGTACCAACATGTTTATCTTGCATCGTTGGTACTATGATAGTCTATTTTCTTTACCCCGTGTATAATAAACAAGACAGTGAAGGTAAACTGTTAATCGCATTCTTCGCTCCTCTCATTGGAGTCTTTGTTAAAGTAATCTCGCGAATTTGTGTTCAGCGGTTATACAACCTTACCCATCCGGGATATTCGTGTGTATTACTAGCGCCGTGGTTTTTTGTCTCAGCGGTTATATTTCGGGTCTTGCAAGCGGATCTTGGCAGTCTGAAATTTATGGCTATTCTCGGAATAATTCACGGCGCTGCAGAAGTCATAGAACGAAGCACCATGGTCGTAATTGATCACATTTGCCATCGGCTTTGGAAAAGAGAATCAGCTCCATGGGGAAGTTTTCGTACTCCTCGGCGTGAGAGACTAATGGCTGATATTGCTATCATGAGCATGTTATTTGAATCAACTGCTATAGTGTCTGTTAATGGCTACCTTTACTTGTACCAATTAATTTATTTAGAAGACAAGTCAGCTTTAAATTTAGTGCAATCATATGCGATCCGAATTTCTGTTCAGCTGGTGATTGAGTGGTTTTTCACCAGCGTGTCTCTAGCGATCGAAACTCGTTATCAAAATATGGCTGTCATGGCTGTTTGGAGACGACGATGGAAAAGACACATTTTAATAGCGATTGTAAATGCTGTACCAGTAGCTGTATGGGCCAGCGGTAACCTTTTAGTAATTGTACATGCGCGTTTTGACGGGTCGTTAAATCGGCCTTGCAAAATGCCGTTTACCTGAGAACAGAGAAGTTAGAAAGGGCACTTAATACTCCATTTTTTACCGTGGAGCTTCGCAATACTGACACCCGCTCAGTACGGACAAGTGAAGTAATCTAGAAAATCTAAAATCCCCACTCACGATTGAACCTGTGACCTCAGCTAGGCTTAGGTTTAAATAGCCTACCGTACCAAAGTACAATACCACCTAGCTTCTGGGGTTGTTTAGGCCTAAATTTAACTATATAAACTGCTAAGCCCAACCTTAACTAAAAGCTAACCAGTTACTCCGTTATATAAGTCTCAATAAGGCGTCCGAGGTGGTCCAGGCCGTTGTTATCTAAGGTCTTCCTTTCACAATAGGCCAATCCGAAAAATACCATAATAATCTTTTATGCGCAGGCTCAGCCTCACCGGGGTGTAATTATTCAAGTATTCTTTGTTAGAATGGCACAATGGAATTCAGAGGACATGTAGGAACGCTGGGACGTAGCATTGTGTGTCGGCGTATACAAATGTGCACCGTATGCAAATTGGCAAGAAGTTGAAGCATAGTACGTGCACTGAGTTCGTGCTCAAAAGAAAGGAAATTGGAAAAATCAGACTTACATCAAACACCACCCAAACCTGCACTTTAGAGAGTATTATGGTAGTTTTCATAGTTTCTGAAGTGGGGAATTGTGCCAACTACTTCTGACATCCATTGTAGGATCGTTCATTACTAATCGCGTTCGAAGAACGCAATCCTAATTTCGTGTTGGTTTCCCTGTGCCTTATATGGAGAAAAATTTGAGACTTTTTGGTGTCCGGTCTTCCAAATGGCCGCCCCTATTGCTTTTTTGAGGGGCTCATTTCCGCCGGAAGTTCCTTCGAACGCGTCTCCATAATCTCCGATTACTGCTAGTAAATATAAATACATTTACGTCAAGACGTAAATAGTTTTTTATCCATACCGAATATAGTAAATTAGTTAATAATATTCAATTTTTAAAGGCCCATTATCACCCATTCGGCTTTGCGGTCGTTTGTTTTTGTTTTCAAATGACGAGCTCGCTCGTGATTGGCTCTTTCGGGAATTTTCGACTGCGTTAAATTCGCAATGCATCTTGGGTGACAGTGGGCCTTTAAAGACTTGTTTTTACATTTTTTATGTAAACGTTATAAACGTTGTGTTTTCCTTTTCAATATATTCTTCTGTATTGTATTTGGTATCTTGAATAAAAACCGTAAACATTTGATTATTGTAATTCTGAAACTTTCACCTCTCATTTTATCAAATAAATGTCTCTAAAATGTTCCTCGGGATTTCTCCGAGGTTAAAATGTTTATATAAAACTAAAATGTTTATATAAAACGACGTTTCGATCAGTTTTACTGATCTTCTTCAGGCTCTTCTTAAAATGTTTTCAAAATGGCGGATCGCTTTCCTGTTTTCAGCTTGGTAACCGTGCATGACACTTCGTGGTTATTATACAACATGTAAATGTTGATGTGAAAGCGCGGGAACGCAGTAGTGCAGCAGTTGTTCACAGTTAGTCATTGTCTACTACCTTTTTTTTTCTTCATCAAAGAACGAGTTTAGAACTGGTCTCCATGTTTCGATGTGGTCAAAATTGTTTACGACTTCCATCCCACGATGTTTTTGGCGTAAGGACTCGATTCCCTCTAGAACTTTTCTTTGTTTCAGGCCTCTTTCCCTTGCTATGATCTTCGTGTTTGCCCAATCCACATCACTTCGGCACTCAACAGCATGTCGTGCTAGGCCCCCATCTTCCTTGCCCATCCGTTTCTCGGCCGACTGAGTGTTTCCTTTGCGAAGGTCTTCATTTGTCAGTTTGACCTTGTTCATATGTTCTTTCTTTCTTGTTTTGAAGAGGCGCCACGTTTCTCCTATATATACAGCATTATGGCAGGTACAAGGAATCTTATATACAACGCCTTTTTGCCTTTCACCGAGGGGTTCTTGACATGTATGCTTAATCTCTTTAATCTTTCTTCCAGGTTTGAATGCAACCCAAAAAGAGTGTCGTTTTGCAGTCCTCTTGAACTGCTCAGACAACCCTTTTAAATACGGTATTGTCACAGCTCCACGACATTCCTGTTCTTCTTGGTCTCGTCTGTCTGTCCGGTGAGGTCTTTCTTCCATATACTTTCTCACTGTTTTTCTGGAGTACCCGTTGGCCACAAACACGTCCTCAATGTTGTGTAATTCATCTGCCAAGTGTGTTTCTCATCACTTCTCAAACTCATTAATAATTCATGACGAGAACACAAAGGAAATCACTACCGTGAAGGAGGTTTTGAAATCGTTTCTTAATTTGCATAGATTTTGGCGATTTTATTCCTTCGTTTTCTCCGCATTTAACGATCAGTTTGAGAAGCTATATCAAACACTCGAAACAGTGTTTCATCAGATTTCCAAACACCTTGAAGTGGTTTAAAAAAACTCGGCTGCGCCTCGTTTTTCCAATCCACTTCTCGGTGTTTGGAAATCTGATGAAACACTGTTCCTCGTGTTTGATATATTACATAAGGCCCTCGCCCTGTCAGCAAAACCTTTCACAATTGCTCTTTTCATGCTTTCTGGGTGATTGGACCTCTCTTTCACGTTAAGGGCGAGGGCCTTATGTGATGAGAAACACCTGGCAGATGAATTACACAACATCGAGGACGTGTTTGTGGCCAACGGGTACTCCAGAAAAACAGTGAGAAAGTATATGGAAGAAAGACCTCACCGGACAGACAGACGAGACCAAGAAGAACAGGAATGTCGTGGAGCTGTGACAATACCGTTTTTAAAAGGGTTGTCTGAGCAGTTCAAGAGGACTGCAAAACGACACTCTTTTCGGGTTGCATTCAAACCTGGAAGAAAGATTAAAGAGATTAAGCATACATGTCAAGAACCCCTCGGTGAAAGGCAAAAAGGCGTTGTATATAAGATTCCTTGTACCTGCCATAATGCTGTATATATAGGAGAAACGTGGCGCCTCTTCAAAACAAGAAAGAAAGAACATATGAACAAGGTCAAACTGACAAATGAAGACCTTCGCAAAGGAAACACTCAGTCGGCCGAGAAACGGATGGGCAAGGAAGATGGGGGCCTAGCACGACATGCTGTTGAGTGCCGAAGTGATGTGGATTGGGCAAACACGAAGATCATAGCAAGGGAAAGAGGCCTGAAACAAAGAAAAGTTCTAGAGGGAATCGAGTCCTTACGCCAAAAACATCGTGGGATGGAAGTCGTAAACAATTTTGACCACATCGAAACATGGAGACCAGTTCTAAACTCGTTCTTTGATGAAGAAAAAAAAAGGTAGTAGACAATGACTAACTGTGAACAACTGCTGCACTACTGCGTTCCCGCGCTTTCACATCAACATTTACATGTTGTATAATAATCACGAAGTGTCATGCACGGTTACCAAGCTGAAAACAGGAAAGCGATCCGCCATTTTGAAAACATTTTAAGAAGAGCCTGAAGAAGATCAGTAAAACTGATCGAAACGTCGTTTTATATAAGCATTTTAGTTTTATATAAACATTTTAACCTAAGAGAAATCCCGAGGAACATTTTAGAGACATTTACATTTAATTATGTTCTAAAGACTACTAACGTATCAGCATTAACTTCGCAGAAGCTAATCTATAAAGCAACGACATTGTAAGTTGATGAAACAAGTACGGCTTGTTTGAGGGCTAAATGCAACATCGCTTTTATAAGAACTTATTTTAAATTATCGTTCCGGGCCCAAAATGTTATCATGGACTGCTCTCAAATTGTTAATTAAAATCAACAGCAAAAACGCTTTCCAACAAGACACAGAAACCTGGCCAGCATGGATTAACATTTATCCCAGGATTAGCATTAACCAGCTTTCGAACAACTGGGTCCCGCCTTAAGAAAGGTATTCATTGAAATAAAGTTTCTGTCTTAGAAACACACGACGGCCTCCACAATGTTGAGCATTTTATGAAATCAAATTTACATTAAATAAATTAGTTAGTCAGTTTAAAACAGATGGAATTAGTTCTGGTCGTCCTTCAGTAATTTAAAAATCATTCTACTTTGTAGAGAACTTGAAATAAATTTGTAAAATTCATAAATAATTCATGAGGGTGATGACCAATCCAACAACAGTATTCAAGTCACATGTATACCTTTGTAAATCCCAATACATATATAAACTGTCTGAAAGCACGGGGAGGGTTTGAATAGGTAGCAGGGAAATGTTGGGGTTGATGAATGAATACAGAATATTAATTACCTTCATTAGTATTCTGTATCTAGATACAGAATACTAATGAAGCTAATTAGTATTCTGTAACTGATACAGAATACTAATTATGTATATGTCACTCACCTTCGATCATCTTTGGCCAGGATATTAAAATGGTCTTCACTTTTTACATTCGCCAAATAACGATTTATGACACAGGCCAGTAAATAAAGCGTTTTCGGGGGATATCGACCGCCACATTGATTTGTTACTTCGCCAATAAATTCACTAACATCTGGAAAATTTGGACCATTTACAGACTTCATAAAATGTCTATAAATCTTGAATTTACAGACTTGGTACTTTCACCTGTTAAAAACAAAATCTCTGTAAATTCTTTTGACAGACATTTTGTATAGTTTTATTGTCTTGTTCTTTATAAAATGTTTGTGAAATGTTTATAAATCCTAAGAGCTGTAATGAGAGGAAAGACTTACAATTTACAGACTTTACAAAATCTGCCAACAATGTTTGTAAATCTACTGTTTACAAAGATTTCATAATGCCTAGACTTCTAATATAAAATGTCTGTAAATGGCACTGCGTAATTTTAATGTTAATTCAGTTACCAAATCTCTGTAAATTAATGTCGTCCCCAAGCGGAACATCTAATGACAAACGGGGAATTATAAAATCTCTGTAAATTGACACAAACAAACTAATCTTTTTCCGAATCGTCTAAATAGAATTTTTAAAGCTACATCCAGTGATCACACATAATCTAAGAAATTCAAAATACAACCTTTTCGTTCCTAGACCGAGTAATGAAGCAGGCAAGCGAAGTTTTCAATATCACGGTTCTGTTCTCTGGAGCAGCTTGCCTTTAAGCGCTAAGATGTAGCCCACTCTTAGCTCTTTTAAATCATGCGTTAAAGCGCCATGAAACATGTGTGATATGTGCGCCATATAAGTCTGTATTATTATTATTATTATTACTATTATTATTATTATTATTATTATTATTCATAAAGGATACTTTTCATAGTTTTTAGTATAATCCCGTATAGATAATGAATTTAGTTAGATAACTTGATTTTGTTAAGTAATTAATCTATTGTCGTTTAAGGCTCGACGGAAGAACATGTATTATGAATTGACCACGCGTAATATAAATAAAGTTTACCTACCTAACGGGGCATTATAAAATCTCTGTAAATTGACGCAAATGGGGCATTATAAAATGTCTGTAAATTGACGCAAACGGGGCATCATAAAATCTCTGTAAATTGACGCAAACGGGGCACTATAAAATCTCTGTAAATTGACGCAAGCGGGGCATCATAAAATCTCTGTAAATTGACGCAAATGGGGCATTATAAAATCTCTGTAAATTGACGCAAACGGGGCATCATAAAATCTCTGTAAATTGACGCAAGCGGGGCATTATAAAATCTCTGTAAATTGACGCAAAGAATAAAACTGACTAATTTTGTTTAGCAGAGTAGGCATTAACTCGATATTTTGAGTTAGTTTACTTAAAATTTAACTTAAATATTAAATTCAACATAGTGAGTTGAAACAACTCCTAAGTTTGAGAAAATCAAGTGAAAGTCAATTTTACTCAAACATACGATTAAAAACTTACTCACTGCAGTGAGTCAGTTCTTCTGACTCAAATTACAAATATGAATTAATTCTTAACCCAATAAAGTGAGTTGATACAACTCTTTATTTTGAGTGAACAGGGGGTGCAACAGTCCGACATCTACTCAAACGTGAAAGCACACACATAAGAGATTGCGAGGGTCCTAAAGGGGTAAAATGGGAACTGGAATTGGCCTGTTTTTGCCCTGGGAAATGGGATTTGAGTCACTGGGACTGGGATTTGCTCACTGGGAATGGAATAAAAAACGTCGTAATTGGAATGGGACAGTTGTCATTAAGCATGTCCAGTCAATGCTTAACTGGTCTTAACTAGTCTAACTAATTCCCTTAGTGAAACAAAAGAAACGGAAAACTGATCCTTACGGCAGAAAAACAGAAGCAGAATCAGAAGCAAATAAAATAAAATAAACTAAAATAAAAGTAGAATATAATAGTGCCCAATATTTCGCTTTGCAAAACAAAGCTTCTTCATGGGCTAGCACTATAAATGATTACAACTGTAAAACCGTTATACAAGTGGTTTTGAAAAACCTAAAGGATAACAGAAACAATGAATATGATTGGTGAAGGGTTTGACGGGCGATAAACTAAACTGAGTAGTGATATAAAAGTTAATGAACTTCGTCGCGTCTGTTGATTCCAAGTGGTTCTAACGTCTGGAGTTTGTCTATGCGAAATGCTTCACGCACTTTTCGTACAGAGTCTCTGCTATTACGTATTAATTCCAGTGGTATAAGTTGCATATTCTTACAGGCGCGGATCCAGGACTTTTTTATGTGGGGTGGCTACGGGTATTTGCTTAAAGTGCACCTAACCCCCAATTTTTTTTTCGCTTAATCAACTCTATGTACGTTGAAAAATGGAATAGTGAAATATTTAACGTCGTGTTAGTGAGTTATAGAGATTTGAATTTACAAAATGCTAATTTGATGATGTCATTTCATGATTCATTTATTATACAACTACTTGTTTTTACCTCCAAGGAATATTTTTTACGAATCAATTGACTGCCCACAGTTATATATTTAGTATTTATCAAGTTGATTTTCCTTTAGCCATATACTGCGTATTGTAAATTGATGTAGAAATAATGGCAAAATCCTAAAATGACGTCATCAAATTAGCATTTTGTAACTTCAAATCTCTATAACTCACTAACGCGACGTTAAAAACAAGAAATATTTCACTATTCGACTTTTAAACGTACATAGAGTTGATAAAGCGAAAAAAAAAATTAGGGGTTAGGTGCACGTTAAGTCTATAGAACTTTTTATTGTTGCAATTAAAAAGAAAACTGTTAAAACCGACGGTCTAAAGGGGGGGGGGTGTGGCTAGCCACCCAATCCACCCCCCCTGTATCCGCCCCTGTCTTAGTAGAGTGGCCTGGTAGATTAAAGTGTTCTGATATAGGAGTAGGGCAGCTGAGGTGATGTCGATTCTCTACAGAGCGGAAGACTTCACCAAAACGTTCATTTATATTAGTTTGCGTTTTGTTTCTCCGATGTATTGACACGGTATATTACGTTTAAAACAATTTTTACATTGGATCATATAGATCAGGTTTTTAGAATTACATGTTATGTGATTATAAATATAACGTTCCTCTTTAGTAGAAAAAAAAGTGTATTTCTTTTGGCCTTGTTGAATAAACTGACAGGTCAAACAGCGTGGGTGGTTGCATCTGTAAGCTCCTGCTGGAGGCACCGATCTGATCTCTCTCGCTGGTTGGTTTCCTTAGTTTAGTTTGTAGTAGTTTAGAACCACTTGGAATCAACAGACAGGACGAACTTCGTTAACTTTCTCATCACTAGTCAGTTTAGTTTATCATCCGTCAAACCCTTCACCAATCATATTCATTGTTTTTGTTATTCTTTAGTTTTTTCAAAACCACTTGTACAACGGTTTTACAGTTGTAATCATTTATAGTGCTAGCTCTTGAAGAAGCTTTGTTTTGCAAAGCGAAATATTGGGCACTATTATGTTCCACTTTTATTTTATTTGCTTCAGTGAGTGTTCTGTTTTTCTACCGTAAGGATCAGTTTGCCGTTTCTTTTGTTTCACTTCAAGTATTAATACTGATCTAGGCCTGGAAACCCAAATCCGGCCATTCTCAACGGTTTGTTGCAGTGATCGTGCATTCTGTCTCTTTTTAATTCCCTTAGTTTGGCAAACATCAGAAAACTGTTAAAAGTGCCTATTTTATGGTCAATTCTACGATAGGAATATGAGAATATTTTATTTTTTCACTTGTCTTGCGGTCAACGATATTTGTGTACAGCGGTGCAATCAAGCCAAAAACGTTGAGCATGCGTATTTTCATGTTAAAAACATCATGGCGGAATGTCTGCAGGAGACAGGAATGTGAAGTGGCAGGAGCATATCACCTGATATGCGGATGTGAATAGAAAAGAGTTGGTATGAAAAACGCTGGTATTTTTCCAGAATTCTGCGAGTGGGAATTAGGGATTGGTATCCCCCCACCTTTCAGGACCCTCGATTGCCGCTTCGCGAGCGAGAGCGGGAATAAAAACGTATCTTTCAAAGAAAAGATAATATTTCAAAATACAACTGACACAGATCAGAGTTCAACGGCGGTATTACTGTTGTATGAGGTATGTGTCTTATATACCATCTTTACTTCACATGTCAATAGCTGACGCAGTATTTTAATATTTTAGCCTTGCCTAAACAGCTCTTGAAAGAGGTGTTTTTAAAGCCTGGATTTACCTGGAACGGAAATAGGAATGATTTCCGAAGAACGAGAGATGAAAAAAAAATGCATTGAAAAAGCCGTATGTGAGCTCGAAAAATAATAATGGTGAATACAATGTTAGCTTAAAAGAGTCAAGTAAGGGTTATCGGCCTGAAACGAGGGGATATCAGATTTATTCACCGTCTGGTTCCGCCTTCTACTAAATCTGATATCACCGAGTGAAAGGCCGATAAAATGCTTGTTTTACACATTGGTGAGGTTTTCTAAAACAAAGAAACTATTAATTTTTCGGAGAATAACATTCCGTTCAATTCAAATGTAAAAAAGCATGATTCCGCAAGGCCGCATTGGGATCACGGCACATGACGAAGCGAGACGGTAAACATGTTTTGCTTTTGCCAAAATTGCACTGAGAACGTTGCTTCGTTATGAGTCGAAGGAGGGAGAGAGAGAAGAAAATGTATGAACAGTACTCGTGGTCTCGCCATGGCCCAACTGCCCGCCTTCATCTTTCGAAGATCAATGGAGTGGTTGCGGTGTGTTTTCCAAGGGAAACCGGCGGAAACATATTCAGGTTCAAGCGTAAAACGAGGCGTCATACATTATTGAAGACCCGAAACCTGAATCGAGGTACGATATCATCGAATAATGTCATTAACATTTCGCTTTTTGGTCGCGACCGGCAAGTTAATTAAGTAGGAATAAGATTGACGAAGTTGTCTTTTTATGTATTCTAAACAAAAAATATTGACCGATGCTAGAGTGTTTTCCTTGTTATGCGCTATTTTGTCTTCCCGTTTATGTTATTCTATTATGAGGGAAATAAGTCGAGGGGAATAACTGCAGGGGAATAACTTAGCCCCACACTCCCCTGTTACAATCAAAAGCCGCCACCAGCTTTTCAGACAGTTTATTATTGGCGGGGAATATTCGATATAATCGAAAGGCGAGAACAAAGAAAACCGAGCCATGTGGAAAATAAGCAGTGATACACAGATAGAGGTGTTTAGCCAGATCGCTTTTCTGTTCTTTAACGCGAGGCTTGGCAGAGCAATACAACTTATATCAATAAGAGCGCGAAACGTTTGCTTGACCAGTCAAGCAAGCAGCGAGTGATGTCAGAAAAGTGAAAGATTTGTGGAGGTTTGAAACGAATCATTTCCTGCTCATCGCGGATATTTCAGCTGCTACTATAATACAAGTGTTGAGGTGTGTGGTTCGTCACATTTATTTACTAGTTTGCCGAACTGAAAATGAGCAGCGGTGGTACATTGATCGAGGTGTTTGGTCACATCGTGTTCAGTTTTACTCGAGGCGTAACAGAGCATTTCGACCCAGAAGAACCTGATTTTACAGCAGAATCTTTTGGCTACAATCCTCTACAAAGCACAGGCCAAGAATGGAATTATTACCCTATTGATGAGCTCATTTACCAAGAATACAGCGACAGAGGAGCCACAAGCTTAGACTATCTAGCATCTAGGCATCTTAATGTAAGGATTATTGACGCCTGCTCAACAGAGGAGAACGAAGAATCACAAGACGAACGGCAAAACGAAGATAGAGCCATGGCTTGGAAGCGATTCAGACCATCCGCTTTCCAAACAGTTTGTAAATCAATGTACTTTGGAGCTTCGATTTCGCTTTTAACCGCTCTTTTCATCGGTACAGTATACATGTTGATCTCTTATCTCTGTTACAAGACTATGTACAACTGTGAATACTCAAGACAAGCAATTCCAAGCCAAGTACAATGGTTGAGAACAATTTCAGGTGTAATACTCACCGCTTTTGTTTACGTCTGGTACTTTACAACTATCCTGTTGCTATTTCGCCCCTTTCAATTAATGGGAGTGAAGAGAAAATTGTTTCTGGTTTGTTGTCTTGTTTATTGTTTAGATGCACTTTATCGTGTAGTTGTTCTAAAGACGCTAACGAAATTTAATTCCAAAATTGTTGCGGTGGAAAAGAGTCCTTCAAATATTTTATTATACATAATGCCAAATATCTTGTTTCTTGTCAATTTATGCTTGCAAGTCTATTTTACAACGAATCACTTCGGCGCATGCTCAAGAAGACGGAAGCTGACTTTATTCCTTCAAATAATGGTACCAACGTGTATTTCTGTCATCTTAATTGGCACTATGACAGGCTATTATATTTACCCAGCATATAACAAACAAGACAATGAAGGTAAACTGTTAATTGCACTCTTCGCTCCTCTCATTGGAGTCTTTGTTAAAGTAATCTCGCGAATTTGTGTTCAGCGGTTATACAACATCACACATCCGGGATATTCGTGTGTATTACTAGCGCCGACGTTTTTTGGCTCAGCGGTTATTTTTCGGGTCTTACAAGCAGATCTTGATAGTCTGACATTCATGGCTATTCTTGGAATAATTCACGGCGCTGCAGAAGTCATAGAACGAAGCACCATGGTTGTAATTGATCACATTTGCCATCGGATTTGGAAAAGAGAATCAGCTCCATGGGGAAGTTTTCGTACTCCTCGGCGTGAGAGACTAATGGCTGATATTGTTATCATGAGCATGTTATTTGAATCAACTGCAATAGTGTCTGTTAATGGCTACCTATACTTGTACCAATTTGTTTACTTACAAGACAAGTCCCTGTTAAATTTACTGCAATCATATGCGATCCAAACTTCAGTTCAGCTGGTGATTGAGTGGTTTTTCACCAGCGTGTCTCTAGCGATCGAAACTCGTTATCAGAATATGGCTGTCATGGCTGTTTGGAGAAGACGATGGAAAAGACACATTTTAATAGCGATTGTAAATGCGGTACCATTAGCTATATCGGTAAGCGGTCACCTTTTAATAATAGTCCATGGGCGGTTTCAAGATTCGTTAAGTCGGCCTTGCCAAATGCCGTTTACCTGAGAACAGAAAAGTTAGAAAGGGAACTTTCTACTCCATTTGTTACAGCGGAACCCCCGCTTAATTGGTGACTTGCACGGACTAGCGCCCAGGCCGATCGAGCTCAACTGCGCATGGGCAATAGTTCATTTTAGTAACCCGCACGCCTGGAGCAAATGTCTCCTTTCAGGGGCAATTTTTTGGTATGCATCAATAGGGTGATAATTCCATTCTCGGCCTGTACTTTGTAGAGGATTGTAACCAAAAACTGCTAGTCATTTTCTACGGTGGCCCACAAGGGCAGTACACAAATATATATTCCAGTACACAAATAAATATTCCAGTACTGAAATAAATATCCCAGTACAGAAATAAATATTCCAGTACAGAAATAAATATCTCAGTACAGAAATATATATCCCAGTACACAAATAAATATTCTAGTACAGAAATAAATATTCCAGATCAGAAATATATATTCCAGTACAGAAATAAATATCCCAGTGCAGAAATATATATATATATATCCTAGTATATCTTTCCCCAAGAGAGTAACTATCAAGGCATGCAACCTCATGATCAGGTTCCCAGGGTCTTTTCAAAATGGCGGCCCTCGGGGTTACTTGAAATTGAGTCTAAATTTCCATTGTGTGTAATTTTGGTTAGTATCCCATGTATGATCCCATCAAATGTCCTGACATTATGAGAAGTTCCAAAATGGCGACTTTGTTGAGATGTGAACGTGAAGTAGACATTAATAACAGGTAACTATGACCTAAAATTTTGTCTCACTTGTGGACTAGAGATTTTCGTGGATGAAAATTCCATAATCACGTATTATTACTCAAGAGGATTTGAGTACAAGAGCATAAGACACATGCTTTCCAAGCGACACGGGATCGAGATACAATACAATACAATACAATAGCTTTATTTATCCACGGAGTCCTTATCGCTAAAAGTGGTCTTCTAAAGAGCCGTGCACATTAAACCTGGTAGAAAAAGTTAAGACTTAAAAATTACAAAACTCCGAACGAACCTTAAAGAATGGGCTAAGAGAATATGGCCTTCGAAGGAAGTAACCTTTTTACGATTTGGCAGAGGGGCGAAGACGGATAGAACGTGAATTGGAAGGTTCTGGATGTTCGGCAGGGTATCGCTCAATGTGGTACACATTGACTATGCAAGGGTGTTCAAGTTCTAAGGAGGGTTGTGCAGGAGATAATGAGAAAACTTGACCAAGACAGGTGCGAATCGAGAAGAAGAAAGCGTCTAGGCGAAGGGTTGTGCAGGAGATAATGAGAAAACTTGACCAAGACAGGTGCGAATCGAGAAGAAGAAAGCGTCTAGGCGAAGGAAATATAGATGACCTGGTCCCAAGTATTGCTGGCACGTAGATGGGTACGACAAACTGAAACCGTACGGTTTCCCGATGCATGGGTGTATCGATGGGTGGAGCAGGAGCATCCTATGGCTTCGATTGGCCAGGTCAAATAACCTTCCAGAGATAACCGCGTCATATTTTATTGATTGCGTGGATGATCATAAAAGAATGGCATTTAATTGAAAGCCAACCATTCGGCTTATCGAAAATTTTAAGGAACGACCAATCAAGGACGTTCCTTAAAAGATATACTCGTGAGAGTAATACTACAAAAACGGCTAAAACACGAACGTGAAAGTCGCGTATGGTTATCATCCCCATTTTACGCCACATTTATCGCCACACTTTGGGCAAAAAGAGTACGATTTTAGACGCAATGCCACCACAGCTCCCACAAAACGCCGCCATGATGAAAATGTGTAGAATGTCTCAAAGAGTTATGGGAATCTTGAATCAGAGCCCGGAATTAAACGTTGTGCACTGGAAGTCGCACGGGGATATAATATTTGTGTACTGGGATATATATATATATATATATATATATATATATATATATATATATATATATATATATATATATTTCTGTACTGGGATAGATATTTCTGTACTGGGATATTTATTTATGTACTTACTGGAATGTATATTTGTGAACTGCCCTTGTGGGCCACCGTAATTTTTAGTCCTTGGTACAATGTTTGACTGAAATGAATCTTCAAACTGTATCAGTTGAATCGGGAGTTAGAAGAGTGAGAAGAGCTGAACATCACTTTTAAAGAAGAGCAGCTAAAAACAGAAACGATGATCAAATGATTAGAAAGTGAAACGCAATGTTCTTGGTAGTTTCAGCCGGAAATTAACAACGCCCTTGTGATTTGCTGAAGGCACTGATTGCTTGGCTTCAGTTTTCAAGCATAGCCTACTTTTCTCACAATTGGCTATACAATACAGACAATACAGTCTGAACTGAGCAGACGACTTATCGGGCTTATTAGAAACAAATGTATTATTCGAAAACAAAGTCAAGGCCAAGTAATCCGGTTTCGCTTAAACCGATATTACCGGTAGTTCATGAAGCGAAATGAGTTTTAGATTATGTTTAGATTTCCGTGGTATAAGGGCGTATGTTTACACCACGGCTATTTTCAGTGATGTTCAGAGAAACTAAATTTTTATCATTTAGGAATTAGACTACGAGACACAAATACGGCTGAAATGGAGCTTAAATGGATTTCAATCGCTAGAAACAAACCTTCAAAACCTCCAACTTTAAAGCGGGGAAGGGCCTGGTGACGACGGGGTTGGCTTCATGGGAACGAGGTTGATGCGCGGTCGCGCGTTGGAGGCTAAAACTTACATGTCAATCAAAAAAGTGGAAGTAAACTACAAAACTTAAAACAAAAACAGCTGGAGATCTAATTAAATGGTTCTTGGGACGAAATATTAGAATTAAAATTAATATTATTGTGAAATGAAGTAGGATTGGTCTGAATAGCAAATTTACTTTTAATATGACAATAAAACCTGGCTAGGTTAATCATCTGCTTATTGGTTTACTCAAGGCCGCTTTGCAACGTTTTCTTGACCAGTCAAGCAAGCAGAAGCTTTCAGTTAGCTTTCAGTTATAAGGGTTTTTTGTCATGAGTGGGTTTTGTTTAGTTTGACTTAATTTCTGATAATTGGAATTCACACACACACAATTTCATTTTGTAAAAATCCAGCCGAACTGGCAATGAATGCGTTTGTTCGCCTATTTAGGGATGTCGGAAGAAAGTGGTGTGTAACATCCGAGTTGTGAGTTTACATCCCAGCCTAACTGGCAGTCTAATTGACATTACGCCTGCGTGCTAACTTGGGAAGTTGTGTTGACGATAGTTCAGTACTTTGTAAAGCATTATTGTTTAGGAGTAGCATTGTACTTGGCAGGATCCGGAATACGTACATTGCTGCTGTATATTGTTTGGTTTGGTTCTCGCCAGACCCCCCCAAAAAATAAACTTATTTTTTGGTGTATAAAGTTGTGTAGTCCTATTTGTTGTGAAGTGGATACAAAATATACTCTTTGCTAGCTTTGCGGATACTGTCTCGGTTTGAGTTTATGAGTTATAGTCAGATGAGTTCTGGAACATTTATTGAAGTCCTTCGTTTGAAATTCAGTTAAATTCAACTGAAATCTAGTCGTCCTTATATAATAATTGTAGCCTACAATTAAGGCAACTGAAGCCAATCAACTCAGTAAAGCACAACTAACAATAATAATTTTATTTCAAACCATCTTTGCATGCGCGCATAAAAATAGATATAATGATTGGCTTACAGTGACTTGGGTTGACTAGGATTGCAAAATGGTTATATATAGGTAGATAAAAACAATGGAAATATAAATTATCGGACGTACCGCGAAAAGCGTAACAGAATTATTATATTTTTCCGGGCGCCATATATGGTGGTGGATTCCTACCAATTCCTACAGATTCCTACAGTGACGTCACATTTTCCTACAAGGATAAAGACGTGGTTACCAAGGCAGTACTTGTCCATGTTGTTATTTTTTAACAATGGCGGAAAGTGCGCGAGGAGTTTCTTCCGTTTCTTCGGCTGGTTTTACCTCGTTGGAGGCCGTTGCATCAACTAGCGACTCTTCAATCGACCATATTGCCGTAAGTTATCGTTGACGATTTTTTTCCACCCCTTATTTTACAGAATTAACTCCAAATACCTCATAATCTTAGTTGCTTATCGAGGCCCTGGCAGGGTAAATTCCGACAGGCGACATGACCCAAAAAGTAGCGACAGCACGTAAAATGAAATTGCGACTAAAGACAATCTTTCTCGGCAAAATTCCGACAGCGACATCAAAGAACGGTGGTTTGGCATATTTTTTCACCAATTTGAGGTCCTTGAGGACCCTTGAGGTTGCCATGAGGGTCTCTTGAGCATCGCGTTATACATCATTTACGCAACTCCACAACTCCCTGTGAGACCTGGTACCCTGGGAACGAGGTCATCAGTCAAGCGACAGCAACACTGATTTGCATGACTCTTGCATGTTTTGCATGCTTGCGGCTTGCTTGCTAAAATTCCGACAAACTATGTTCGTTCAATTTCCGACAGCGACGTGAAGCATTGATAAAACACCGACATGAGACATTTTAAAATTCAGACAAGCTACACGGGATCCCCCCTGGCAGCGCCTCCTTATCGCATCTCACTTTGATCAGCATTTTCAATATCGTGTCGTCGCGATATAATTCTTCGAACGTTTTTGAAGAGAAGGATTATAACATCGTGTAACTCTATGGGATTATTAATACTTTTGATGGGTTATGCAAGTCGAATCCCGTAAATTTAGACCTCGGGTTTAGACTATAAGTTGAACTGGGAGTAACTTCAGAAGGTCTACATTTAAATCCTTCAGAATACCCAGACGCGGTCGGAACGCTTTGAAGAACGACAAAAACCTACCTACCTACCAAAGTGCGGGATTGCAGAAAACTAGTTTAATCACAGGGAGCCCATACAATCTGTTTGTGTAACATAATGACCTTTTGTAATTTTATAGGAAATGTATGGGATTTACCTAAATTTCATATTATAGCGATGTATCGCCAAATGTATGTACTGATAAACGCTAAATAAACGTTAAATTACCTTATTTGTTGTGTGTTGTCGTCCTTTTGCCGTAAAAGTGATATTTTGAGCGATTTTGAAGGATTCTGAGTTTGCCGTTGACTGTACGTCTAAGAGAAAGACAAGGGTGGAAAGAGATTTTTGAACAGCTCCAGCGCCGAGGCGATTTTTTCACATAAAATCGCCTCGCTCGCTCGCTTCTTTCTGATTGGTCGCCGTTAAACAATAACCGATTCAAAATACATACCGAGGGTGGGGAGCCATAGGCATTTTCGTAAGGTCGAACCGTTTACTCACCAGACTCGGGTCGTGTGACTCGGGAAAAAGTTAACTTACCAAGCTTTAACAGACATCAATATCTGGTAAGAATTCGTTCCCAGTTTCCTCTTCTTAACGATGTTTCCTTCGTCATTTGATTTGAGCGTGGACAACATTTTCTTTCCCTGATCCAGATTCAACTGTTCTGTATTTATAAAATTGTAAATATTCAAATGTGAAATCATCTGTAACCTTGCAACGTCATTGATCTACGCGAGCAATGAGCGGAAGTCTTTCTGGGCTTCCGGTAGTCGCCGCTCACCACGACCCGAGTCTGGTAAGTAAACGGTTCGACCTTACGAAAATGCCTATGGCTCCCCACCCTCGGTACGTATTTTGAATCGGTTATTGTTTAACGGCGACCAATCAGAAAGAGGCAATCAGCAGGACGGTTTCTGGCTGGCACAGGAAAAAATGATACGAATATCGACCGCTTGGAAAGTGTGGGATTTTGATTTTCTTCGACGGCTAGCTCCGGGCCGTTTGGACAGATTTTCGATCGAGAGGTACGAGAAGAAGCGTGAACCTTTGGGCCTTTCTGTTGCGTGGTTTGAAAGCCAAGCGATGCGATTTTATGTGAAAAAATCGCCTCGGCGCTGGAGCTGTTCAAAAATCTCTTTCCACCCTTGTCTTTCTCTTGGATGTACAATCAACGGCGAACATGACGAACTCAGAATCCTTCAAAATCGCTCAAAATATCACTTTTACGGCAAAAGGACGACAACACACAACAAATAAGGTAATTTGACGTTTATATAGCATTGATCAGTACATACATTTGGCGATATGTCGCTATAATATGAAATTTAGGAAATCCCATACATTTCCTATAAAATTACAAACGGTCATTATGTTACACAAACAGATTGTATGGGCTCCCTGTGGTTTAATGAGATGGAAATCATATTTCTATCTCAGTGAATAACAATACATCCCATTGTATCGTGCTTCATGCTAAAAACAAACTGAATATTAATTTTCTGCAATCCTGCACCTCACTCATAGCCCATGAATACCATTTTTTTTTCTTTTGCTGCCCATAGACTCAATATGGCCACTTAACTGGGCAATTTTCTTTCAAAAAAGAAGATAAAAATATGCGATACCATACCATTACAGGCCTAAATCTAATCCCTGAGTTGCTCTAGTTTTTGTACTATGTGGCATATTTTTGTGGTATTTGAAGCATTTTCTGTGCTTCTTCTGATGGAGCTCTCCCCCCCTTTTTTCCTCCCATCCCTTCCGCATTTTTCTTCCATCTTCTGTTCAGTGCCATGGGCGCCTGGATTGGAGGCTCATGGCTGGGTTGTGTGGATTTTCCAGCCACAGGGGCAGTGTTCTAGTAAGTTACTGGCTGGCCACAGTGTAGGAAGCCCCTGGATGTCCCAGGCACTGACCTTCCACTTAAGTAAGGCAGCTTGATAACATACTGTAAATAGGGAAGCTGTGTACACAGACAATGTTGTAGAGGATCCCTTTTGCTATTGGTATCTTGTCAGTTGTACCTATAATTTTTGTTATTTTGTTTTAGGATTCATCTGTATAGTCAGAATCCAATGAAGAGGAGAGGTTTGGTGAACTCTTATAATGAGGCAATTTGACAGAAGCGAACATCATAAAACAAGAAAAACTGTAATATGTACAGCAAGAATTAACTTAATTCTTTGATTAAATGGTCATTATATGGTTAATTTGTCACTTCTATTGTGTTTCAAATGAAAGTAGAAACCACAATAAATTCAAACAAAATGATAAAAAATTGTCGTACATTTAACCCCAAACATTTTGGACATTATATTTTGAATGGACAATTTTTGGACTGGGAACAATTTACTTGCTTTAAGGTTAATAAAGATGCTCAAAATAAGAGATGCATCAATTCCCTGCATTAATGTAAATCCTCAAAGGGATCTTCAGCATCAATTTCTGCATTAATTGCTTCGTCAATTCGAAGACAATGGGGTTTGGTCAAAGTTCAGAATTAGGTCGTCTGGAACGTTATAGGACGCTTGCAGGGTTTTCAGGTTTCTCTGGATTGCAAGCTTGACCTCTTTTAGCAGTCCTGGAGTTCTTACTACTACACAATGTAGACTAGCAAATCTACAATAATTATTTCAATTGCCTAAAATTGAAAGCATCCAAAATGTTTTGGGTTTAGTGTATCCCTGTAGCTTCTTGTTGGTTGTTTTCCTTTGTCTGTGCAATTGACTATTGACTATTGGTTTATTGGTTTTCAACACTGTTACATTAATTAATTGATCTAAATTTAAAGAAATAAAAATTTAAATATCTACAAACCCGCTTATAGCATAGCTAATCTAGGCTAATCTAATCTAGGTGGAATTTTGACTGAAAAAGAAAAAAGGAGATACATGTATTCATAACAGCATATGTTATTGGCCATTTCCAACCTTGTCGTTGGTACCTACATATATCAGTTTTAAAAATAGCAACATGACACAAGCAGACAAAATAATTGCAGACAGATCATCACATGTCTATTCCAAGTGGCACTAGGCTCATGATTGGTTAATAATTTAATATGGTCATGTGATCTTGTATTTGACAGTTATCTCTTGCTGCTGCTGGCAAGAAGATGCTGGGACAAGGCTTAGTCATTTCATACATGTAGTTATATTTTATTAGATTAAAGTAGGAAATTTATTCAATGGGAGGAATCACAAATGCAAGACCACTTAGTTTATTACAAAAACGCTGATATTAGAGAGGGAATCAAACTTCTTTTTTGCTAGAGACCGAATTTGATTTAGCAAGGATCATAGATATGCTCTGAAAAGTAAAGGTAGCTGGGACAAAGTATTGAATGGGAAAGTTGTGATCCCTGTGTCCCTGCTTTATCCAAAACCCTTATCAATTTTATCTTGGTATACTTTGAAGGTTTGTTTCTTCAGTTTATTTCAAAAGCATTATCTATGAGGATAACTGCCAAATTTGTTGGTTTTACTTTTTACAAGCTTGTGCTATGAATTTTGCTTTCAAACTTGGTTTACACTGTTTGGGATTCCTTCTTTAGCCTTTGAGTGTGTAGCACAGTAGTCATTTGGTTATACAATAGGTACATGTACATCCATGTTGTGCCATCTGCTCAATTGAAAGCATTCAGTCAATTCAGTATTCAGTAAGTGTGATAGTGATTTTTCTCAGACCGTGAAACAGTTTCTAGTAGTTAGTGTATAATAGTCAAATAGACACAAGAAAACAATGGAAATAAGATCTACTAACCCCAATTAGTGTACCAACTATTTCACAGTCTGAGGAAAATCACTATGCAAAGTGTGTCGTTGTCTATACAATTAGAATTGAGGATAGGTTCCAGGAAAGGAACTTAGTCATTAATTTTGGTAATTACTAGATAATTATTGTTAATCACTGAATTTAATCAACTTAATAATGAATAAATTACAATACAATACAATACAATACTTTATTTTCACATTACCATGACATTTTTGTCAGAAATTTCTCAGAAATTAGGATTTAAGTATCGTCAACTTCATTCTGTATCATTTCTTTAAGTTAATTATTAAAAGATGTGCTTTTCATTTTGTCTCCGTAAAGAGTGGCTTTTAATAGGCCATTTGCACGATGACGTCATTTGACTACTACTACCAGAATCCTTCAGTTTTTTGTTTTGTAGTGCAAATTAGGGCTATTATTATTTAAACCGCACTGGGATTACAAAATTTAAATAAGAAAGGAAAAACGAAATAAATTCTGGTAGAAGTAGTCAAATGACGTCATCGTGCAAATGGCCTATTTAAAACTTTACCCATAAAATAGAAATTAGATAACGAAGGTACTACAAGTGTGCAACCCCGATCATACGACCACTGTTGGGCCATGAAAAATTGGTTGCAATAACTGGGTGGTCGGATTAATGTGGTTTCAAAATAAGGAAATGACTGGGCTTTTGACAACAGATAACAGTTCCATTGTTTTCTTTTGTTTTGAGTGCTCATACTCCTTTCTCGTTTTAGTGAATAAATATGCGGCATAAAAAAAGAGCCCCGCTTCCACAACTGATAAAACTATTAAAGTAACTGTCTACAATACGGACATACAGACGGATGATCCGTATAGACGATCAGTTCACTTTTCTTTCCTATTGGCAGACGAACTGAAGTGGATAATCGTGTAGACAGATAATCCGATCGTTTGCCCGTATTTAGACAGATGCGTTACCAACCTTTCCAACTTTGTCCAGACGGCTGATTACCCTCTCCAGCATTTATACTAGTTGCATCAAGCTATTAATGGAGCTGTGGTATCACTGTTATGGGCTATAGGCCAAGCCGTGATGCCATAGATATTGTTGATGCAAAATATGGTCTTAACCAGTAAGACGTGTTTTGAGTTCAATTCAAATCATGTCATATCGGTGTATGTCATGTATTGCGTCAACTCAATCTGTGGTATCGTGGACGTGGACCACAAGACCGTGATGCCATAGATTGAGTTGACGCAAAATATGGTCTTAACCAGTAAGTCGTGTTTTGAGTTCAATTCAAATCATGGCATATCGGTGTATGCCATGTATTGCGTCAACTCAATCTGTGGTATCGTGAACGTGGCCGTGATGCCATAGATTGAGTTGACGCAAAATATGGTCATATCTAGCAGCGAACTTTTGTAAAATTAGCCTGTGTATCATCCCTTTCCACTAATAGTATTAAGTGAGGGATGAATCATGAACTTTCGCGAAGAATTAATACCATAGTATGAGTTATCGCAAAATGAGGTTTCTGGATTTGGACGTGTTTTGCGTTATTGCTAACTATGACTTCACGCTGAATGACACATTTTGAGTCATTGTTTCTATCTCAAACTGTGTTTTATTGATGATGACATAGTTGAGTTATCGCAAATCACGTCCCCATGGAAATGCCATAGTTTGAATATGAATCGATTATTTCTACCTCAATAATAGCAACAGTAGTAGTTTTCTTAGACTTCTTTCGGTATCTTGTTAGCCGCGTAACAATCACATCTATTCATTATTTCAATTATGTAGCCCGACTAACATCTTTTTCTTAAGTTCACAAGAAAAGTTCGCACCACATTTGAATTTAACTCAAAACAAGTCTTACTGGTTAAGACAGGGCCATAGCAAGCTAGGGGAGGGGCCGGGGGGCCGTGCTCCCCCAGTTTTTTTTTTTTTTTAAAGTTTATTTTATCATTATTATTATTATTATTATTATTATTATTATTATTATTATTATTATTATTATTTTCAACATTTGAAATGTTGAAAATAAAACTGATTTCAGTCACTCGGAAATGGTCGCAAACTCCTACTGAGTGAGATTTGCACCCTTGGTACGCTTCTGCTTGTCATGTCAGCTACCAACGCCATCAGCGAGCGCTTCTTCTCCGCCCTAAGACCCTTAAGGCGGGGATAAACATGAATTTGAATGAAATTTGAAGAGGTTTAGAGAAGTGATAGAAGGAAAAAAAAAGATTTTTGGAACACCAACAGACAGTTGATACCCACGCAAGAGCACCCCAGGTTGCTAGTGGACTAACTTGGTGTCCGCCTATTAATTATTAACTACAAATTCTAATTTTAAAACTTCACTAAATCTTCAATATTTCTTATTTCTCTAAATTTTACAAATCCTCTGGATCCGCCCCAGAGAAAGTACCACTGAATTGACTCTGTTCAACTGTTGTGCTTCTCAATGATTGTTTTTTGCAACTATTATTAGAATTTTATTGGGATTATAAGAAAAATCTATGGAAATAGATATTGATGTTTGTGTGATCATGTGTAATTACTTCACTGCGTAAGCCTTTTGGATCATGGAAATGTGCTGTGCTTTGAATAAATAAGTGTCAGTTTAGAAAGAGTTTTCGTCTATCAAAAAATTGAAATTTAAAAGCCCAAAATGCTGGAAAATGCAGTTTCCGGTGTTTCATTTTCAAAAATTTCGGGGGTGCATGCCACCGGACCCCTCTAGAAGGGACGGGCAGAAGCCCGTCCATTGGGTCCGAAACATTTGTGCCCCCCCCCCCCCCCCCCTCCCCTCCAGTTTTTTAAGGCTTGCTACGGCCCTGTAAGACCATATTTTGCGTCAACTCAATCTATGGCATCACGGTCATGGGCTATAGCCCACGTCAACGATACCACAGATTGAGTTGACGCAAAACATGGCATACACCGATACGCCATGGTTGGAATTGAACTCAAAACACGACTTACTGGTTAAGACCATATTTTGCGTTAACTCAATCTATGGAGTTGACGCAAAACATGGCATACACCGATATGCCATGATTGGAATTGAACTCAAAACACGACTTACTGGTTAAGACCATATTTTGCGTCAACTCGATATATGGCATCACGGTCATGGGCTATAGCCCACGTCTACGACACCACAGATTGAGTTGACGCAAAACATGGCATACACCGATGGACGTGTTTGATATGAACTATGGCTTATTTATAAGACCATATTTTTAATCTCTCGCATCACAAGTTCAATTGAGTTGACGCAAAATGCCTTAACATGTACAGGAAAGAAACAAAGGGCCGGTTAATTAAACGAAATCTAACTTAAGACAATGGACCTCCATGTCTGTTTATAAGCAGGTCATTTGAAGTAAATGAATGTTTTGCTAGTCTGTGTTATATGCCTTCCAGACACTGCTTAGGTAAATATCGTTTATAGGGTTGGCCAGAATTGGAATTGGTTTAGACCGCGGTATTGCTAAACACCGTGTGAACTTCGTTTAAATAAATAACGGTATCTCCCACTCTTTCCTTTGAAGTAAAATGAAACAGCCAAAATGAAACAAAACTGACATTTTATTGTACAAATAATAAACAACATTAACAAAAATAATCACCGTAATATTTACACGGGTGATTCCATGAGTGAGTTCCTCCCCCGCTCCCCCCCCCCCCCCCCCCCCCCTCCAATAACCCAAGTAACCAAGTAAATAAATATAAGTAATTAGTGAAATGGAAAATTGCCTCTAAGTTTCATGACAGGGTCACAAGGATTTGGTAGCATTTCAAAAAACACAACGTTTTTGTATAACTAGAAACCTTAAAAAAGGTCGCATTTGTGATAAATTACCACCCCTGGTACCAAAACTTTTGACTAGTGTCTCTAGTCATAAATATTCACTATATTCTTTGAAATCCTAAACAAAACTTTAACAACAAGATTGAAATAAATAATTGCAGATTTTTTTTTTTGTACTCTTGTATTGCTTTCAGCATTTTAAACAGGTTGGAAATATTTGTCAGATTCTCAGGTGATTTTAATTAATTTCTAATTAAGAGCCTAATCGCGTTTGAAGAACGCAATCCTAATTCGTGTTGGTTGTCCTTTGGTTTATGTGCAGTAAAATTTGAGATTTTTTGGTAGACGGTCTTCCAATTGGCCGCCCCTATTGGTTTTTTTCAGGGGCTCATTTCCGCCGGAAATTCCTTCGAACGCGTCTCCATAATCTGTGATTACTGCTAGTAATATTATTATAGAGTGATTTTCCTCAGACCGTGAAAAAGTACACTAACAGAACTTAGTAGATCTTACAGTATTTCCATTGTTTTCTTGTGTCTATTTGACTATCTTACACTAACTACTAGAAACTGTTTCACAGTCTGAGGAAAATACTCTACTCTCATATTTGTTGGTCCCTTTGAACTTAATAGACAAGTACAACACTTGCAGTAAAAAACTAAGCTGGCCCAAAACTGTCTCAGTGGATAATCTGGCAAACTCAGCTGGTGTGCAACACCAAATGTTCACAGCAACTGGGATCGATGCAACACAAACAGCTATTACATAGATCACATTAATACTCCTGTAAACTTTCGAAAAACGTTTCTTGAGCCTAACGGTGGGGCATTTCATGTCTGAAACTTGGACTGGTCAAGTCAAAATTGAACAATATATGTTTACAAAATGTGAATGTTCATGTATGCCCCTGAGATACTGTTATGCACGCATATAAGGGGTTAGTTGCCTAGTTTTGTGTGTCCATTATATTATACACTGTAGCCATCATCGCCATCATTTGCAACTTGTACATGTTAAGACAACTATCAGACGTTATCTCAGGGGTTTGAACATCCACATTTTATGGTCTGACACTGGCTGGCCATCTTGGTGTTCTTTGATCATTTCTGCCCCGGCATCTTGCATATAGAGTTTGAAACTGTTAGACTTCCTGAAAAATAAAATGGAACACTAAATTTAGTCCATTTCACTGATTCTAATGAGTAAAGGTAGAGTATAATTTATTATAAATTATAACAAAAAATATTTAGCGAAAAGAAACGACGTTTCAAAGACATCCTGGCTTAATAAGAAGTTTTGACACTTTGAATACAGTAGTATAAATTAACTCCACCTGAACAGTGATCTTTTGACTTGTAAATGAAGCCAGGATGACTTTGAAACGTTGTTTCTTTTCGCTTATTTTTATTATAAATCATTTTACTGATTTCAGCTAAAAGGCAAAAAAGAATCAAGCAAAACAGCTATCGGTTGGATTGTTATAATTTACCAGTAAATAATTTTAAAAACAAACAAACGCTGCCCTAAACACTTGATCTTGAGACAATAATCATGAAACAATAATTATTGTTAAATGTAGATAGACAAAATGAAAGATTTTATTGTTGCAATGTTAAAATCTACATTATCTTACATACCATCTGCCTGCCCTTTTGATAGAGCTGTAATTTGCTCCACACCTGGCAGCCCATCAGGTTGCAGACCTTCTTATGCTGTGAGTAGATAACTCTTTATTAAAAAGAGTCTTTGACATCTGAAAGAATACAAAAAGAATACTGCAATCAATTATTCTTATCCAGAATGACTACTTAACAAGTATATACTGTCTCAGAGAAAGTAAATTTTGGTGCCCTAATAACCTTGCATCCCCACATATCCTCTATCTTACATCCTTACATGCCAATATTTAAGACCTAATTCTACTTTTCCATGTGATGAGATGTGAGTTTGGCACGACATTTTACCATTTAATTGCATCAACAACTCTAAACTCACTAACTATAAGTTTGTTTTTATTCTATATTATTCTATATTACAATAAAAAGAGCACATTTTCCTCCAAAAAGGTTTTCCTGCATGGTGTGACACCACAAGCACAGTTACAACTGTAGGAAGGGTTTTAATTTTTTTGACCTGTTTTGATTCCTGTAGGTGAAATACAGAACAAAGCAGTCAATGCTTACTAAAGGTAATAATGTAATAAAAATTGACATCTTCAAGGAAACATTTTTGACTTTGCGGGGCAACAAGCACCCTTATTTTTTATGGTATGTAATACATTTCACCATCACGATTAAAGGACTAAAAACTGCCATTTAATTTACAATTTACATGTATTTCCTTACTGATCACTTGTTGACTCATTTGTTCATAATTAATTAACTCTCTCTTAACAGACACCTCTATAAGATGGACATCTGGTGTTGGTCCCTGCTGTTTTTCAGTCATTTTTCTGTAACTGTAACCTCTCTATAAGACGGACACCTCTCTATGAAGGACAACTGACACTTGAGAAGTGCTTTTTTAGAGGAAAATACTTCAAAACGGAAATGTAAGTGCTGAATAATTATGAACAAATGAGTCGACTTTTCTAATATTACTTTTATTTCAGTTTGTAGGTTTTGCTTAAGTAAACAACTTTAAACAGAACCGACAAAAACCAACATTTCCAAATTGCAATTAAATCTGGAAAGTGTCCACAATTTAGCACTCACGTGCTAGAACTCTGACACTTAAATAAATTGATTTGATTTGATTTTGTGTATTCATTGTGCATAGGTCAAACTTTATTGTCTCAGATTTACTGGTGTCACGGTACCTCGATTCTCTATAAGCCGGAAACCTCTCTAAGACAGACAGTTGGGGCTGGTGCCGACAGTGTCAGTCTTAGAGAGAGTTGACCATATTCACATGTAGACCTAAAGTGCACATATATCAACAAAGCAATTCAACAACCAAGACTTCATTTACCTGGTGAATTCATGGGATTGCCCTTAGAAATGACGTTTTGGGACACATCTATGTTTGAAACTTCAACAGACTGGCTGTAATAGCCTGTATGACCAAAAGCCTTGAACCAGTACATGTACATGTAGTTGAAGGCTGCGGCATGGCCTCTAACTACTGGGGGCTTAACGCCACGGCAGCAGAGTGTTCCCAGCCTCTTGCCTTTGGTCTCACTCAACATTTCTGAAATTAATTTGATAGTTTAAAGTAAACCCTACACATATACTCGAGTTTATTTCACAAGTAGGAATCAGGCATAAGTTTTAGTTCAACCCTTATGAAATGGCACAAATACTGTATTTCTTTGAATTATAACAAGGGAAATACTTTACTGTCACTTTTATCTGCTTCAAAAGGTGCCAATTATTAATAAATATTCACACCAAATTTTAAAGCATTTTAATGGAAATTAATTTGTGCCTCAAAAGGGAGAATATTTTTCCAGAGACAGCTAGATGTATTAATAAAGCAAGGCTAAAGTTCATATATTTCTGCCTCATAAATTCTGTTTATAACTTTATTGCCCATTCTTAATTTTGAACATAAATGATGCCATTCAGTTTTAACAATTGAAGAATAGCATGGCATTTATCATGCATGACTGACTGTGAACACAAGGTTGGAAAGTCATTAAAAAACTTTGCAACCTGAATGAAAGTACTGTTGTTTTCTATTTATAATATACATTGTAGTACAAAGTGATGGAAGTAATAAAAGTTGAAGTTAATAAAAGTAGATTTTCACACCTTCGTGTCAAAATGCATACATACAAATGCTGTGTGAGAAAAGCAAAAATGGGATCTACTTATATTTTTGATACATTAATACTATTTGATTTTAACTTAAATTGGACAATGATTTTGCCCAGAGTAAGCATGATCGGATTCTCAGTAACAAGCTTAAAATTTAAAGTGACAAGGAGTCTATACAAAAGCAGAAATGCTTGAAGTACACTGTAATAGACCCCCTTCAACGGACATTACATAACTTTAGGTTGAATGCTTGTTTTACAATTCAATTGAAGATAACAACAAAACATTGTATAGAAGCAATAAAGGGTGAAAAATTTGTTTACTGGAGAATTATTTGCCACTACCATCATTGCTGTGCTTTGATACATGTAGAATGTTTTGCTTGATACATTTTTTAAAAGAGAAAATTAACTTAATATCTTTTGTCTTTTTGTCAATGCTGTTCCATATTTTTGGACCCTGAAATGACAGGGAATATTGCCCTAGCCTGGATGATTTAAGAAGAATATGACAGTTATGTATATGACGATGATCTGCTGAATCATTCGGTCAAGCATTTATGAATCAATTACTCCATTCTTTTCAGTCCAATCAAGCTAAACCATCTGGGCTCTTCAAACTTTTAAAGCTATAAAGCTATATTAGCTTAATGGGCTGTGCTGCGAGACATGTCAGGCTACAGGCAGCCCAAGCTTAGTCTGGATGGTTCGTTGTTATTACACAAATAAAGCTTCAATGTACAAATAAAGTTCACTTACCTCAACATTGTGTTTTCGTTGTCTTTTATGCAATTTGAGCGCAAATGATGTCCATTTTAGACGGTTTTGTGGCTTACCAGTTTTCGTGATGTCATTGGATGTCGCTTCCACTCATAAAGCGAAGCAAGGTCAGTTACTCCCGGTGACCTTGTCCCACAAATCTCTCTCACATCATAAAGGGTGGACCAAATCGCCATAAAAACACCACAGCCATAAGGCCACGTACATTTCCTATCACATTGACTCCTCTCGGCGATCGCACTGCGATTTTAGGGGGAGAAATTTCAATAATATTCGGTTTTCTGCAATCTTCCTGTGCGCTCGGCTGTTCGTGTGGCCACGGCAGTTAGAGCATTACCACGATCATGACATTCTGCACTCTCATTGGCCAATTCAAAACAACAACCACGCGCAATAAGTAGACTGTCAAGGGAGGCAAAAGGCAAATTTTGTCGCCAGTCAATACACACTGGCCCCTGTGAGTCAAAATCGCGTCGCGCTAGAAAATACAAGTCTCTGAATCTTTCCTTATCTAATCTACGTTGAAAGATGTGGCTTTAAAGAAATTTCGAGTTTCAAAGTGATTCCTCAATTGCAATTTCTTCGATCTTCAGCCTGGCCTCAATTACATTCTGTCACTTAGTAAACCTAGAACAACTAGCTATGGCCTTAATTCGTTTTCTTATTTTTCAGCTAAACTATGGAATGCACTGCCTGATTTTATCTTCACTAGTGTGTGTTTCAAGACTTTAGAAGAAAAATTCAGTGAAGTAACTTTGTGTAGTCCCTGGCTTGCTTAGCTATATGATTTTTTTTTCTTCTTAATGATATAAATTTATTTGTAAATGCTATACAGTTTTAACTTTTATGTTCTTGAAAATATTAGCTTCTGTAAGCTACTCTAAAATTTGAGTGAAAATAAAGCTTATGTATGTATGTATGTATGTATGTATGTATGTATGTATGTAGCACGTATGCAGAGACTTTGGTGGATATAGAAAATCTTCCAGTTAAGATTTTGTCCACAGTTAAGATTCAGTTAAGATTTTGTCATACCTTGACCACAGATAGGCTTGTATGAAAGCAGTTGGGAATGACTTTCATTAATCAGGAACAGACTGATTTATTGAAATCAAAATTCAGGTTTTAAATTGATTATTCTAATCTTCCAACGGTAGCCATACGTGTATTAGAAATAACGAATGTTGATTAGTTTATTTACTGACATTGGTAAAAACTTAGTTCACAGGCGAAATATGCAACTGTTGGTCACTTTTGGTTTCAGAGAATTCAGTCACTTGGACTTCATGGGAAATTTTCTTCACTTTCGGTGAAAATTTCTCCTTCAGTACCAGCACCCTACCATTTTAAGAATTCTTTTTCGGAGTTTTGTAAATGCAGAGCTTCTTTATGTCAAAAAAATACTCAGTGATGAATTTTTGTTGAGTGAACAGAAATAGGTCAGATGTTTCAAGCTGCCAACTGTCACCTGTTTTGCAAGTGAACATTCGCCTGATGTCAATAACAAACCAATCAGCATTCACACAATTTCGACTCACGGGGGCCAAAGTGGCAATAAAATTTGTATTGTGCGTGGTTGTTGTTTTGAATTGGCCAATGAGAGTGCAGAATGTCATATGATCTTGGCAATGCTCTGACGACCGTGGCCGCACAAACAGCCAAGTGCACGGAAAGATTGTAGAAAACCGAATATTATTTGAAATTTCTCCCCCTAAAATCGCAGTGTGATCACTGAGACAAGTCAATGTGATGGGAAACGTATGTGGCCTTATGACTGTGGTGTTTTTATGGCAATTCGGTCCGCTCTTTGTGATGCGAGAGTGATTTGTGGGACGAGGTCGCCGAGAGTAACCGGCCTTTCTTCCCTTTATGAGTGGAAACGACAACCAACGACATCGCAAAAACTTGTAAGCCACAAAACCATCTAAAATGGACATTATTCAGTTGCACCCAAATTGCATAAAAGACACAATGAAAACACAATGTTGCAGTAAGTGAAGTCTACTTCTACATTAAAGCTTTATTTTAGCATATTTAAGACTAAAATGAATTTCCCATACAAAGTCTATAAATCGTTTGTTGCGTAATAATAAAGAACCATCACATACGTACTGAGCTTGGGCTGCCTGTGGTCACGCAGGCTTATAATCTTAAAAACATCAATTTGTCTACGCACCTTGAACGGTACGTTGAGTCAGTTAAACTTCGGTTTGGTAGTTTTGGTACACAAAACTTAAAATGATGTCTCTCTTTAAAATATATTTCACGATTTTTTGTGGTTATCTTGCTAAGCTTCCTTTAAACAGGAAAAGCAAGTTCTTGCACATTGTAATGTTAAAGCGGCAAGTGTACCACTTGGCTCAGCAAAAGCTTAAATTCTCACTCATCTTACAAGGGCCAAGGTACAATAAATGGAGCAATTTTACAATACCCGTCCACTCTGAAAGCATAAGATTCGTGGCAATGCAGTCTACCCTCCTGCAGTCAGGAAACTGCGGTACAGTGTATGTATTTGTATGTATGTATTTATGTATGTATGTATTTGCATGTATGTATTTGTTTGTATGTATGTATTTGTATTTGTATGTACACGTATGGGTATGTATTTGTATGTATGTACATATGTATGAGGTACTGCCAGTGTAAATTCCAACAGGCGACATGACCCAAAAAGTAGCAACAGCACGTAAAATGAAATCGCGACAAAAGACAAATGTTTGTTCAATTTCCGACAGCAACGTGAAACATTGATAAAACACCGACACAAGACATTTTAAAATTCAGAGAACCGACATGGGACCCCCCCTGGCAGGGCCTCATGTACTTGCATGTATTTGTATGTATTTGGCATCACCGCAGTCCATGGTCCATGGTCGTTGATCTTGAATATACTAATGAGTGATGTTAACACTTTATATAATATGTAGATGTATGTATTTGCCTGTCACCGTGGTCCGCGATCCGTGGTCCGCAGTTGATGAATATATTAAAAAATGATGTAAACACTTTATAGTGCCATCACCGCGGTCCACAGTCCATGGTCTGAATGATTGTATCTGATTGCTGGATGGCTTATTCCAATTTGTCCATACATGGTTATGAGCACCGAACAGTCAATCGTTCAGTTGAGTTTGTTAACAGTGATGGTGATAATATGAATAAAGTGGGAGTGATTTTACAATAACCGTCCACTTATTTACATATCCCTGAACGTTTTAAAGAACGAAGCACATGAAAACAAAAGGATCCATTCTTATTCAATGAGATGCAAATAAGTGGACGGGTATGTGGAAGGGCAATGGTGTCAAACAAAGGTTAAGCTGCCTCCAGTTGGTGTATGAAAACACCATTTTTCCTCTGATTTGGCTGAATGAATGTGGCGACACATTCACAAAGAGGACGATTTATTTCAAGCCTTCCTAACATATATAAGCTTAACATATATGTACATGTAGTGTTACCATAACACTAAATAAAAGCTAACTAGTTCGAGTCAGTGCTTAACCCTAATCACTATACATCAGCGCTAAACTCCAAAAACGCAATTCATTGATAACATAATTTTTTTTTATATAAGCTTATATGCATTCATCTAGCTGCGGACCGCGTTGGCAAATCTTAGTGTTTTCAATTCATTGACTACGGGACCGCGGACCGCGGTGACACTTGTTTTACCTTACACTTTAATTTCAGAGTGGACGGGTATTGTAAAGTTTAGCCCTTAAATAACAAACACTTGAAGACAAACTTACGCATATAAGTCTGGATTGTAGCCGCCAAAAAGGGGTCTTTGTTGGGGCCAAACAGCACAGCATCGTCGCCATTTTTTGGTGCAAACTCTTCCAGCGACATGAGTCGGAGGTCGTGGCTTTCGTTTTCTGCTACAAGCCTTGCGCCCGCAGCAAGATTGGAAGAAAGAGGCTCCCTATATCCCCCTCGTTCTACAGCTCTCAATGTACAGTAGACTAGAACTACGACCTTTGTTTTATCTCGGCATATCGTCGCTTATCAAACAAAATGGTCCACGGACATGTGAGCGATTGTCATTGCGTTACGATGACGTAGCAAGAGATCAGTAATTTGATTGGTTTAATCTTGTAGGATTCCTACTGCCCCCCGCTTGCTTTCCTACAGATTACTACCTGAAGGATAATCATTCATTACACACTGAACGTTTTTAAGTATAAAACGCCAACTTGATGGGGCGAGGGAAAAAAGATTTATTATGTCTTTTTTTGCCAGCGCTAGAGACTGGAGGCTTGGTCTATGAAAATATCTTTACTTCAGATTGTAGTATGCGCACCTTTCACATGGATGCGAGTTATATTTTAGTATTCAAAGCATTTGAATAGATTTGGTTCCAATTTGGTTGTAATTTGGTTCCAATTTGGTTGCAATAGACAGTCTATTTTCAAGAGTCTTTAATGTGAGTTAGCTGACTGCCTTAGTATAACGCGGTCAATTTGAGGGAAGAGGAGGGGGGAGGGAAATGCCCCTTGTCGACTTTCGTAGCTCGTTCTCAAGTAAACGGCATTTTGCAGGACTGATTGAAGGATTCCTCAAACCGCCCATGGACTATTATTAAAAGGTTACCACTTGCCCATATAGCTAATGGTACCGCATTTACAATCGCTATTAAAATGTGTCTTTTCCATCGTCTTCTCCAAACAGCCATGACAGCCATATTCTGATAACGAGTTTCGATCGCTAGAGACATGCTGGTGAAAAACCACTCAATCACCAGCTGAACTGAAGTTTGGATCGCATATGATTGCACTAAATTTAACAGGGACTTGTCTTGTAAGTAAACAAATTGGTACAAGTATAGGTAGCCATTAACAGACACTATAGCAGTTGATTCAAATAACATGCTCATGATAACAATATCAGCCATTAGTCTCTCACGCCGAGGAGTACGAAAACTTCCCCATGGAGCTGATTCTCTTTTCCAAAGCCGATGGCAAATGTGATCAATTACGACCATGGTGCTTCGTTCTATGACTTCTGCAGCGCCGTGAATTATTCCAAGAATAGCCATGAATTTCAGACTGCCGAGATCCGCTTGCAAGATCCGAAACATAACCGCCGAGCCAAAATACGTCGGCGCTAGTAATACACACGAATATCCCGGATGCGTGATGTTGTATAACCGCTGAACACAAATTCGCGAGATTACTTTAACAAAGACTCCCATGAGAGGAGCGAAGAGTGCGATTAACAGTTTACCTTCATTGTCTTGTTTGTTATACGCTGGGTAAATAAAATAGGCTATCTGACTAGCAGCTAAAACAGGTAAAAATGTCGGTGTTACCATTTGAAACAAGGAAACCAGTTTCTGTCTTCTTGAACGTGTGTATAAGTGACTCGTTATAAGATAGACTTGTAAACATACGCTGACAAGAAACAAGACATTTGGCGGAACACTATGTAATAAAATTTTCGAAGGACTCTTCTGTACCGCAAAACTCAGGTCGGAGTTAGATTTCGTTATCACCTGTAGAACAACTACACGATAAAGTGCATCTAAACAATAAACAAGACAACAAACCAGAAACAGTTTTCTCTTCACTCCCATTAGCTGAAATGGGCGAAATAGCAAAAGGATACTTGTAAAGTACCAATTGTAAACAAAAGCGGTGAGTATCACTTCTGAAATTGTTCCCAACCATTCTACTTGGATGGGAATGGTCTGTCTTGAGTATTCACAGTTGTATATAGTCTTATAACAGAGATAGGAGATCAACATGTATACTGTACCAATCAAGAGAGCGGTTAAAAGCGAAATCAAAGCTCCAAAGTACATTGATTTATAAACGGTATTTAAAACGGATGGTCTATATCGCTTCCAAGCCATGGCTCTACTTTCTTCATTTTGCAGTTCTTCCTGTGTTTCTTCGTTCTCCTCTGTTGCGCAGGCGTCAATAATCCTTACATTAAGACGCCTAGATGCTTGATAGTCCAAGCTTGTAGCTTCTCTGTTGCTGTATTCTTGGTAAATGAGCTCACTAACAGGGTGATAATTCCATTCTCGGCCTGTGGTTTGTAGAGGATTGTAGCCAAAAAATTCTGCCGTAAATTCAGGTTCTTCTGGGTTGTAATGCTCTGTTACGCCTTGAGTGAAACTGAACACGATGTGACCAAACACTTCTATCAGTGTACTGCTACTCATTTTCGCCTGTTTTAAGTGTGACAGTGTTTGACTCAGAAAGTTTAAACCTGTGATTAATTGCTCGTCGGGAAAGCTTGACACCACTTTTAAACTGCAGCTGGATTCTCTGCGCCGTTCGTACGCGTAGAAAGTAAAACTTATTCTTGGTTTCGATTCAGCCGAACTGACAGGAATAACAATCCTTTCTCAGTGCACGCGCTTCACTGACTTCACTGGGCAAGCAAACGTTTCAAAAGAGTTTTGTTAATGTACCTCGTGTGTCCAAACATCTATATCGATGTACTGCTAGTCATTTTCAGTCCTTGATAATGTTTGACAGAAATTTTGAAACTGTATCCATTAAACATAGCAGCTCAAAACGGAAACGATGATCAAATGATTTGAAAGTAGGGGTGTAATATACGATTAATATTCCTTGCGATTCGATTTGATTTCGATTATTACCTTTCGATTTCGAATATTTCGATTCATGCAAATGTTTCTTGCAGATAGTTTCAGACTTACTTGTTGTATCGTCTTCAGCCGGAAAACCATAATATTTCCACACAGCTGATCTGGAAGACGCAGGCGGATTCACGATTAATTGGTCGTTCGTCGCCAAGTTTGAGAACGTGACAATGGGCGTGTTGCGCATGGTTTGCTTTATTTGGTGCACGTGATTGGAGTGGTAGAAGGGCAGCGATTTTACCAGGCAACACAAAATGGCGCACGAACTGCAAACTCCTTTGCTCGTCAATCAAAAACAAAGATTTTAAGAGTTCTGAATTCTGATTTCACAATATAATACCTCAAACATTGAGGGCATCCTGGAAAAGGTATGCAAAAATCGAACCAAAATCGAAACGTGGAAGAAAAGAATCGTGAATCGAACCGAATGGTCATAATCGCGATTAATCGAGAATTCGATTAATCGTTTCACCACTATTAGAAAGTTAATCTCAATGTTCTTGGTTTCGATTCAGCCGGAACTGAACAACTTCAACAAAATCCCCGCCAAGTAAATTAACATTTAATTTCCATGATTTGCTGCAGTCGCTGATTGAGTAACACATTAGTAATTCAGGAGAACTAAGTCAAGGGGCAGATCAGCCAGGTAATGAAGCAGGGGGGTTCCCGACTTTGTTCAAACAGCTAAGTAGAAGCTGAAGGGAATCTTTACGAAGACCTCAAATAAATTGTTTATTTCTTTTATGCGAATTGAGTTTTAGAATATACTTAGATTTCCGTGCAATAAGGGCTTATGTACACATGACGGCTATCAGTAGATGTGGGAATTAGACTACAAGACACAAATGTGGCTAAAATGGAGCCAAAATGGATATAAACCTCCAAAACTTCCAGTTTGAAAGCGGGTTTGGTCCTGGCGACGACCGTGCTGGCTTCAGGGAAACGAGGTTGATGCGTGGCCGCGCGTTGGAGGCTAAAATTTACATGTCAATCAAAAAAGTGGAAGTAGACTCAAAACTCAAACCAAAACAGCCGAAAATCTAATTAAAGGGGAATTCTTGGGGCGAAATATTAATATTAAAACTAATATTACTGGTTGGAAATGAAGAAGGATTGGTCTGAATAGCAAATTTACTTTCAATGTGACAAGAAACCTGGCTAGGTTAATTTACTTTCAATATGAAAAGAAACCTGGCTAGGTTAATCATCTGCTTGTTAATTGTTCTACTAAAGGCTACTTTTCAACGTTAGCTTGACAAGTCAAGCAAGCAGAAGCTTTCAGTTGGGGAAAGATCATTTAATTTTTGTGGGTGATGGGGTTGGGCAAATGATCTCTTCTGAGTATGATTTCGTTTTTTTCGCATCGTTATTTGCAAGAATTTTTTTACCAAAATGCTTGAATTTTTTTTCATGTGCTTTCTTGTGCACGATTTTTTTCTCTTAAATTTCCTCCGCAGGATCTTTTTTTGGTAATTGCCCCCCCCCCCCCCCCTCCGCCTCCATCACAACAATTAAATGGTCTGTCCCTTAACTTTCAGTTGGGGCCTTATGTTTGGAGTGGGTTTTGTCCCGGACTGAACCAAAACCAAGAATAGTTAAGTTTGACTTTCTGCTGATAAGAATTCACTCACATAATGTCATACTATCGATTTATCAACAAGTGAAAATAAGTAAGGGTTATCGGCCTGAAACGAGGGGATATCAGATTTATTCACCTCTGGTTCCTCCTTCTACTAAATCTGATATCCCCGAGTGAAAGGCCGATAAAATGCTTATTTTATACATTGGTGAGGTTTTCTAAAACAAAGAAACTATTAATTTTTCGGAGAATAACATTCCGTTCAATTCAAATGTAAAAAAGCATGATTCCGCAAGGCCGCATTGGGATCACGGCACATGACGAAGCGAGACGGTAAACATGTTTTGCTTTCGCCAAAATTGCATTGAGCACGTTGCTTCGTTATGAGTAGAGGGAGGGAGAGAGAGAAGAAAATGTATGAACAGTACTCGTGGTCTCGCCATGGCCCAACTGCCCGCCTTCATCTTTCGAAGATCAATGGAGTGGTTGCGGTGTGTTTTCCAAGGGAAACCGGCGGAAACATATTCAGGTTCAAACGTAAAACGAGGCGTCATACATTATTGAAGATCCGAAACCTGAATCGAGGTACGATACCATCGAATAATGTCATTAACATTTCGCCTTTTGGTCGCGACCGGCAAGTTAATTAAGTAGGAATAAGATTGACGAAGTTGTCTTTTTATGTAAACAAAAAATATTGACCGATTCTAGAGTGTTTTCCTTGTTATGCCCTATTTTGTCTTCCCGTTTATGTAATTCTATTATGAGGGAAATAAGTCGAGGGGAATAACTGCAGAGGAATAACTGCAGGGGAATAACTCAGCCCCACACTCCCCTGTTACAATCAAAAGCCGCCACCAGCTTTTCAGACAGCTTATTATTGGCGGGGAATATTCGATATAATCCCCTGCGAGAACAAAGAAAACCGAGCCATGTGGAAAATAAGCAGCGATACACAGATAGAGGTGTTTAGCCAGATCGCTTTTCTGTTCTTTAACGCGAGGCTTGGCAGAGCAATGCAACTTATATCAATAAGAGCGCGAAACGTTTGCTTGACCAGTCAAGCAAGCAGCGAGTGACGTCAGAAAAGTGAAAGATTTGTGGAGGTTTGAAACGAATCATTTCCTGCTCATCGCGGATATTTCAGCTGCTACTATAATACAAGTGTTGAGGTGTGAGGTTCGTCACATTTATTTACTAGTTTGCCGAACTGAAAATGAGCAGCGGTGGTACATTGATCGAGGTGTTTGGTCACATCGTGTTCAGTTTTACTCGAGGCGTAACAGAGCATTTCAACCCAGATGAACCTGATTTCACAGCAGAATCTTTTGGCTACAATCCTCTACAAAACACAGGTCGAGAATGGAATTATTACCCTGTTGACGAGCTCATTTACCAAGAATACAGCGACAGAGAAGCTACGAGCTTGGACTATTTAGCGTCTAGTCGTTTTAATGTAAGGATTATTAACGCCTGTTCAACAGAGGAGAACGAAGAAACACAGGAAGAACGGCAAAATGAAGACAGCAGAGCCATGGCTTGGAAGCTATTTAGACCATCCGCTTTTCATACAGTTTGTAAATCAATGTACTTTGGAGCTTTGATTTCGCTTTTAACCGCTCTCTTCATTGGTACAGTATACATGTTGATCTCTTATCTCAGTCTTAAGACTGTGTACAACTGTGAATACTCAAGACAGACCATTCCCATCCAAGTGCAATGGCTGAGAACAATTTCAAATGTGACCTTGGACGGTTTTCTTTACATCTGGTACTTTACAAATACCCTTTTGCTATTTCGCCCATTTCAGCTAAAGGGAGTGAAGAGAAAACTGTTTCTGGTTTGTTGTCTCGTTTATTGTTTAGATGCACTTTATCGTGTAGTTGTTCTACAGGTGCTAACGAAATCTAATTCCAAAATTGTTGCGGTACAAAATAATTTTTCCGATATTTTATTATATAGTGTGCCAAATATCTTGTTTCTTGTCAATTTATGTTTGCAAGTCTATTTTACAGTGAATCACTTCGGCGCATGCTCAAGAAGACGAAAGCTGACTTTATTCCTTCAAATGATGGTACCAACATGTTTATCTTGCATCGTTGGTACTATGATAGTCTATTATCTTTACCCCGCGTATAATAAACAAGACAGTGAAGGTAAACTGTTAATCGCACTCTTCGCTCCTCTCATTGGAGTCTTTGTTAAAGTAATCTCGCGAATTTGTGTCCAGCGGTTATACAACATCACACATCCGGGATATTCTTGTGTATTACTAGCGCCGTGGTATTTTGGCTCAGCCGTTATATTTAGGGTTCTACAAGCAGAACTTAGCAGTCTGAAATTCATGGCTATTCTTGGAATAATTCACGGAGCTGCAGAAGTCATAGAACGAAGCACCATGGTCGTAATTGATCACATTTGCCATCGGCTTTGGAAAAGAGAATCAGCTCCATGGGGAAGTTTTCGTACTCCTCGGCGTGAGAGACTAATGGCTGATATTGCTATCATGAGCATGTCAGCCTCAGTCCGAAAACTCCTGCTCGCAAATATTTCTCTCCAACCATCATCTCAGCTACTGAAACACTAAAATCTAATGATCTTGGAAATCCATCACATATTATCATCCATACCGGAACTAATGATTTAGAAAGATCATCTGTGCCTCAATGTATTGACAGGTATCATGAAATGATCAAACTTGCATCACAAAAACATCCATCCTCAAAAATTGTCATTTCATCACTGGTAATTCGCGCTGATAGTATAGATCAACAAAGGCCTGAGTTAAACACGAAACTGGGAAATCTCTGTGCACCTTATCCAAATGTTCATCTTGTAAATAATGACAACATAACTATTGACTGTCTACACGATAACAAGCATCTTAAACGAAGGAAAATTGGTCTATTGGTATCAAACTTGAAAGATATCGTTTTTAGCAGAATGCGAGGTAACCAACAAGGCTCTCATGCAAGGGTACCCACCTCCCCTGATCGTAATTCTCGACCACAACACACACCAACACATGGATCATCGTCACCTGCATACAGGTTACAGCCACAATTACAACCAACACCACGTGAGCGAGATCATTTCCCTCGGCCTCGAGATGACAACATTGGTTTAAACAAGAGACCATTATATTCTTCTGCTATTAAACAGTCCATTCCCATCTTCCCTCAACCAAATATCCTGCCAACACCGTCTTCACTAAATGTTGAAACGGTGCTGAACTTATTGAAACTTTATGAAACAATGCGTCCAGTCTAAGGTATTTTAATATTATTTAATAACCATGCGCTTTGATCTCCTCTATTTTGAGAGTTATATAGTCCCATTTTTAGTTGCGTTTTTTAAGTAATATTTTTCTTATTCAATGTGTTTCAACAGCAGCATTTCGCCTCTAGTACGTAATTCAGTACTTAGTCTTAGCTGTTGGAATATTCATGGTTTTTCTGACCGTTTTAAATTTGGAAACAAATTAAGAAACGATGAATTTTTAAATTATTTTAAGAATTATGAAATTGTGATTTTAACTGAATCATGGATAAAAAATGATGTCCATCTTCCTGGTTTTAAAACATTCTCAAATGCAGCGCAAAAGTTTCACAAAAAGAAATCTGGCAGACTTTCTGGAGGCCTGGTTTTAGGTTATAAGAGTTATTTAGAAGCCGGTATGTCATATATCAAATCAAGCACTAATTACATTTGGTGTAAATTGAATCATACGTTCTTCAGTTTAGAAAGGGATATTTATTTATGCGCTCTTTACATTCCTCCCCGAGACTCTCCTTATTTTAATCCGGATATTTTCACTGACATTGAAACAGACATTGCATTTTTTCACAACGAAGGTTCTATTGTATTAGCTGGTGATTTTAATGCAAGAACGGGTAGAGCTAATGATTTTATTGATGCTGATAATTGCAATTTTATACCCGGTGATAACATTCCCTTACCATCTATCTTACCTAACAGACAGAATTTTGACAATGTCATTAATGATCATGGAAAACATTTAATTGAATTATGTAAATCTTGTGATCTAAGGATCTTAAACGGTAGAACTAATGGGGACTCCTTAGGAAAATTCACTTACCACTCGAGCAAAGGAGTAAGCACAGTAGATTATATCATTGTTAGCGATGATCTTTTTACTTTGATCGATAGCTTCATTGTTAAACAGCCAAATATTTTTTCTGACCATTCACAACTTGTCTGCTGGATAAAAAGTGATCTTTCTAAGCTTAATGACAATGATCAAACCCTGCAACAAAAGAAAATTAATCTCCCAAGACAGTATATCTGGGATGAAACTTCAGCAAAAAAATTCACTACAGCTTTTGAATCTCATGACATCCAGTCTCGATTAATGCTTTTTGAAAACACAACTTTTGAGTTAAACAGCAAGGGTGTCGATCAAGCTACTTGTCAATTTACAAGTATTATGGACGAAGCAGCAAAGCATTCACTGAAATTAAGTTATCAAAAGACTTCCAAAAGAAATCGTTCCACTCAAAAATGGTTTGATCATGAATGCAAAATCTTAAGAAAATCTCTTAAGCAATTAGCTAATAAAAAACACCGCAATCCTCTAGATATTGAAATAAGAAAAGAATATCATCTGCAAAATAAAACTTTCAAAAAGTTACTTAAATACAAAAAACGGTTGTTTTTCAATTCTAAAATCAATGACTTAGTTAATAGCAAAAACAATAACAAATTCTGGGATACTCTTAAGTCTATGAAAGAGAATGATATCTCTGCAAGAGAAAGTAATAATGATACTCCGGTTAAAAAACTTCATGATCATTTTAAAAATCTACATTCCGCTCCAGAGCAGAACAAGTTATCATCTTTTCATTTGAACGTACTGGAGGAGAAAAAACTGTTAGAAGAAAACAAGAACGTACACTCTGAATTAGATTATCCAATATCTAATGAAGAGATCAAAAAAGCAATTAAAAAGCTTAAAAACAAGAAGGCCCCTGGTTCTGACAGAATACGCAATGAAATGCTGAAAACTAGCTTCAGATTCATAAGGTCATCATTAGTAAAACTTTTTACACTTGTATTAAAATCTGGAGCTTATCCCACAGCTTGGAGTGATGGGATGATTACTGCACTACATAAATCAGGAAACAAAGATGACCCTTCTAATTATCGAGGAATTTGTATCAGCAGTTGTCTTGGGAAACTTTTCTGTGCTATTCTTAATAACAGGTTACTCAATTTTTCACGCAAACATAAAATCATACATCGCACTCAAATAGGCTTTTTACCTGGTCATCGTACATCGGATCATATTTTCACCCTCAAAACTTTAATTGACAAACATGTCACTCATACACCCAAGGGCAAGTTATATACCTGTTTTGTTGATTTTAAAAAGGCATTTGATTCAATTTGGCATCAAGGTTTATTACACAAATTGTTGAAATATGACATTGGTGGTAAATTCTATGACGTAATTTCTAGCATGTATATGCAGTCAAAATGTTGTGTGAAAGACGGATATAACCGATCTGAATTTTTTAACTACGATAAAGGTGTTAGACAAGGTTGTATTCTCTCTCCGCTACTTTTTAATCTCTATTTAAATGAACTACCTTACATTCTTCATAAAAATTCGTTAGATTCTATCCCACTACCAGATGGCTCTTACCTTAATTGTCTCCTTTATGCTGATGATTTACTTTTAATATCTAATTCAGCTGAAGGATTACAACACAGTCTCAATAGATTGTCAAAATATTGTCAGGACTGGTTACTCAACATTAATCCAATCAAAACAAAAGTGATCATATTTCAAAAGAAAAGTAGAAAATCAATAAAAGACAAATATAAATTTCACATTAATACTGAAACTATTGAGATTACTAACAATTATACCTATCTTGGTGTGAACTTTTCTGCTAATGGAAGTTTCACTAATCATAAAGAAAAATTAAAAGAAAAAACAAGAAGGTATATTTTCGCTACACGACGTTATCTTGATTTCTTAGGATTACCAATCAACATTAACAATAAGCTTTTTGACACTTTGTTCCTCCCGATTTTAACATACTGTTCAGAAGTATGGGGTGTTTATGACAAATATGATAACAGCAGCTGGGAAAAAGACACGATTGAAAAAACACACATTTATTTTTGTAAGATGTGTTTAGGTGTGAATAAACGTTCACCAAATGCAGCATCTAGAAATGAACTTGGAAGATTACCTTTGAAATTGCAAATTTCACTGAATATTCTTAAATTTTGGATTCACCTGGAAAATCAACCAAATGACAGCATTGCTAAACTCTGCTTAATCATTTCTAATAACATGGCTCAAGAAAATAAAACAGGTTTGATTAATAAAATTAATTCTCTCTGTACAAACTTCAATATTGACAAGACTGCAATAAACTTAAGCAACCCGTCTTTTTTCTTGTCAAATGCAAAACAGAATATTTTTGTGAGTCTAAAAAATCACCAACTCAATCAGATTAAAGCAAATAAAAAACTTAAATTTTATGCGGTCTTTAAAAATGAAACGAAATACTCTGATTTCATTAACCATATCAAAAATCCTGAACATAGACAAATTACTTCTAAATTTAGGATTGGGAATCACACCTTAAGAATTGAAAATGGACGATTTACAATCCCTAAAACTCCTGAACACCTTAGAATTTGCACTCACTGTACACTTAATTCAGTTGAAGATGAAATGCACTTTTTATTTCACTGTATGTTATATGATGAATCACGAAATGCCCTTTTTGAGAAAATTATTAAACAAAATAGATTATTTCAAAAATTCAATTATCATGAGAAGGTTTTATTTCTTTTCAACAATACTGACCCATATATTAGCAGGTTGACTGCTGCTTTTGTCACACAAGCAATGAAAACAAGAGCAAAACATATATAGTCAGTAATACTCGTCATTGTTTTAAAAATACATGAATATACTTTTTATTCTACTTAGATTTCTTCATTGTAATTAAACTAATTTTAATTTCCTTATTGTAATTGATTCGGTAATACCATGTATAGAAATGGGAATACTGAAATAAAGTTGTTGTTGTTGTTGTTGTTGCATGTTATTTGAATCAACTGCTATAGTGTCTGTTAATAGCTACCTATACTTGTACCAATTTGTTTACTTACAAGACAAGTCCCTGTTAAATTTACTGCAATCATATGCGATCCAAACTTCAGTTCAGCTGGTGATTGAGTGGTTTTTCACCAGTGTGTCTCTTGCGATCGAAACTCGTTGTCAAAATATGGCTGTCATGGCTGTTTGGAGAAGACGATGGAAAAGACACATTTTAATAGCGATTGTAAATGCGGTACCATTAGCTATATGGGCAAGCGGTAACCTTTTAGTAATTGTACATGGGCGGTTTCAAGATTCGTTAAGTCGGCCTTGCCAAATGCCGTTTACCTGAGAACAGAGGAGTTAGAAAGGTTACCTTCTACTCCATTTGTTACAGTGGAACCCCCGCGCTTAATACGGTCACGTCTCGTGACACTTACCAAGATGGTAGTGAAATAATCTACCCCCCACCTTTCCTCAAGAAATAATGAGTTTTGACGATCGAGCGCACATTTATACAACAGAGTATTTACCTACAATTGTTTTTGGAATGGAGGGGTTGCGCCCAAATTTCGAGAAAAAAATAAATACAGTAGTACTACATTATTATTTAGTGATTTTTTTTAGACTTTTCACAAGTGTGCCAATTACTTCTGACATCCAATGTAGGTCCGTTCATAGAAGTCGATTATTAATGTGAATACATTCTCGTGAGGACTTATACAGGGACACTGTCCCGGCTGAAATATCGAGTTTTCGTGATTACATTGTCAAGAGCTAATGCTTTAGTAAGCTTGCTTTTATTTTTATCTTGAAATAGGAAGAAAACCTCGCCAAAATTGATAACGCAAAGAAATATGCCTATGGACAAATTAAATTATTATACATTGGTGTCACTAGCTCGATTTTGATTGGCTATAAGCACGCAGCTAATTATTGCTTGCTGTTTCTGTTACATCATATCTACAGACAATAGTTTTATTCATGCAGAAGTGACGTCATACCTACAGACAACAGTTTTATGCATGCAGAAGTGACGTAAGTTGTTTACTTACAAGTTGACTGCTGTGCATTGATCACTTTTTTGTGCGCGCTCTTGTCTTTACAAGTGCAGCTCAGGAATATGCATAATAAAACAATTATTGGATTCGGTTTTCGCATGATAGCGATAATTATCAAGGCCTCAGTTTGTGTTATCCGCCTCAGCCTTCGGCTTTGGCAGATAACACAAACTTTGGCCTTGATAATTATCGCTATCATGCTTAACCTCATCCAATAATTGTTACATAACGACCAAAAAACGCAGAATTCCACCAGAATGGAAACTTAATTTGAATTCTTGACCATCACAAAATCAAAATTGATGAACTGTAGTCATTTCAATTCTTGTAATCCTGCATTTTTTCTCCAAACTATTGATTCTGTTCTGCTCAGTAGAATCTTTTTCTCCAATTTCATGAAACGACACATAAGGCTTCGACTGTAAGTACACCATACAATTTACTAGAATTAAGTTCTAGCATTCCAAACACACCTCAATTTAAGCCGCGCTAGGTGTCTTCAGCTGAGGCGTCATAATCTGCTTTCAGTGTCAAGAACTGTTAGTAAATTGAAAGTAAACCAGTAAAAAATACTAATTAATTAATTACTAATGGGATTAAATCACCTTCTGTGACCACAAGGATTAAATCTTCAAATGAAGCCGTACTTACACTAAAAGCTTTATGTGTTCTTTCATGTTAGTTGTATATTTGGTGGCATTTGGCGATATAACATGGAAATTAAATAAAACACAATTTTGTTGTTTTGGTGGGAAAGTGCCCCTTTAAATAGTGTTTTTTTATACATGCCGACAAGAGACTGTCACGTGATAGTCTCTTGATGCCGACCATAGGAAATGTAGTTAATAATATTCAATTTTTAAATCCTTGTTTGTATTTTTAATGTTCAATGTAACATTTTTTATGTAAATGTTATACTGACGTTGTGTTTTCCGTTCGATATATTCTGCTGTATTTTATTTGGTATCTTGAATAAATAAACATTTATTTTCTAAAGACTACTAACGTATACGTATTGACATCAACTTTGCACAAACTAAGCTGAGCAATGAAATTGTAAGTTGATGAAACAAGTCCGGCTGGTTTGAGGGCTAAAAACAACATCACCATTCTATAAAAACTGATTTTAAATTATAGTTCCAGGCCCAGAAAGTTATCATGGACCGAATTGTTTAAAGCGGGGTTAGTTAACCCAGGATTAGGACCGATTAGCACCAACTTTAAATCCAAATCTACACGTTTACAAAGTAGATTCCTGTAAATTATTTTTTATTCTACAATTTGGCTTTGACTGCTCTCAAATTGTTAATTAAAATTAACATCAAAAACGCTTTCAAACAAGACACAGAAACCTGGATTAACATTTATCCCAGGATTAGCATTAACCTGCTTTCGAACAACTGGGCCCCACCTAAAGAAAGGTATTCAGTGAAATAAAGTTTCTGTCTAAAAAACACATGACGGCCTCCACAATGTTGAGCATTTTATGAAATACATTTTATATTATAACGTTAAATAAATTAGCCAGTCATTTTAAAACAGATAGAATTACTGAACAATCTCCTCAAAATCCTCGCCAAGTAAATTGACTCTTAAAGGGGCAGTATCACGAGGTCGAAACTTGAAAACGTCGGCCCACGTTTTCAAGTTTGATTCCGCAACTTCAAAAAGGCCGTCGAGAAGTGGTGGTATTTGTTGAATAGCCGGAAGAAAGAAAAAATCACTTTTAACAGTGATATGTCCAAAATTCCGGTGCAAGAATAGTGAACAGTGCCGCGCGTTGAACCTCGTGATACTGCCCCTTTAATTTTCATGATTTGCTGCAGTCGCTCACGGTTGGCTCACTGTAATCAGTTGCGAAACGAAACGAAAAAAAATAAAGAAAATATAGATTTAACCATTGAACAAAAATTAAAACGCAGGATAGCCATCACTTACTTTTTCCTTCGTTGACTGTCCGAGAAGAATTTCGCAAAAAAAGATTTCTGTTGAGCAGGCGTTAATGATCACCACATTATTAAAGACGACTAGACGCTGGATAGTTCGAGCTCGTAGCTTCTCTGTCGCTGTATTCTTGATAAATGAGCCATGGCGAAAAATTGGATGACATTTGCCTCTAATTTTTTAACTCGTCCCCACACCCCGAATTTGACCCTTAAAATCACAGCGAAAACGCCATTTTTTTAAGGGAAAATCAAAATTTTGCCCATTTATGAATTACTTTTCGGAAATCCATACCCGGATTCCAGTTATTTGATTATTATTCTATCTGGAAATGTTAAAATATTTTAATAACTTAAAAAAAGTCCCGTCATTTTGACCTTGAAGTGACCAATGTCACGTAAAGGCTTGTATGGAGTTCAACCGCGCGGTCATCGCTTTTAGCGGTATAACTCATTTTAATAGGCGTATGTCAACATCCACACTCGGTTTTGAAGAGACTGGGATCTAGTTAACATTTTGGTGGGAAATATGATTTCGTTGGAGGAAAAAAAACCGTCATATGCATTTTGCCATTTTTTTTCCGTGCAATATGCTTCGACTCAATCACTGAGCCCATTTTGGCTTCTATTAATATTGGTGACTTGCGCGGACTAGCGCCCAGGCCGTTCGAGCTCAACTGCGCATGGGCAATAGTTCATTTTAGTAACGCGCACGTCTGGAACAAATGTCTCCTTTCAGGGGGTAATTTTTTGGTATGCATCAACAGGGTGATAATTCCAATCTCGGCCTGTACTTTGTAGAGGATTGTAACCAAAAATTCTGCCGTAAATTCAGGTTCTTCTGGGTTGTAATGCTTTGTTACGCCTCGAGTAAAACGGAATACGATGTGACCATACACTTCTATCAGTGTACTGTTACTCATTTTCAAGTGTGACAATGTTTGACTAAAAGTTTTTAACCTGTATTGATTGCTCGTAAGAAAGCTTGACATCACTTTTAAACAGCAGCTGGATACTCTGCGACGTTCCACCTATGCGCAGAAAGTGAAACTTATTCTTGCCCGATTCAGCCAAAGAAAAGGAATAACAATCTTCACTCAGTGCATGCGCTTCACTGCTCAAGCAAACGTTTCGAAAATGTGATTGTTGGGTTTACTAGTAAGAGCTCTGTTGCGCCTCATGTGTCATGTGTCATGTGCTCATGATAACAATATCAGCCATTAGTCTCTCACGCCGAGGAGTACGAAAACTTCTTCATTGAGCCGATTCTCTAGCTTTTCCATATCCGATGGCAAATGTGATCAATTACGACCATGGTTCTTCGTTCTATGACTTCTGCAGCGCCGTGAATTATTCCAAGAGTAGCCATGAATTTCAGACTGCCAAGACCCGCTTGCAAGATCCGAAACAAAACCGCTGAGCCAAAATACGTCGGCGCTAGTTATACACACGAATATCCCGGATGTGTGATGTTGTATAACCGCTGAACACAAATTCGCGAGATGACTTTAACAAAGACTCCCATTAGAGGAGCGAAGAGTGCGATTAACAGTTTACCTTCATTGTCTTGTTTGTTATACGCTGGGTAAATAAAATAGCTAGGCTATCTGACTACCACCGAAAAGAGTTAAAAATATTGGTATCATTTGAAAAAAGGAAACCATTTTCTGTCTTCTTGAACATGTGTAGAAGTGATTCGTCATGAGGTAGACTTGTAAACATACACTGACAAAAAAAAAGATATTTGGCGGAAAACTGCTGTAAGAAAATTTGGAAGGACTCTTTTGTACCGTTAAACTCAGGTCGGAATTAGATTTCGTTAGCGTCTGTAAAACAACTACACGATAAAGTGCATCTAAACAATAAACAAGACAACAAACCAGAAACAGTTTTTTCTTCACTCCTATTAGCTGAAATGGGCGAAATAGCAAAAGGATACTTGTTAAGTACCAGATGTTAACAAAAGCGTCAAGTGTCACAACTCAAGTTGTTCTCAACCACTGCACTTGGATTGGAATTGTCTGTCAGTGAGATAAGAGATCAACATGTATACTGTACCAATCAAGAGAGCGGTTAAAATAGAAATCAAGCTCCATAGTACATTGATTTAAAAAACGGTATGAAAAGCGGATGGTCTATATCGCTTCCAAGCCATGGCTCTGCTATGTTCATTTTGCTGTTCTTCCTGTGTTTCTTCGTTCTCAACTGTTGAGCAGGCGTCAATGATCCTTACATTAAGTCCCCTAGATGCTGGATAGTCCAAGCTTGTGGCTTCTCTGTCGCTGTATTCTTGGTAAATGAGCTCATCAACTGGGTGATAATTCCATTCTCGGCCTGTACTTGTAGGGGATTGTAGCCAGAAGATTCTGCCGTAAATTCAGGTTCTTCTGGGTTGTAATGCTCTGTTACGCCTTGAGTGAAACTGAACACGATATGACCAAACACTTCTATCAGTGTACTGCTACTCATTTTCACTTTCAACTGTGACAGTGTTTGACTCAGAAAGTTTAAACCTGTGATTAATTGCTCGTCGGGAAAGCTTGACACCACTTTTAAACTGCAGCTGGATTCTCTGCGACGTTTCGTATGCGCAGAAAGTAAAACTTATTCTTGGTTTCTATTCAGGCGAATAACGGAAATAACAATCCTTACTCTGTGCACGCGCTTCACTGACTTCACTGGGCAAGCAAACGTTTCGAAAGAGATATATTTTGGGTTTACTACAGTGTAGTAAGAGCTCTGTTAATGTACCTCGTGTGTCCAAACATCTCTATCGATGTACAGTACTGCTAGTCATTTTCAGTCCTTGATAATATTTGACAGAAATTTTGAAACTGTATCCATTGAACATCTATATCACGTTTGACGCGGAAACGATGTTCAAATGATTAGAAAGTTAATCTCAATGTTCTTGGTTTCGATTCAGCCGGAACTGAACAACAAAATCCCCGCGAAGTAAATTGACATTTAATTTCCATGATTTGCTGCAGTCGCTGATTGAGTAACCGACATTTAGTAACTCAGGAAAATGAAGTAAAGGCCAAATCACCCAGGTAATGAAGCAGGGGGGTTCCCGACCTTGTTCAAACAGCTAAATAGAAGCTGAAGGGAATCTTTACGAACACCTCAAATAAAACGTTTATTTCTTTTATGCGAATTGAGTTTTAGAATATATTTAGATTTCCGTGGCATAAGGGCGTATGTACACACGACGGCTATCAGTAGTTGTGGGAATTAGACTACAAGACATAAATGCGGCTGAAATGGAGCAAAAATGGATATAAACCTCCAAAACTTCCAGTTTGAAAGCGGGTTAGGTCCTGGCGACGACCGTGCTGGCTTCAGGGAAACGAGGTTAATGCGTGGCCGCGTTGGAGGCTAAAGCTTACTTGTCAATAAAAAAAAGTGGAAGTAGACTACAAAACTCAAACCAAAACAGCTGAAATTCATATAGAAAGGGGAATTCTTGGGACGAAATATTAACATTAAAATTGATATTATTGGTTGGAAATGAAGTAGGATTGGTCTGAATGGAGCAACTTTCAATATGACAAGAAACCTGGCTAGGTTAATCATCTGCTTGTTAATTGTTCTACTAAAGGCTACTTTTCAACGTTAGCTTGACCAGTCAAGCAAGCAGAAGCTTTCAGTCAGCTTTCAGTTAGGGTCTTGTGTCATGAGTGGGTTTTGTCCTGGGCTGAACCAAAACCAAGAATAATTAAGTTTGACTTTCTGCTGATAGGAATTCACTCACACAATGTCATACTAGCGATTTATCAACAAGCGAAAATAAGCAGTGATACACAGATAGAGGTGTTTAGCCAGATCGCCTTTCAGTTCTTTAACGCGAGGCTTGGCAGAGCAGTAGAACTTATATTAAAAACAGCGCGAAACGTTTGCTTGACCAGTCAAGCAAGCAGCGAGTGATGTCAGAAAAGTGAAAGATTTGTGGAGGTTTGAAACGAATCATTTCCTGCTCATCGCGGATATTTCAGCTGCTACTATAATACAAGTGTTGAGGTGTGTGGTTCGTCACATTTATTTACTAGTTTGCAGAACTGAATATGAGCAGCGGTGGTACATTGATAGAGGTGTTTGGTCACATGGTGTTCAGTTTTACTCGAGGTGTAACAGAGCATTTCAACCCAGAAGAACCTGATTTCACTGCAGAATCTTTTGGCTACAATCCTCTACAAAACACTGGTCGAGAATGGAATCGTCATCCTGTTGATGAGCTCATTTATCAAGAATACAGCGACAGAGAAGCTACGAGCTTGGACTATCTAGCGTCTGGTCGTCTTAATATAAGGATTATTAACGCATGCTCAACAGAGGAAAACGAAGAAACACAGGAAGAACGGCGTAATGAAGATAGCAGAGGCATGACTTGGAAGCGATTTAGACCATCCGCTTTCCATACAGTTTGTAAATCAATGTACGTTGGAGCTTTGATTTCGCTTTTAACCGCTCTCTTCATTGGTACAGTATACATGTTGATCTCTTATCTCTGTTATAAGACGATGCACAACTGTGAATTCTCAAGACAGACAATTCCAATCCAAGTAGAATGGTTAAGAACAACTTCAGAAGTGATACTCACCGCTTTTACAGTAAGCCAGAGAGATTTTCAATTTTGGGCATTAAAAAACCGCATGTGATAGAGTGTCACAGGCAGTGTTACAAAATTGACAGTTGGTGGCGATTATATTATGAATTATCCTATATTGGAAACATCTTGACTCGTTTTTAGTGATCTTAAAGGGTAATGGGGCTTACACTAAAGCTATTAAAACAAGAGGCTACCCCGTAGCCTGTACTCGTACCGGTAATGTACGTTACTTGCGGGGAACACTTATGTAACACAACAACAGGCAAATAAAACCAAAATATCGTTTCTGCTTGCATGCGTGCATATTCTCGTACCCAGAAATGTCCCAGATCTAATGCGATGCACAAATAACAGACGAAAACATAAAGAATAAAATGAAAAATGGAGAGTAAACTTTACCTCTTTGCCGTATCCGTCACGAGTAAACAGCAACAAACAATATAACCCAAATTTGTTTCGCTTTTGCTTGCAAAACGAATACACCGAATCCCAAGTACCGTGGGCTCAAAATTTCTCGCATGCATGCGTGCGTATTTTCGTACCCAGATCTAACGCAATATAATGCACAAAAGTAGATACGAAAACACGGAAAACAAGGAGTAAAACGCAGGGCGATCCTTGACTCGTTGCCGTACCGGCACGAGTAATAACATTCAATGTTCGGGGAAGTGAAAGCTTTGTTTACTAGTACAGTAGGTGTTTTCTTGGCGTTGACATTCGCAACAGAGCTCATTTCTTGCACAATCGATGTTTGATATAGAGCGTATGCACATTTCGTCACGGCGGCCATATTGGTGTACCAAAACAATAGAACGGCGGCCATGTTGGTGTACCAAAACAATCCTGTGGGATTTGAACGCTTTTCTTATGTTAACACTTTCTTTTGTTCCAATAAATTTGCATAGCTGCTTGCCACGTGAGTGCATACGCTCTATAGCAGAACAATGCTCTCTAAGAGATTTTCTCCAAATCTCAGGAATTGCAGCTATTATGCCACTATACGTTTGGAGATCATATCTTTCTTGTTAATGAAAGAAGTCCGGCTGTTATGAGGGCTAAAAGCAACATCATCATTCTATAGAAACTGATTAAACTATAGTTCCGGGGTCAATTTCATAAAACTATTACAAGTGTAATTTACAAGACAGTGTAGCTATTATTTCAGAGGTTGAAAACAATAGCTACGCTTGTAAATTACAAGTGTAAAAGTTTTATTAAATTGACCCCGGGGTCAATTTAATAGAACTTTTACAAGTGTAATTTACAAGTGTAGCTATTGTTTTCAACCTCTGAAACAATTGCTACACTTGTAAATTACACTTGTAAAAGTTTTATTGAATGGACAATATTCGTATTACCCGACGTCCTGGGACGAGTAGGCTTTTTAGCATGAATGCGAAGCTAATGCGGGGAAAAGACGTGCAGTATTTGTGTGGCGATTTCTTCGATTTTGCGTGAAAATGCCGAAACATCACTGTTGTGCCTACAAATTTGTGGGCCACCGTAATTTTTAGTCCTTGATATAATGTTTGACTGAAATGAATCTTCAAACTGTATCAGTTGAATCGGGAGTTAGAAGAGTGAGAAGAGCTGAAAATAACTTTTAAAGAAGAGCAGCTAAAAACAGAAACGATGATCAATGATTAGAAAGTGAAACGCAATGTTCTTGGTAGTTTCAGCCGGAAATTAACAACGCCCCTGTGATTTGCTGAAGTCACTAATTGCTTGGCTTCAGTTTTCAAGCATAGCCTACTTTTCTCACAATTGGTTGTACAATACAGACATTACAGTCTGAACTGAGCAGACGACTTATCGGGCTTATTAGAAACAAACATATTATTCGAAAACAAAGTCAAGGCCAAGTAATCCGGTTTCGCTTAAACCGGTATTACCGGTAGTTCATGAAGCGAAATGAGTTTTAGAATATGTTTAGATTTCCGTGGTATAAGGGCGTATGTACACACCACGGCTATTTTCAGTGATGTTCAGAACAACTAAATTTTTATCATTTAGGAATTAGACTACAAGACACACTGATACGACTGAAATAGAGCTAAAATGAATTTAGAAACAAAACTTCAAAACCTCCAACTTTAAAGCGGGGAAGGGCTTGGTGACGACGGGGTTGGCTTCATGGGAACGAGGTTGATGCGCGGTCGCGCGTTGGAGGCTAAAATTTACATGTCAATCAAAAAAGTGGAAGTACTGACTAAAAAACTTAAACAAAAACAGGTGGAAATCTAATTAAAGGGTTCTTGGGACGAAATATTTAAAATTAAAATTAATATTATTGTGAAATGAAGTGAGGATTGGTCTGAATAGCAAATTTACTTTTAATATGACAATAAAACCTGGCTAGGTTAATCATCTGCTTATTGGTTTAATTTACTCAAGGCTGCTTTTCAACGTTTTCTTGACCAGTCAAGCAGGCAGAAGCTTTCAGTTAGCTTTCAGTTAGGATTTTTTGTCATGAGTGGGTTTTCTCCCGGACTGAACAGGGTAACTGAACAGGGTAACTGTATTTAAGTTTATATCTCTAATAAAGTTTTGTTTGTTGTTGTTGTTGTTTCTGATAATTGGAATTCACATACAGTATCATTTTCATTTTCTAAAAATCCAGCCTAACTGGCAATGAATGCGTGTGTTCGCCTATTTGGGGATGTCAGAAGAAAGTGATGTGTAACATCCGAGTTGTGAGTTTACTCCCTAGTCTAACTGGCAGTCTAATTGACATTAAGCCTGCGTGCTTACTTGGGAAGTTGTGTTGACGATAGTTTAGTACTTTGTAAAGCATTATTGTTTAGGAGTAGCATTGTACTTGGCAGGAATACGTACATTGCTGCTGTATATTGTTTGGTTTGGTTCTCGCCAGACCCCCCCAAAAATAAACTTATTTTTTGGTGTATAAAGTTGTGTAGTTCTATTTGTTGTGAAGTGGAGACAAAATATACTCTTTGCTAGCTTTGCGGATACTGTCTAGGTTTGAGTTTATCAGTTATAGGCAGATGAGTTCTGGAACATTTATAGAAGTCCTGGAAGACTGAGTGAAGTGTTCTTTCGTTTGAAACTCAGTTAAATTCAACTGAAATCTAGTCTTCCTAATATAATAATTGCAGCCTACGATTAAGGCAACTGAAGCCAATCAACTCAGTAAAGCACAACTAACAATAATAATTTTATTTCAAACCATCTTTGCATGCGCGCATAAAAATAGATACAATGATTGGCTTACAGTGACTAGGGTTGACTAGGATTGCAAAATGGTTATATATAGGTAGATAAAAACAATGGAAATATAAATTAAACAATGAAAGTTTTTAAGTATAAAACGCCAACTTGATGGGGCGAGGGAAAAAGATTTGTTATGTCTTTAATTTTTGCCAGCGCTAGAGATGGAGGCTTGGTCTATGAAAATATCTTGACTTCAGATTGCAGTATGCGCTGCTTTAACTGGGTGAACGTTTTTCACATGGATGTGAGTTATATTTAAGTATTCAAAGCATTTAACGCTTGGTTGCAATAGACAGTCTATTTTCAAGATTCTTTAATGTGAGTTAGTTGACTGCCTTGGTATAACGCGGTCAATTTGAGGGAAGAGGAGGGGGGGGGGGGGGGGGAGTGCCCCTTGTCGACTTTCGTAGCTCCTTCTCAAGTAAACGGCATTTTGCAGGACTGATTGAAGGATTCCTCAAACCGCCCATGGACTATTATTAAAAGGTTACCACTTGCCCATATAGCTAATGGTACCGCATTTACAATCGCTATTAAAATGTGTCTTTTCCATCGTCTTCTCCAAACAGCCATGACAGCCATATTCTGATAACGAGTTTCGATCGCTAGAGACATGCTGGTGAAAAACCACTCAATCACCAGCTGAACTGAAGTTTGGATCGCATATGATTGCACTAAATTTAACAGGGACTTGTCTTGTAAGTAAACAAATTGGTACAAGTATAGGTAGCCATTAACAGACACTATTGCAGTTGATTCAAATAACATACTCATGATAACAATATCAGCCATTAGTCTCTCACGCCGAGGAGTACGAAAACTTCCCCATGGAGCTGATTCTCTTTTCCAAAGCCGATGGCAAATGTGATCAATTACGACCATGGTGCTTCGTTCTATGACTTCTGCAGCGCCGTGAATTATTCCAAGAATAGCCATGAATTTCAGACTGCCAAGATCCGCTTGCAAGATCCGAAACATAACCGCTGAGCCAAAATACGTCGGCGCTAGTAATGCACACGAATATCCCGGATGTGTGATGTTGTATAACCGCTGAACACAAATTCGCGAGATTACTTTAACAAAGACTCCCATAAGAGGAGCGAAGAGTGCGATTAACAGTTTACCTTCATTGTGTTGTTTGTTATACGCTGGGTAAATAAAATAGGCTATCTGACTACCAGCTAAAAGAGGTAAAAATGTTGGTGTTACCATTTGAAACAAGGAAACCAGTTTCTGTCTTCTTGAACGTGTGTATAAGTGACTCGTTATAAGATAGACTTGTAAACATACGCTGACAAGAAACAAGACATTTGGCGGAACACTATGTAATAAAATTTTCGAAGGACTCTTCTGTATTGCAAAAGTCAGGTCAGAGTTAGATTTCGTTATCACCTGTAGAACAACTACACGATAAAGTGCATCTAAACAATAAACAAGACAACAAACCAGAAACAGTTTTCTCTTCACTCCCATTAGCTGAAATGGGCGAAATAGCAAAAGGATAGTTGTAAAGTACCAGATGTAAACAAAAGCGGTGAGTATCACTTCTGAAATTGTTCTCAACCATTCTACTTGGATGGGAATGGTCTGTCTTGAGTATTCACAGTTGTATATAGTCTTATAACAGAGATAGGAGATCAACATGTATACTGTACCAATCAAGAGAGCGGTTAAAAGAGAAATCAAAGCTCCAAAGTACATTGATTTATAAACGGTATGTAAAACGGATGGTCTATATCGCTTCCAAGCCATGGCTCTACTTTCTTCATTTTGCTGTTCTTCCTGTGTTTCTTCGTTCTCCTCTGTTGAGCAGGCGTCAATAATCCTTACATTAAGACGCCTAGATGCTTGATAGTCCAAGCTTGTAGCTTCTCTGTTGCTGTATTCTTGGTAAATGAGCTCACTAACAGGGTGATAATTCCATTCTCGGCCTGTGGTTTGTAGAGGATTGTAGCCAAAAAATTCTGCCGTAAATTCAGGTTCTTCTGGGTTGTAATGCTCTGTTACGCCTTGAGTGAAACTGAACACGATGTGACCAAACACTTCTATCAGTGTACTGCTACTCATTTTCACTTTTAAGTGTGACAGTGTTTGACCAAGAAAGTTTAAACCTGTGATTAATTGCTCGTCGAGAAAGCTTGGCACCACTTTTAAACTGCAGCTGGATTCTCTGCGACGCTCGTACGCGTAGAAAGTAAAACTTATTCTTGGTTTCGATTCAGCCGAACTGACAGAAATAACAATCTTCTCTCAGTGCATGCGCTTCACTGACTTCACTGGGCAAGCAAACGTTTCGAAAGAGTTCTGTTAATGTACCTCGTGTGTCCAAACATCTCTATCGATGTACTGCTAGTCATTTTCAGTCCTTGATAATGTTTGACAGAAATTTTGAAACTGTATCCATTAAACATAGCAGCTCAAAACGGAAACGATGATCAAATGATTTGAAAGTAGGGGTGTAATATACGATTAATATTCCTTGCGATTCGATTCGATTTCGATTATTACCTTTCGATTTCGAATATATCGATTCATGCAAATGTTTCTTGCAGATAGTTTCAGACTTATTTGTTGTATCGTCTTCAGCCGGAAAACCATAATATTTCCACACAGCTGATCTGGAAGACGCAGGCGGATTCACGATTAATTGGTCGTGTTGCGCATGGTTTGCTTTATTTTGTAATTGGAGTGGTAGAAGGGCAGCGATTTTACCAGGCAACACAAAATGGCGCACGAACTGCAAACTCCTTTGCTCGTCAATCAAAAACAAAGATTTTAAGAGTTCTGAATTCTGATTTCACAATATAATACCTCATTGAGGGCATCCTGGAAAAGGTATTCAAAAATCGAACCAAACTCGAAACGTGGAAGAAAAGAATCGTGAATCGAACCGAATGGTCATAATCGCGATTAATCGAGAATTCGATTAATCGTTTCACCACTATTAGAAAGTTAATCTCAATGTTCTTGGTTTCGATTCAGCCGGAACTGAACAACTTCAACAAAATCCCCGCCAAGTAAATTGACATTTAATTTCCATGATTTGCTCGGTCGCTGATTGAGTAACACATTAGTAATTCAGGAGAACTAAGTCAAGGGGCAGATCACCCAGGTAATGAAGCAGGGGGGTTCCCAACCTTGTTCAAACAGCTAAATAAAAGCTGAAGGGAATCTTTACGAAGACCTCAAATAAATTGTTTATTTCTTTTATGCGAATTGAGTTTTAGAATATATTTAGATTTCCGTGCAATAAGGGCTTATGTACACATGACGGCTATCAGTAGATGTGGGAATTAGACTACAAGACACAAATGTGGCTAAAAATGGAGCCAAAATGGATATAAACCTCCAAAACTTCCAGTTTGAAAGCGGGTTTGGTCCTGGCGACGACCGTGCTGGCTTCAGGGAAACGAGGTTGATGCGTGGCCGCGCGTTGGAGGCTAAAATTTACATGTCAATCAAAAAAGTGGAAGTAGACTCAAAACTCAAACCAAAACAGCCGAAAATCTAATTAAAGGGGAATTCTTGGGACGAAATATTAATATTAAAACTAATATTACTGGTTGGAAATGAAGAAGGATTGGTCTGAATAGCAAATTTACTTTCAATATGACAAGAAACCTGGCTAGGTTAATTTACTTTCAATATGACAAGAAACCTGGCTAGGTTAATCATCTGCTTGTTAATTGTTCTACTAAAGGCTACTTTTCAACGTTAGCTTGACAAGTCAAGCAAGCAGAAGCTTTCAGTTAGGGAAAGATCATTTAATTTTTGTGGATGATGGGGTTGGGCAAATGATTTCTTCTGAGTATGATTTCGTTTTTTTCGCATCGTTATTTGCAAGAATTTTTTTACCAAAATGCTTGAATTTTTTTTCATGTGCTTTCTTGTGCACGATTTTTTTCTCTTAAATTTCTTCCGCAGGATATTTTTTTGGTAATTGTCCCCCCCCCCCCCCCCCCCCCCCCCGCCTCCATCACAAAAATTAAATGGTCTGTCCCTTAACTTTCAGTTGGGGTCTTATGTTTTGAGTGGGTTTTGTCCCGGACTGAACCAAAACCAAGAATAATTAAGTTTGACTTTCTGCTGATAATAATTCACTCACACAATGTCATACTAGCGATTTATCAACAAGTGAAAATAAGTAAGGGTTATCGGCCTGAAACGAGGGGATATCAGATTTATTCACCTCTGGTTCCTCCTTCTACTAAATCTGATATCCCCGAGTGAAAGGCCGATAAAATGCTTATTTTACACATTGGTGAGGTTTTCTAAAACAAAGAAACTATTAATTTTTCGGAGCGGAATAACATTCCGTTCAATTCAAATGTAAAAAAGCATGATTCCGCAAGGCCGCATTGGGATCACGGCACATGACGAAGCGAGACGGTAAGCATGTTTTGCTTTTGCCAAAATTGCATTGAGTACGTTACGTTGCTTCGTTATGAGTAGAATGAGGGAGAGAGAGAGAGAAGAAAATGTATGAACAGTACTCGTGGTCTCGCCATGGCCCAACTGCCCGCCTTCATCTTTCGAAGATCAATGGAGTGGTTGCGGTGTGTTTTTCAAGGGAAACCGGCGGAAACATATTCAGGTTCAAGCGTAAAACGAGGCGTCATACATTATTGAAGACCCGAAACCTGAATCGAGGTACGATACCATCGAATAATGTAATTGACATTTCGCTTTTTGGTCGCGACCGGCAAGTTAATTAAGTAGGAATAAGATTGACGAAGTTGTCTTTTTATGTAAACAAAAAATATTGACTGATGCTAGAGTGTTTTCCATGTTATGCCCTATTTTGTTTTCCCGTTTATGTTATTCTATTATGAGGGAAATAAGTCGAGGGGAATAACTGCAGGGGAATAACTCAGCCCCACACTCCCCTGTTACAATCAAAAGCCGCCACCAGCTTTTCAGACAGTTTATTATTGGCGGGGAATATTCGATATAATCCCCTGCGAGAACAAAGAAAACCGAGCCACGTGGAAAATAAGCAGTGATACACAGATAGAGGTGTTTAGCCAGATCGCTTTTCTGTTCTTTAACTCGAAGCTTGGCAGAGCAATACAACTTATATCAATAAGAGCGCGAAACGTTTGCTTGACCAGTCAAGCAAGCAGCGAGTGACGTCAGAAAAGTGAAAGATTTGTGGAGGTTTGAAACGAATCATTTCCTGCTCATCGCGGATATTTCCGCTGCTACTGTAATACAAGTGTTGAGGTGTGTGGTTCGTCACATTTATTTACTAGTTTGCCGAACTGAATATGAGCAGCGGTGGTACATTGATCGAAGTGTTTGGTCACATCGTGTTCAGTTTTACTCGAGGCGTAACAGAGCATTTCAACCCAGAAGAACCTGATTTCACAGCAGAATCTTTTGGCTACAATCCGCTACAAAGCACAGGAAAAGAATGGAATTATTACCCTGTTGACGAGCTCATTTACCAAGAATACAGCGACAGAGAAGCTACGAGCTTGGACTATTTAGCGTCTAGTCGTTTTAATGTAAGGATTATTAACGCCTGTTCAACAGAGGAGAACGAAGAAACACAGGAAGAACGGCAAAATGAAGACAGCAGAGCCATGGCTTGGAAGCTATTTAGACCATCCGCTTTTCATACAGTTTGTAAATCAATGTACTTTGGAGCTTTGATTTCGCTTTTAACCGCTCTCTTCATTGGTACAGTATACATGTTGATCTCTTATCTCAGTCTTAAGACTGTGTACAACTGTGAATACTCAAGACAGACCATTCCCATCCAAGTGCAATGGCTGAGAACAATTTCAAATGTGACCTTGGACGGTTTTCTTTACATCTGGTACTTTACAAGTACCCTTTTGCTATTTCGCCCATTTCAGCTGATGGGAGTGAAGAGAAAACTGTTTCTGGTTTGTTGTCTTGTTTATTGTTTAGATGCACTTTATCGTGTAGTTGTTTTACAGGTGCTAACGAAATCTAATTCCAAAATTGTTGCGGTACAAAATAATTTTTCCGATATTTTATTATATAGTGTGCCAAATATCTTGTTTCTTGTCAATTTATGTTTGCAAGTCTATTTTACAGTGAATCACTTCGGCGCATGCTCAAGAAGACGAAAGCTGACTTTATTCCTTCAAATGATGGTACCAACATGTTTATCTTGCATCGTTGGTACTATGATAGTCTATTATCTTTACCCCGCGTATAATAAACAAGACAGTGAAGGTAAACTGTTAATCGCACTCTTCGCTCCTCTCATTGGAGTCTTTGTTAAAGTCTTCTCGCGAATTTGTGTCCAGCGGTTATACAACATCACACATCCGGGATATTCTTGTGTATTACTAGCGCCGTGGTATTTTGGCTCAGCGGTTATATTTAGGGTTCTACAAGCAGAACTTAGCAGTCTGAAATTCATGGCTATTCTTGGAATAATTCACGGAGCTGCAGAAGTCATAGAACGAAGCACCATGGTCGTAATTGATCACATTTGCCATCGGCTTTGGAAAAGAGAATCAGCTCCATGGGGAAGTTTTCGTACTCCTCGGCGTGAGAGACTAATGGCTGATATTGTTATCATGAGCATGTTATTTGAATCAACTGCTATAGTGTCTGTTAATAGCTACCTATACTTGTACCAATTTGTTTACTTACAAGACAAGTCCCTGTTAAATTTACTGCAATCATATGCGATCCAAACTTTAGTTCAGCTGGTGATTGAGTGGTTTTTCACCAGTGTGTCTCTTGCGATCGAAACTCGTTATCAAAATATGGCTGTCATGGCTGTTTGGAGAAGACGATGGAAAAGACACGTTTTAATAGCGATTGTAAATGCGGTACCATTAGCTATATGGGCAAGCGGTAACCTTTTAGTAATTGTACATGGGCGGTTTCAAGATTCGTTAAGTCGGCCTTGCCAAATGCCGTTTACCTGAGAACAGAGAAGTTAGAAAGGGCACCTTCTACTCCATTTGTTACAGTGGAACCCCGGCGCTTAATACGGTCACGTGTCGTGACACTTACCAAGATGGTAGTGAAATAATCTACCCCCACCTTTCCCCAAGAAATAATGAGTTTTGACGATCGAGCGCACATTTATACAACAGAGTATTTACCTACAATTGTTTGTGGAATGGAGGGGTTGCGTCCAAATTTCGAGAAAAAAATAAAAACAGTAGTACTACATTATTATTTAGTGATTTTTTTGAGACTTTTCACAAGTGTGCCAATTACTTCTGACATCCAATGTAGGTCCGTTCATAGAAGTCGATTATTAATGTGAATACATTCTCGTGAGGACTTATACAGGGACACTGTCCCGGCTGAAATATCGAGTTTTCGTGATTACATTGTCAAGAGCTAATGCTTTAGTAAGCTTGCTTTTATTTTTATCTTGAAATAGGAAGAAAACCTCGCCAAAATTGATAACGCAAAGAAATATGCCTATGGACAAATTAAATTATTATACATTGGTGTCACTAGCTCGATTTTGATTGGCTATAAGCACGCAGCTAATTATTGCTTGCTGTTTCTGTTACATCATATCTACAGACAATAGTTTTATTCATGCAGAAGTGACGTCATACCTACAGACAATAGTTTTATGCATGCAGAAGTGACGTAAGTTGTTTACTTACAAGTTGACTGCTGTGCATTGATCGCTTTTTTGTGCGCGCTCTTGTCTTTACAAGTGCAGCTCAGGAATATGCATAATAAAACAATTATTGGATTCGGTTTTCGCATGATAGCGATAATTATCAAGGCCTCAGTTTGTGTTATCCGCCTCAGCCTTCGGCTTTGGCAGATAACACAAACTTTGGCCTTGATAATTATCGCTATCATGCTTAACCTCATCCAATAATTGTTACATAACGACCAAAAAACGCAGAATTCCACCAGAATGGAAACTTAATTTGAATTCTTGACCATCACAAAATCAAAATTGATGAACTGTAATCATTTCAATTCTTGTAATCCTGCATTTTTTCTCCAAACTATTGATTCTGTTCTGCTCAGTAGAATCTTTTTCTCCAATTTCATGAAACGACACATAAAGCTTCGACTGTAAGTACACCATACAATTTACTAGAATTAAGTTCTAGCATTCCAAACACCTCAATTTAAGCTGCGCTAGGTGTCTCCAGCTGAGGCGTCATAATCTGCTTTCAGTGTCAAGAACTGTTAGTAAATTGAAAGTAAACCAGTAAAAAATACTAATTAATTAATTACTAATGGGATTAAATCACCTTCTGTGACCACAAGGATTAAATCTTCAAATGAAGCCGTACTTACACTAAAAGCTTTATGTGTTCTTTCATGTTAGTTGTATATTTGGTGGCATTTGGCGATATAACATGGAAATTAAGTAAAACACAATTTTGTTGTTTTGGTGGGACAGTGCCCCTTTAAATAGTGTTTTTTTATACATGCCGACAAGAGACTGTCACGTGATAGTCTCTTGATGCCGACCATAGGAAATGTAGTTAAAAATATTCAATTTTTAAATCCTTGTTTGTATTTTTAATGTTCAATGTAACATTTTTTATGTAAATGTTATACTGACGTTGTGTTTTCCGTTCGATATATTCTGCTGTATTTTATTTGGTATCTTGAATAAATAAACATTTATTTTCTAAAGACTACTAACGTATACGTATTGACATCAACTTCGCAGAAACTAAGCTGAGCAATGAAATTGTAAGTTGATGAAACAAGTCCGGCTGGTTTGAGGGCTAAAAACAACATCACCATTCTATAAAAACTGATTTTAAATTATAGTTCCAGGCCCAGAAAGTTATCATGGACCGAATTGTTTAAAGCGGGGTTAGTTAACCCAGGATTAGGACCGATTAGCACCAACTTTAAATCCAAATCTACACGTTTACAAAGTAGATTCCTGTAAATTATTTTTTATTCTACAATTTGGCTTTGACTGCTCTCAAATTGTTAATTAAAATTAACATCAAAAACGCTTTCAAACAAGACACAGAAACCTGGATTAACATTTATCCCAGGATTAGCATTAACCTGCTTTCGAACAACTGGGCCCCACCTAAAGAAAGGTATTCAGTGAAATAAAGTTTCTGTCTAAAAAACACATGACGGCCTCCACAATGTTGAGCATTTTATGAAATACATTTTATATTATAACGTTAAATAAATTAGCCAGTCATTTTAAAACAGATAGAATTACTGAACAATCTCCTCAAAATCCTCGCCAAGTAAATTGACTCTTAAAGGGGCAGTATCACGAGGTCGAAACTTGAAAACGTCGGCCCACGTTTTCAAGTTTGATTCCGCAACTTCAAAAAGGCCGTCGAGAAGTGGTGGTATTTGTTGAATAGCCGGAAGAAAGAAAAAATCACTTTTAACAGTGATATGTCCAAAATTCCGGTGCAAGAATAGTGAACAGTGCCGCGCGTTGAACCTCGTGATACTGCCCCTTTAATTTTCATGATTTGCTGCAGTCGCTCACGGTTGGCTCACTGTAATCAGTTGCGAAACGAAACGAAAAAAATAAAGAAAATATAGATTTAACCATTGAACAAAAATTAAAACGCAGGATAGCCATCACTTACTTTTTCCTTCGTTGACTGTCCGAGAAGAATTTCGCAAAAAAAGATTTCTGTTGAGCAGGCGTTAATGATCACCACATTATTAAAGACGACTAGACGCTGGATAGTTCGAGCTCGTAGCTTCTCTGTCGCTGTATTCTTGATAAATGAGCCATGGCGAAAAATTGGATGACATTTGCCTCTAATTTTTTAACTCGTCCCCAGACCCCGAATTTGACCCTTAAAATCACAGCGAAAACGCCATTTTTTAAGGGAAAATCAAAATTTTGCCCATTTATGAATTACTTTTCGGAAATCCACACCCGGATTCCAGTTATTTGATTATTATTCTATCTGGAAATGTTAAAATATTTTAATAATTAAAAAAAAGTCCCGTCATTTTGACCTTGAAGTGACCAATGTCACGTAAAGACTTGTATGGAGTTCAACCGCGCGGTCATCGCTTTTAGCGGTATAACTCATTTTAATAGGCGTATGTCAACATCCATACTCGGTTTTGAAGAGACTGGGATCTAGTTAACATTTTGGTGGGAAATATGATTTCGTTGGAGGAAAAAAAACCGTCATATGCATTTTGCCATTTTTTTACCGTGCAATATGCTTCGACTCAATCACTGAGCCCATTTTGACTTCTATTAATATTGGTGACTTGCGCGGACTAGCGCCCAGGCCGTTCGAGCTCAACTGCGCATGGGCAATAGTTCATTTTAGTAACGCGCACGTCTGGAACAAATGTCTCCTTTCAGGGGGTAATTTTTTGGTATGCATCAACAGGGTGATAATTCCAATCTCGGCCTGTACTTTGTAGAGGATTGTAACCAAAAATTCTGCCGTAAATTCAGGTTCTTCTGGGTTGTAATGCTTTGTTACGCCTCGAGTAAAACGGAATACGATGTGACCATACACTTCTATCAGTGTACTGTTACTCATTTTCAAGTGTGACAATGTTTGACTAAAAGTTTTTAACCTGTATTGATTGCTCGTAAGAAAGCTTGACATCACTTTTAAACAGCAGCTGGATACTCTGCGACGTTCCACCTATGCGCAGAAAGTGAAACTTATTATTGCCCGATTCAGCCGAAGAAAAGGAATAACAATCTTCACTCAGTGCATGCGCTTCACTGCCCAAGCAAACGTTTCGAAAATGTGATTGTTGGGTTTACTAGTAAGAGCTCTGTTGCGCCTTATGTGTCATGTGTCATGTGCTCATGATAACAATATCAGCCATTAGTCTCTCACGCCGAGGAGTACGAAAACTTCTCCATTGAGCCGATTCTCTAGCTTTTCCATATCCGATGGCAAATGTGATCAATTACGACCATGGTTCTTCGTTCTATGACTTCTGCAGCGCCGTGAATTATTCCAAGAGTAGCCATGAATTTCAGACTGCCAAGATCCGCTTGCAAGATCCGAAACAAAACCGCTGAGCCAAAATACGTCGGCGCTAATTATACACACGAATATCCCGGATGTGTGATGTTGTATAACCGCTGAACACAAATTCGCGAGATGACTTTCAACCTCGTTCCCAGGGTCTCTCTTCTTCCCGCCCCCTGGAGCGAGAGAGAGAGAGAGACCCTGGCTCAGGCTGGTCACGTGTCTCCCAGAATCTGGGAGATTCCAATAAAAGGACACGGGGGAGGGGCGGCAAAGTGTGAAATTTGTCTGCTCTAGCTGGGCATTGCGAAACAAATGCAAAAGCGTTCGGCGGAAATAGAATAATTCTAACGGCTCTGGACAGCATGAATCCTCCTATCAATATGAGAGATAATCCGCCGAGATCAAAAGGTTTATAATCATCGAAGAGAACAAGTCCTTAACTGTGATCTGAAGGCGCGATCCTCTCTGTAGTCTTACTGGGAAAGCTACACATTGGGCTTTTAAATACTTTTTGCGACGAGTGGGAGTCGTGTTTAGCCTGTCCTTTTTTATAACACTACTGGGATGAATTATCGCTACATACTGCTTAACAGGCGATCTTCAAGCTTCATTCGAAAGGCCCATCAGAGTGCTGCCGTCTGTGCTCGGGCGATGGCAAAGCAAGAACTGAGAAGCGGCCGCCACGGAACCAATGTTTGCCACGCTGATCAACAGTCACTTTTATAACAGGAAACGATCGAGAGAAGACAATGATAGCTTTTATTCTGCGTGTGTGAGGCATGTTGTTTAGTTCAATGTTCACCAGTTCCAGTCGTTTGAATGTCTATACATTGTTAATTTATATACTTGTGAATTTTTGAGCAGCAATTTTATCCTTGCGCATTGTTTATTCGCTTTTGTTTGAATCGTTTGACTGAACCGTTTAGTTATTTCAATTTTAGGGCTTTGTTCATATTATTTCAGTTCGAAAATTATAAGCTGTCAAGATCTTTTGTCCCTATTTATTCAGTTATAAACGGCAGGCATAACATAAACAGCAAAAATGAAGCACTTTTTACGACCAAAGAGATTTCATAACATCCCTATTCGGTTGACGATAAGCCTGGGATGTTTTATCTGTTTTATTCCAGGTCTTGCTATAATCACAGAGAATTGTTTACGTCTTTTATATATATCTTGCAATACAGATTCCTATTTTCAACAAGAGGTTATGAAACATGGAACATATTTATTTCACAGCCACAGCTGAAACGAAACAATAACAGTCGCGCACAGCACGAGTCTAGCCACTGTACAGAAAACAAGACAACGTTACAAATACTGTCTACCCCTCCTTAGGATTATAATTGTCCACCAGACACGTGACCAGCCTGAGCCAGGGTCTCTCTCTCTCGCTCCAGGGGGCGGGAAGAAGAGAGACCCTGGGAACGAGGTTGGATGACTTTAACAAAGACTCCCATTAGAGGAGCGAAGAGTGCGATAAACAGTTTACCTTCATTGTCTTGTTTGTTATACGCTGGGTAAATAAAATAGGCTATCTGACTACCACCGAAAAGAGTTAAAAATATTGGTGTTATCATTTGAAAAAAGGAAACCATTTTCTGTCTTCTTGAACATGTGTAGAAGTGATTCGTCATGAGGTAGACTTGTAAACATACACTGACAAAAAAAAAGATATTTGGCGGAAAACTGCTGTAAGAAAATTTGGAAGGACTCTTTTGTACCGTTAAACTCAGGTCGGAATTAGATTTCGTTAGCGTCTGTAAAACAACTACACGATAAAGTGCATCTAAACAATAAACAAGACAACAAACCAGAAACAGTTTTTTCTTCACTCCTATTAGCTGAAATGGGCGAAATAGCAAAAGGATACTTGTTAAGTACCAGATGTTAACAAAAGCGTCAAGTGTCACAACTCAAGTTGTTCTCAACCACTGCACTTGGATTGGAATTGTCTGTCAGTGAGATAAGAGATCAACATGTATACTGTACCAATCAAGAGAGCGGTTAAAATAGAAATCAAGCTCCATAGTACATTGATTTATAAACGGTATGAAAAGCGGATGGTCTATATCGCTTCCAAGTCATGGCTCTGCTATGTTCATTTTGCTGTTCTTCCTGTGTTTCTTCGTTCTCAACTGTTGAGCAGGCGTCAATGATCCTTACATTAAGTCCCCTAGATGCTGGATAGTCCAAGCTTGTGGCTTCTCTGTCGCTGTATTCTTGGTAAATGAGCTCATCAACTGGGTGATAATTCCATTCTCGGCCTGTACTTTGTAGGGGATTGTAGCCAGAAGATTCTGCCGTAAATTCAGGTTCTTCTGGGTTGTAATGCTCTGTTACGCCTTGAGTGAAACTGAACACTATATGACCAAACACTTCTATCAGTGTACTGCTACTCATTTTCACTTTCAACTGTGACAGTGTTTGACTCAGAAAGTTTAAACCTGTGATTAATTGCTCGTCGGGAAAGCTTGACACCACTTTTAAACAGCAGCTGGATTCTCTGCGACGTTTCGTATGCGCAGAAAGTAAAACTTATTCTTGGTTTCTATTCAGGCGAATAACGGAAATAACAATCCTCACTCTGTGCACGCGCTTCACTGACTTCACTGGGCAAGCAAACGTTTCGAAAGAGATATATTTTGGGTTTACTACAGTGTAGTAAGAGCTCTGTTAATGTACCTCGTGCGTCCAAACATCTCTATCGATGTACAGTACTGCTAGTCATTTTCAGTCCTTGATAATATTTGACAGAAATTTTGAAACTGTATCCATTGAACATCTATATCACGTTTGACGCGGAAACGATGATCAAATGATTAGAAAGTTAATCTCGATGTTCTTGGTTTCGATTCAGCCGGAACTGAACAACAAAATCCCCGCGAAGTAAATTGACATTTAATTTCCATGATTTGCTGCAGTCGCTGATTGAGTAACCGACATTTAGTAACTCAGGAAAATGAAGTAAAGGCCAAATCACCCAGGTAATGAAGCAGGGGGGTTCCCGACCTTGTTCAAACAGCTAAATAGAAGCTGAAGGGAATCTTTACGAACACCTCAAATAAAACGTTTATTTCTTTTATGCGAATTGAGTTTTAGAATATATTTAGATTTCCGTGGCATAAGAACGTATGTACACACGACGGCTATCAGTAGATGTGGGAATTAGACTACAAGACATAAATGCGGCTGAAATGGAGCCAAAATGGATATAAACCTCCAAAACTTCCAGTTTGAAAGCGGGTTAGGTCCTGGCGACGACCGTGCTGGCTTCAGGGAAACGAGGTTGATGCGTGGCCGCGTTGGAGGCTAAAGCTTACTTGTCAATCAAAAAAAGTGGAAGTAGACTACAAAACTCAAACCAAAACAGCTGAAATTCATATAGAAAGGGGAATTCTTGGGACGAAATATTAACATTAAAATTGATATTATTGGTTGGAAATGAAGTAGGATTGGTCTGAATGGAGCAACTTTCAATATGACAAGAAACCTGGCTAGGTTAATCATCTGCTTGTTAATTGTTCTACTAAAGGCTACTTTTCAACGTTAGCTTGACCAGTCAAGCAAGCAGAAGCTTTCAGTCAGCTTTCAGTTAGGGTCTTGTGTCATGAGTGGGTTTGGTCCTGGGCTGAACCAAAACCAAGAATAATTAAGTTTGACTTTCTGCTGATAGAAATTCACTCACACAATGTCATACTAGCGATTTATCAACAAGTGAAAATAGGCAGTGACACACAGATAGAGGTGTTTAGCCAGTAACGTGAGGCTTGGCAGAGCAGTACAACTTATATTAATAACAGTGCGAAACGTTTCCTTGACCAGTCAAGCAAGCAGCGAGTGATGTCAGAAAAGTGAAAGATTTGTGGAGGTTTGAAACGAATCATTTCCTGCTCATCGCGGATATTTCAGCTGCTACTATAATACAAGTGTTGAGGTGTGAGGTTCGTCACATTTATTTACTAGTTTGCCGAACTGAATATGAGCAGCGGTGGTACATTGATAGAGGTGTTTGGTCACATCGAGTTCAGTTTTACTCGAGGCGTAACAGAGCATTTCAACCCAGATGAACCTAATTTCACTTCAGAATCTTTTGGCTACAATCCTCTACAAAACACAGGTCGAGAATGGAATTGTCATCCTGTTGATGAGCTCATTTATCAAGAATACAGCGACAGAGAAGCTACGAGCTTGGACTATCTAGCGTCTAGTCGTCTTAATATAAGGATTATTAACGCATGCTCAACAGAGGAAAACGAAGAAACACAGGAAGAACGGCGTAATGAAGATAGCAGAGGCATGACTTGGAAGCGATTTAGACCATCCGCTTTCCATACAGTTTGTAAATCAATGTACGTTGGAGCTTTGATTTCGCTTTTAACCGCTCTCTTGATTGGTACAGTATACATGTTGATCTCTTATCTCATAAGACGATGCACAACTGTGAATTCTCAAGACAGACAATTCCAATCCAAGTAGAATGGTTGAGAACAACTTCAGAAGTGATACTCACCGCTTTTCTTTACATCTGGTACTTTACAATTGCCCTTTTGCTATTTCGCCCATTTCAGCTGATGGGAGTGAAGAGAAAACTGTTTCTGGTTTGTTGTCTTATTTATTGTTTAGATGCACTTTATCGTGTAGTTGTTTTACAGACGCTAACGAAATCTAATTCCAATATTGTTGCGGTACAAAATACTCCTTCCAATATTTTATTATATAATGTGCCAAATATCTTGTTTCTTGTCAATTTAAGCTTGCAAGTCTATTTTACAACGAATCACTTCGGCGCATGCTCCAGAAGACGGAAGCTGACTTTATTTCTTCAAATAATGTTACCGACATGTTTTTCTCTCATCGTTTGTACTATGATAGCCTATAATCTTTACCCAGCGTATAACAAACAAGACAATGAAGGTAAACTGTTAATCGCACTCTTCGCCCCTCTCATTGGAGTCTTTGTTAAAGTAATCTCGCGAATTTGTATTCAGCGGTTATACAACATCACACATCCGGGATATTCGTGTGTATTACTAGCGCCGTTGTATTTTGGCTTAGCGGTTATGTTTCGGGTTCTACAAGGAGATCTTGGCAGTCTGAAGTTCATGGCTTTTCTTGGAATAATTCATGGCGCTGCAGAAGTCATAGAACGCAGCACCATGGTAGTAATCGATCACATTTGCCATCGCCTTTGGAAAAGAGAATCAGCTCCATGGGGAAGTTTTCGTACTCCTCGGCGTGAGAGACTAATGGCTGATATTGTTATCATGAGTATGTTATTTGAATCAACTGCTATAGTGTCTGTTAATGGCTACCTATACTTGTACCAATTTGTTTACTTACAAGACAAGTCCCTGTTAAATTTACTGCAATCATATGCGATTCAAACTTCAGTTCAGCTGGTGATTGAGTGGTTTTTCACCAGTGTGTCGCTTGCGATCGAAACTCGTTATCAGAATATGGCTGTCATGGCTGTTTGGAGAAGACGGTGGAAAAGACACATTTTAATAGCGATTGTAAATGCGGTACCATTAGCTGTCTGGGGCAGCGGTAATTTTTTAGTAATTGTTCATGGGCGTTTTGACAGCTCGTTTAATCGGCCTTGCAAGATACCATTTACCTGAGAACAGAAAAGTTAGAAAGGGCAGTTTCTACTCCATTTGTAACAGTGGAACCCCCCGCTTAATACATCACGTGTCGGGACACTTATCTAGATGGTATTGAAGTAATCTTATCCCTCCCGGCCCAAGCAATGCTCAGGCAATGCTGAGTTTTGGTGTTGCGTCCAAATTGCGAGAAAATAACTAGAGTCAATCAATCAATGAATCATCTTTATTTAGTCATGGAATCCCATTCATAAAAATGCTCTTCCAGAGAGCCGTGCAAAAATCATGCAATAAAAAATAAATATGGTCATAATAAATTATACTAAATTACAAATATGATATAAACGATTTCAGGCTTGTCTGCCCTTTAATAGTATTTGATAGACTATTCCAGAGAACTGCCCCTCCATAGTGGAAGCTATTTTTTCCAGCCTCAGTATACGGTCTTGGTACAAATAAATTTATATATGTTGAGTTTCTTAGATTGTAAGAATGCGTAGAGTTTTTACTATTAAAAATTTGAGCCAAATGATCAGGTACATTTCGATTTTTCAATTTATACATTATTATGGCTAGTTGTCTCGTACTTCGTGTTTCAAGATTATCATCCAGCATCTCAACTGATCGTCTATCGTAGTTAGAGGAGGTTATCACCCTGGCAGCTCTGTTTTGGAGGGTCTGGAGTAGTATTTCATTATTATTTGGTGATTTTATTTTAGAGTTTTCACAAATGTGCCAACTACTTCTGACATCCATTGTAGGTCCATTCATAGAAGTCGGTTAATAAATGTAAATACATTCTCGTCAAGACAGTGTCCCGGATGAAATATCGTGTTTTCGTGATTACATGGCCAGGAGCTATAATGCTTTAGTAAGCTTGCTTTTATAGAGCGCTTTTCAATTGAGTGTCGAAAGTAACCTCTCAATTCTTTGGTTTTGCATTGCTACGCTTCGTGATTGGCTAAAAGATCTCGCGCCACTTTATTAATGTGTTTGTTTATTTTTCATTTTCATTTATCTTGTTTTGCTTTTTATTTTTACATATTCGCAGTGATGTACTTAAGCTTTGCGAATTATGATATATAAATAAATAACCAATCAGAAGTAAAACCAAAACCAATCGTGATTTGCTCGCACGCGTTTTCCCGCGCTTGGCGCCGGCTACATGTATTTGCTTCGAGTTCTGATTGGTTCATCAGATTATCTGCGAGTTCTGTGATTGGTCAGAGTAATAACTTTGGTTTTGGTTTACGACACTCAATTGAAAACCGCTCCATCATGTTGAAATAGGAAGAAAAACCTTCCAATGATAACGCAAAGAAAGATGCCTAAGGACAAAATAACGACCAAAAAAAAACCCGCAAAATTCCACCAGAATAGAAACTTTGATTTATTGACCATCATAAACGTCAAAATTGATGAACAGCAATCTGTTTCAATCCTTGTAATCCTGCCTTTTTTTCATCAAACTACCACTTCTGTTTTGCTCTATAGAATCTTTTTATCCAATTTAGTTATATATTTGGTGGCATTTGACGATATAGCATGGAAATTAAGTGAAGAACACGATTTTGTTATTTCGGTGGGACAGTGCCTAGTTACAGCTCTACTTACGGACGCCTTTTCAAATCCCCCTTTTACCTCCCAGTCAAACTCTTGAGTAAATGTAAATTTCGCAATCCCAACTTAGTCACTTTCTGTTTAGCCATCTACCTTGAGTTCGGAACCCTTTTATCTAGGTCATCCTCAAATGAATTGACACTTTTAGTAAATGTAGGAGATTTTACTCTTCACCTACAAACCTTCTGGTACATTTGTTAGCCGAAAATATTTACAAGCTAAAACTAACCAAAAAAAATACTTGCCAGAATTTTCTTACCCCAAAAAATCCCGACAATTTGCGACCCCATTCTAGTAACTCTATTGAAAATGCAACCCCATTATAGTCAATTCAGTCGTGAAAATGCGACCCCATCCAGCGGCACATCCCCGTTAGCCCATTACTAGGAAGTACCCCCCCCCCCCCCCCCCGGGGGCAAAAATATGACCTTTGACAGAGCAACAGAACAGTGGGGATCGGTTTTGTTAAATCTCCATTTGTCCGCGGGAAAACAAGCTGCCCGTTCGTTTGACATTAACAAGACCCCGACGTAACATTTGTAGTTTCAAGTTATGGCCACGTTTGTCATGGTCTACTTTCCTTCTTGTTTCTGTTTTCAATCACTGACTGTACTGAACACTGTATCCCAGTAGTCACGCTTGGACTTGAGCCACGGTCACGAAAGATGTTTAACATCACCAGAAAAAAAGTATTTACAAGGAATTTCCGGTAGTTTCTTGGTGTTGCGGATGACAAATCAAAATCGAGTCGAGTCGTGTTTACAAAATTAAAAAAAAAAGCGGCTGACAAAACGAAATTTGGCCAGAGCAGTGTGCTAATCTATGCGAAAAAGCGATCTGTGCCGAAATCTAATTATGAACATCGGTCATATATTTTGTAGGTTGTTATCAAACTTCCAAATTGGTAGCAGTCCGATGGAAACAATGGGCCTCTTAGTAGGTTTGACAAATAAAGCACGAGGGGAACCGGGAAGCATTTTGGTTTGGCTGTCGACAAAACCCCCGTCGGGCTAATTATAGCTACCCAACATACTACGCGAACCGTGAAATTGCACGCGGCTATTTCGAATTTGTGAGGGGAAGCAATCACGAAATATAAAATCTTTCGTAGCGAAGGCGTTTGAGGGCAGATTTGCGTGTTAAGTGAACTGACATGGAACTTCAACATCTCTTCTTTGATTCTGGGGAGGAATTGAGTCGACAGGGTTATTTTCAGAGGATTTATTCGTTTCGATCGGCGGGCACTCCGGAAATCAGTGTTCGGCCTTGTCTTTCTTTTAGCAGTGGAACACCGAAATAACGATAACTCGCCGAAATCGCGCTAAATTGCCCCGAGGAGCAAGCAAACAACAAAGAATACAACGCAGCAACGGGGTAAGCCAGTTTTATTCACATAAGATTCGAATTTTTAAGTTTTGAAGCAAAACCGTTGCGTTCCCATACAAACCTTTATAAAATAATAGAATCTTTGTAACACAATACCGCTCATAAAGCAAGGGTCACGTCCCGGTTATCTAATAGTGAGCTTGGGCCGCCTGTGTACTAACGGACACTTTTTTTAATTCCCGAGGGTGTCCGCTTACGAGAGAGTTGACTGTAGTTTTTTTATATACTTGCTGTCACGTGATAGTCTCTCTTGATGCCGAATATAGTAAATGTAGTTAATAATATTCAATTTTTTAATTCTGTTTTGTATTTTTGATGTTCAATGTAACATCTTTTATGTAAATGTTATACTGACTGGTTTTTTTCCGTTCAATAGATTCTGCTGTATTTTATTTGGTATCTTGAATAAATAAACATTTAGTTTCTAAAGACTACTAAGTATTGACATAAACTTCGCAGAAACTAAGCTAAGCAATGGAATTGTAAGTTGATGAAAATTTCTTTTCACTAAGAATTTTGTCATTAAGAACGACACACCGCAGAAAGCCTTGAAAGGGGCCCCAAAAGCTAAATAGTAGGTCTGAATGATCCCCACATATCGTTACCATGGTAACCATCGATGACGAAATAACAGTCACTTTTGGTCAACAACTAAATGTACATTTTAATTTTACCATAATTTAATTATGACCTTGGCCTGATGTTTTGTTATAACTTTCCAAAGTTTTTACAGTCAAAAAGCCGAAACTGTTACGAGCCACCTTAAACTGTAATTCTTTGACGGAATCGTAATATTTGGCTGAAATGTTATTAACACTACTATTTCAGTTTTCGCCGGACAAAATGCCGTTTCAGCTAGAAAACATCATTATTTCTCTTTTTTCAGATGGACTTTAACAAAAAAAAAATATATTTTCATCCACGATATATTGGTTTCAAAAATTTCCGAAACCATTTTCATTCCGAACTTTTGAAACTCTTTTTACACCCAATTGGTTTCAGAAATTTCCGAAACCGTTTTCATTTGTGAATGGTTTCAGAAATTTCCAAACCATTTTTATTCACGATTTTCAGTCAAAAATTTCCAAAACCATTTTCAAGCACCGTTGGTTTCAGAAATTTCCGAAGCCTTTTTCCTTTTGAATGGTTTCAGAAATTTCCAAAACCATTAATTGGCTTCAGCAATTTCCGAAACCAATCGTTATATTTTAGGACGGATAAAATGCCTTCTGTCAGAAGTATTTGTTTGCTAGCCTGATTTTGGCCGAAGTCAGTGGCGTAAAATTAAGTTTAAAACTGGAATTCTTGTCGAATTTCTGTCTTGAAAACGTCAAGAAAGTGATACAATTAGCCGATCAAAATTAGGCTACTTTTGACCTAGGAGAGCTTAATTTCAGCGAACAATTTAAAATTCAGCAGAAAAGGGATTAAGGACTGTAATTTTCACCGAATTTGTCGCCAAATTCGGGTGATAAAAGGCTATAAGAAGCTATTTCAGCCGCTGAACTGAGTGAACTTTGGAATATCCACCAACGGTTTGGAACGTGTTAAATCAGTTTAACTTTGACTGTTTCGAAACAGCTGTCCGCGGTTGCTACCCTGCTTTATCGGTTCCTGTCGTATTGGTGTTTCGAAAAGTCAACTTTTTACGAAGTCAGATCAGCCTTGCAGTTTATTGTTATGTTTGTTCAATTTTTTTGGCTGATTGGATCTTTCCGATATCCTACGTATCGCTTACAGCATTATCGTTCGCGGTCCCTTGCAGATTTCACTTCTATTAGCTCAATAGAAGCTGAAAGGATCTTTTACACCTCAAAATAAACGTGTTTCTTAAGCGAAATGAGTTTTAGGATATATTTTGATTCCTGTGGTATAAGGGCGTATGTATACACGGCGGCTATATTCAGTGATGTTCAGAACAACTAAACTCAAGCAGTTTAAGGCCTGGGTTTAAAGTGTGTTCGGAAAATATGGTTGACACTTAATATCCACCGAGAAAACCTAGATCAAAATTAGAAAATTAAACGAGACTTACCTGTAAGTTGAAGTTTGATTGAGATTCTACCGAGTTACATAATGCTGAGGTATTACATGAGATAGCAAGCGCATGCGCCAATCAGTATTAGAAGGCTGAATGTGTGTGTTGATAAAGTGAGCCCAAAGTGAAACCCTAAGGGGTGGGTGGGTATATGGGCATGTAATACCTCAGCATTATGCAACTCGGTAGAATCTCAATCAAACTTCAACTTACAGGTAAGTCTCGTTTAATTTTCTAATTCCACCTCGTTACCATGCTGAGGCATTCCATGAGATTTCAAAGCAAACACACACATGAAGAAACCCACATATCAGAAAAGCTGTTTAATCTCAAATCCCACAAGTTATGTGGCAGATAACACAGAGTGTGCATAAAGAGAGCCTCGTACTATGGGCTTATTGTAATAACGTGCAAAACAGCACTCTGAAGACCACCCTGCTGTATCTAGGATTACATCAAGATTAACAGACGCTCTGGATGCTGCTGAAATTGAGGCAGCTCGGGTGCTGTGAGGGGAAAACTTGGACACATCTATTCCGGCCAGGCCCATAGTCTGCCGCACCCATCGGCTAAGGGTGTCTCTGCTAATGCCTTTGTATGGCCTAATGTAGCTGATAAGCAGCTGTGATTGGTTGCTTCTGAGGCTAGAAGTCCTCTTAAGGTACTCTCTAAGAGTAGTGACAACACAGATGGAAGCATCTTCATAAGAAAAAAGGTTAACTACGGGATTAGGAGTCCCGGGCTTACTCTGTTTAACATGGTCTGCAATGACAAAGGTATAACTATCTTTCCCAGAAGTCATGCAACTAAGATTTAACATATGAACAGTTTGGCCCCTTTGACCAGTGACTAACAATAAAAGCATCACACGTTTGAACGAAAGTTCCTTGAGAGTCAAAGTCTCAACAGGGTATAAGTTCTTAAGGTAATTTAACACAAGTTGAACATCCCATACTTCGGTATACTTAGGCTTTGGAGCCCTAGATTGAAACACTCCTTTCAATAACCTGGAGATTAGAGCATTCTGGCCCACTGAAGAGCCATCATCTAAGATAACATAAGTAGACAGGGCACTACGAGCAGTATTAATCCCACTGTATGAAAATCCCTGCTCATACAGGTCAGTCAGGAAGTCAATCACATCTATCACAAGTGGGTGACAGTGATCAGTTTCTCCTTCAGTACAAAACTTAGTCCATTTCTTGATGTAGACGGCATATTGTTTTTGGGTTCCTCCTCGCCATGAGGCCATGAGCAGTTTGGTAGCTGATTTCGAAACTCCTTTTGCTTTGAAGTGCTTCCTGATAACAGACATGCCATCAATTGCATCTTGCTGAACAGAGGGTGTTGGGTACCCTTGTGGGGAAGAGTGAGTAGGTCCTTGTGTTGTGGGAGTAGAACAGGAATTGACACCAACAGTTTTAACATTTGTGGCCACCACACTTGCGTTGGCCACACTGGGATTACAAGTATACTCAATGCTTGGTCGTGATCTAGTTTCTGTAGGCATCTAGAAATCAAACAAAAAGGTGGAAATATATAAGAGTAGATTCCATTCCAAGCAAATGAAAAAGCATCAACATGAGATGCCCCGGGGTCTGGTTTCCAAGAAACAAATTTGGGCAGCTGCTTATTAAGCCGTGAGGCAAATAAATCAATCTCTGGAACTCCCCATAGCTCTGTAATTTTGTTGAAGACATCTGGTCTAAGATGCCATTCAGTTCGATCATTAAATTGTCGTGACTGCTGGTCAGCCTCTATATTGAGAGAACCAGCCAAGTGACTAGCAGTGAGCCAAATATTGTTTTGCATACACCATTTACCTATGTCATGAGTAAGCTTGTTACATGTCGGGGATTTAGTACCGCCCATAGCATTAAGGTAACAAACTGTTGTGGAATTGTCACTCTGAACCTTGACATGCTTCCCTTTAAGTATGGGCAAGAACGACTTCAAGCCAAAATCTACTGCCAGTATTTCTAGTTAATTTATGTGTCTCTGCTGCTCTGGCTGTGACCACAAACCCTGTGTTGCCTCACCGTTGCATACGGCCCCCCAGCCTGTCTTAGAGGCATCTGTGGTTAATACTATGTCAGGGTTGTTGACACCAATTGGTTTGTATGCATGAGGTAAAGTGGCCACCCACCAACTCAACTCATTTCTAGACTCTTCAGATAAGGTCATTATGCCCTCATAGTTGCCTCTACTATGTTGCAAAGCTCTGTTTTTATCTATCTCTATGGTTCTGTAAAACAGAGGGCCATATTGAACAGCTGGAAGGCAAGAAACAAGAAACCCAATGGTTTGGGCGACATCTCGTGTAGACACACTACTTTTCTTCAATAGGTTCTGGCAGGCTGAAACTACTTTGTCAACCCTTTCTTCAGTGAGATACACTCTCATCAGTACAGAGTCCAAGATAAAACCAAGAAAAGCTAGTTTTTGACATGGGTGCAACACAGATTTTTCTCTGTTAAGCACAAAACCAAGGTTTTCAAACAGACATTTGGTGGCTAAGATATTTTGTTGGCATTCCGATACTGATTTACCTTGTAGATACGAATCATCAATATAGCCAACATTTAGATAGCCTTGGCTTCTTAAAATGCCGTAGATTGGTTTTAACAGCTTTGTAAAATATCTGGGTGCTGAGGCCAATCCATTGGGTAAGCAAGTATACTGATACAACTTGCCTCTCCAAACAAACCGTAAATATTTTCTATGCTCGAAGGCCACTGGTACTGTATAGTAAGCATCCTTGAGATCAATGGATGCCATGAAACAATTTTTCTCCATAAGTTGTAGTGCACATGTAAGGCTCTCCATTTTAAAGTGTCTATATTCAATAGACTCATTTAATTTTTTCAGGTTCAGAATCATTCTGTATGAACCATTTTTCTTTTTCCTAAGAAATATATTTGAAACCACTTGGCCTTCACTAACAACAGTTTCTTCAAGCACCCCTTTTGACAAGAGGTTCTCGATCTCAACATCAATAATCTCCGCCTCTGTGGGGTTTACCCTGGTTGGTGGTCTAGAATGTTGGCACGGGTTTTCAATAAATTCAAGATGACAGTGTTACACCATGTCAAGTATGTATCTATCCCTGGTTATATTTTCCCAGGCTGATAAAAAATGTTTAAGTCTGCCAGCAACCCTGAAGGTATGGTTTTTACTCACCTCAGAGTGCATCAGGCTTGTTGTGTTCGGGGCTGATTCCGCCCCATTTTCTTCTTCCCCTCCCCCTTGTAAGGGAAGGGGCGATAGTAGTTTTTTGCCCCAGTGTAAGGTTTGTTCCTTTGAAATCTGTCAGGTCTTACACCTGATCTGCCTCTCCTGTCACTGTCACTTCTTTGCTTATAGAGTTAAGAAGTGATTCTGTTTGTATCAGTGATGTCTTTGACCGCCTTAGGTAGATCATCACCAAACAACTCTGTAGAGATTGGGTTTGAGGGGGCACAAAGGTACCTGTAGCTCACATGAAGCTCAGGTTTTAAAGTCTCTCTGCGGCGAATGTTGAGCTCCATGTTAGCATTAGCTAGTAAAAGTACTCGATCCATAAGAGTGTTGACAACCGTTTCCTTAGGAGGCATGTCCGGCTCGGTAATTAAAGTATTCACCATTGAGACTACAGCAGATGCACCTTTAACCAGAGATTTTTGCACTTTCTGCAACTTGATATCAGCTGCAGTGCGTGCTCGCTCTGAGAGATTATTCCATATGGGTAAATTGACTCTAGTCTCAGCCAATGCATCACAATTCTTAGGCATCAAGTGTCGTTTCTTAATCTCTTGAAGCTTGTCCTCTTCAGTTTTTTCCCTGAAGAGTTTGGAAACAAGAGTAGCTAAATTGGCGTTAATTTCCGCACCAGCTTGGTCTGTGAGATTAAAATCTTTTATTAGCTGGCCAATTATGACCTCGCTCTCGGTTCTTTGCCCGGTTTCACCGGTTTTTTGTTGCTTCCGTGGTGGCTGTTCTTCATCCGACTCGTCCGAGTCAGAATGGCTCACTGGGTCTGTATGCCGAGTTTCGGCCAGTCCGGCATTGGCATTAGCCTGAAACATTTGGCCCAATTCTTTGAAACCTTTGCTCATACTTTGGGCCAAGTTTGCAAAAGAGTCTTTCAAAAGGTCTGCCATTTCTCCTGGCAAGTGACCTTCGCTCCCGGCATTGCCCCGAGTGGTGGCGTCAGCGCTCGCATGTGTGCTCGACGAGCGCTCTTTAGGCGCGGTTTTCTTCTTCTTCTCTTTAGAGCCTTTTTGTTTAGTGCTGGTATTTTCAGCACGGCTTCCAGGTTTTTCATTGTCCCTTAACAGGGAATTTGGGGGATCTTTAGTCCCCGAAACCGTCTGAGGAGTTGCGCGAGCTTTCTTCGCCACCGGTAGTATGGCGGTCGAAGCTAATTCAAGTTCGGTGTTCCAGTCCGTTGACGCTGCACCGGAGTCCTTTCGACGCTCCGTTCCATCCGATTCTTGAAGTAAAAGGTGTTCTTCAAGGGTGACATTTTATCACGGGCGTAGATTGGGGGTCGCACACCTTATTGAGACTTATATAACGTAATGTCGACACTTAGAATTTTATTTTCAATAAATTTTTAAGTGTAAAAAAGAAAATCTTAAGTCACCACTCAGGACTGAACCTGTGACCTCAGCTAGGCTTAGGCTTACATAGCCTACCGTTCCATTGTACCACCTAGCTTCTGGGGTTGCTTAGTCCTAAATTTAACTCTATAAACTGCTGACCCTAACCTCAACTGAAAGCTAACCAGTTACTCCGTTATATAAGTCTCAATAAGGTGTCCACCCCCAATCTACGCCCGGGCGTTAACTTTTTCCGTTCTTCAATGTCGGCCATTGAACCTTTCCGGAATTTTCACGGTAAACGTAAGAAAATAAGCAGGAAAAACGCTGTGTGAAATAAACGTACAACACTGATCGGCGACAAACGTTGCACTGATTGGCGCATGCGCTTGCTATCTCATGGAATGCCTCAGCATGGTAACGAGGTAGAATGAAATTTTTCCTGAATGTTAATCTAAATGTTTTCTTTTGCCTTAACGCAAAAGTTTGGTCACGTGACATGTCACGTGATCAAAATTTTAAAATTACGTAAATCGGCGATTTGGTAGCGAATTTTCTTTCTAATAAATGAATTAGTTTTTCCGATGGAGGTTTAACATATTTAACCTTCTACGTTTGGAAGGATTGTCCTCAAGTCTTTAAATTACAGTTATAAATAATTATAGGTTGAATTTTGGACTGAAAAATGACCTTTGTCCTCATAATTTTTTTAGAGATTAATGGACATTTATTTCAAACGTGAAGGGCTGGAGATATTTAATTTGCATCAGAAAACCATTTTTATTTGATGTTTTCTCTTAAACCCGTCACCAATTCGTCAAATATTTGCTATTTTAAGAAAAATGGCCACGTGACATGTCACGTGACCTATACCAAAGCTTATTATACTTAAAAATGTTAAGGACGATAATATCTTTCTATGTGCCAAATTTCGATTCAGTTCCATTCCGTTTGTAAATGTTATTACGAATAAACCGTTTTTTCCTGGTCAAAGCCCTTGACCCAGTCCTTAAACTACTTGAGAATTTTTATCATTTAGGAATTAGATTACAAGACACAAATACGGCTGGAATGGAGCTTAAATGGATTTCAATCGCTAGAAACAAACCTTGAAAACCTCCATCTTTGAAAGCGGGGAAGGGCCTGATGACGACGGGGTTGGCTTCATGGGAACGAGGTTGATGCGCGGCTGCGCGTTGGAGGCTAAAATTTACATGTCAATCAAAACTTAAATAAAAGCGGTTCTTAGGACGAAATATTCATATTTTAAAAATTAATATTATTTGTTGTAAATTATGTAGGATTGGTTTGAATAGCAAATTTACTTTTAAGATGACAAGAAACCTGGCTAGGTTAATCATCTACTTATTGTTTTACTCAAAGCTGTTTTTCAACGTTGGCTTGGCCAGTCAAGCAAGCAGAAGCTTTCAGTTAGCTTTCAGTTAGCTTTCAGTTAGCCTTCAGTTAGGGTTTTTTTTTGTCATAAGCGGGTTTTGTCCCGGACTGAACCGAAACCAAGAATAATTAAGTTTGACTTTCTGATAATTGGAATTCATTCACACAGTGTCATACTAGCATCTACATCTACATGATTTACTTGCAATATCCTAATGTACATAAAGTAAGTTTCTGAGAAAAGTTCGAAATCATGTGTAAACAATAGTGCAAATAAAAAATGGTGATAATCTAACTTAGGCAAGGATATAATCATTAACAGCTGCCTAAAAATTATTGGCTTCATGGGAACGAGGTTGATGCGCGGTCGCGCTTTGAAGGCTACAATTTACATGTCAATCAAATAAGCGGAAGTAGACTACAAAACTCAAACAAAAACAGCTGGAAATCTAATTAAGGATTCTCGGGACGAAATAGTAAAAATTAAAACTAATATTATTGTTTGGAAATGAAGTAGGATTTGAAGTGGAAGTGAAAATGAGTAGCGATGCACACTCAGCCGTAGAGGTGTTTAGCCCGTTCGCCTTTTAGTTCTTTAACGCGAGGCTTGAAAGGGAAGTACAAATGATTGCTTGATCAGTCAAGCAAGCAGCGAGTGATGACAGTGGCATATTTGTGGAGGCTTAAATCCCCCCGGAACGAAACCAACAGAGTTTGACTTTCACTTGCTGAGTTGTGTCAACGATGCAGCCTTAAAAGTGAAGGCAAACATTATTTTTCCACACTGAGTTCATCAACATACATAATAGAGGTATTTGATCGCATCGACTTTGTTTTTTTTTTTTACAATAGACCTGACAGAGATGATTCATAAGAACTTAATTGAACCTTCGCTCGGCTAGATCAGTCAGGCGAGCAGCGACGTGACGGAAGTGAAAGATTTGTAAAGGTTTGAAACGAATCAATTTCTGCTCATCGCGGATATTTCAGCTGCTCCTTTAGAAGTGGTGAGGTGTGACGTTCGTCACATTAATTTACTAGTTTGCCGAACTGAATATGAGCAGCAGCGGTACATTGATAGAGGTGTTTGGTCACATGGTGTTCAGTTTTACTCGAGGCGTAACAGAGCATGTCAACCCAAATGAACCTGATTTCACTGCAGAATCTTTTGGCTACAATCCTCTACAAAACACTGGTCGAGAATGGAATCGTCACCCTGTTGATGAGCTCATTTACCAAGAATACAGCGACAGAAAAACTACGAGCTTTGACTATCTAGCGTCTAGTCGTCTTAATGTAAGGATTATTGACGCCTGCTCAGTAGAAGAGAACAAAGAAACACGGGACGTTCGACATAATGAAGAAAGAGCCTGCATGGCTTGGAAGCGAAATAGACCATCCGCTTTTCATACAGTTTGCAAATCAATGTACTTTGGAGCTTTGATTTCGCTTTTAACCGCTCTCTTCATTGGTACAGTATACATGTTGATCTCTTATCTCTGTTATAAGACGATGTACAACTGTGAATACTCAAAACAGGCAATTCCAATACAAGTGCAATGGTTGAGAACAATTTCAGGTGTAATACTCATCGCTTTTCTTTACATCTGGTACTTTACAATTATCCTTTTGCTATTTCGCCCATTTCAGCTAATGGGAGTGAAGAAAACACTGTTTTTGCTTTGTTGTCTTGTTTATTGTTTAGATGGCATTTATCGTGTAGTTGTTCTACAGACGCTAACGAAATCTAATTCCAAAATTGTCGCGGTACAAAAAAATCCTTCCAATATTTTATTATATAGTGTGCCAAATATCTTGTTTCTTGTCAATTTATGCTTGCAAGTCTATTTTATAACGAATCACTTCGGCGCATGCTCAAGAAGACGAAAGCTGACTTTATTCCTTTTAATGGTGGTACCGACATGTTTACCTATCATCGTTGGTACTGTGGCCGCCTATCATCTTTACCCAGCGTATAACAAACAAGACAATGAAGGTAAACTGTTAATCGCACTCTTCGCCCCTCTCATTGGAGTCTTTCTTAAAGTAATCACGCGAATTTGTGTTCAGCAGTTATACAACATCACGCATCCGGGATATTCGTGTGTATTACTAACGCCGACGTATTTTGGCTCAGCGGTTATGTTTCGGGTTTTACAAGCAGATCTTGCCAGTCTGAAATTCATGGCTATTCTTGGAATTATTCACGGCGCTGCAGAAGTCATAGAACGAAGCACCATGGTCGTAATTGATCACATTTGCCATCGCCTTTTGAAAAGGGAATCAGCTCCATGGGGAAGTTTTCGAACTCCTCGGCGTGAGAGACTAATGGCTGATATTGTTATCATGAGCATGTTATTTGAATCAACAGCTATAGTGTCTGTTAATGGCTACCTATACTTGTACCAATTTGTTTACTTACAAGACAAGTCCCTGTTAAATTTATTACAATCATATGCGATCCAAACTTCAGTTCAGCTGGTGATCGAGTGGTTTTTCACCAGCGTGTCTCTAGCGATCGAAACTCGTTATCAGAATATGGCTGTCATGGCTGTTTGGAGAAGACGGTGGAAAAGACACATTTTAATAGCGATTGTAAATGCGGTACCATTAGCTATATGGGCAAGCGGTAACCTTTTAGTAATTGTACATGGGCGGTTTCAAGATTCGTTAAGTGGGCCTTGTAAAATACCGTTTACCTGAGAACAGAGAAGTTAGAAAGGGCACTTTCTATTCCATTTGTTACAGTGGAACCTTACCAAGATGGTAGTGAAATAATCTAGCCCCCACCTTTCCCCAAGAAATACTGAGTTTTGACGAACGATCGCACATTTATACACAAAAGTATTTGCTTGCATTTGTCAACATTGCATGTTTGGAGAATGGAGGGGTTGCGCCCAAATTTCGAGAAAAAAATAACTACAGTAGTACTACAGTAGTTGCCCCCACCAGGAAAACTAAATGTTTTTTTTTTTTTTAACATAGTGTTTGATTTTGCTGGGCTATTTCTTGTAGCTATATAGCTTGAAGGAGTTTGTGCGGAGTTTGCCCCCGCAGACAAAAAATCCTAGGTACGGCCCTGGCCAGACTTATGTAGAGACAGTTTCCCGGCATGAAATATCGTGTTTTCGTGATTACATGGCCAGGATCTAATGCTTTAGTAAGCTTGCTTTTATTATTATCTTGAAATAGGAAGAAAACCTCGCCAAAAGTTATAACGCAAGGAAACAATATGAAATAAGGACAAAATAACGACCACAAAATACAAAATTCCACCAGAATATAAACTTTGATTTATTGACCATCACAAAATCAAAATTGATGAACTGTAATCCGTTTCAATTCTTGTAATCCTGCCTTTTTTCTCCAAACTACTGCTTCTGTTTTGCTCAGTGAATCTTTTTATCCAATTTACTTATATATTTGGTGGCATTTGGCGATATAACATGGAAATTAAGTAAAGAACACGATTTTGTTATTTCGGTGGGACCACGCGCCTTTAAATAGTTTCAGTTTTATACATAATACTTGCCGACAAGAGACTGTCACGTGATAGTCTCTTGATGCCGAATATAGTAAATGTAGTTAATAATATTCAATTTTTAAATTCGTTTGTATTTTTAATGTTCAATGTAACATTTTTTTATGTAAATGTTATACTGACGTTGTGTTTTCCGTTCGATGTATTCTGCTGTATTTTATTTGGTATCTCAAATAAATAAACATTTATTTCCTAAAGACTTCTAACCTATTGACATAAACTTCGCGGAAACTTAGCTAATCAATGAAATCGTAAGTTGATGAAACAAGTCCGGTTGGTTTTAAGGCTAAAAACAACATGACCATTCTATAAAAACTGATTTTAAATTATAGTTCCGCACCCAAAAAGATATCATGGACCGGATTGTTTAAAGCGGGGTTAGGATTAGCACCAACTTTAAATCCAAATCTACACGTTTACAAGACAGGATTCCTGTAAATTATTTTTTATACTACAATTTGGCTTTAACTGCTCTCAAACTGTTAATTAAAATTAACAGCAAACACACGGAAAAATGGAGAAAAGCCATTGTCAGCAAGTTAGTGGTTGCCGTGCCCTTTGTCGACTTTCGGAAAGCATTTGACTGCGTATCCCGCGAAATTCTTTTGTGTAAATTAAAACACAAATTTGGGATAAATGGCAATGCCTAGGCTTTTACACAAGTTGCTCGGTAACTTTTTGGCAACTTTTGGCCTTTCGAACAACTTTTGAGCAACTTATGGTTTCGAGCATTTTTTCGGCAACTTATGGTTTTTCGTCGAAAGACCATAAGTTGCCGAAAAAATGCTCGAAACCATAAGTTGCTCAAAAGTTGCTCGAAAGGCCAAAAGTTGCCAAAAAGTTGCCGAGCAACTTGTGTAAAAGCCTAGCAATGCCTTGTCCTGGTTAACAAGCTATTTGTCAAACCGGACACAAGTAGTAGTCTGAATTCAACCTAATCATCCGTACTGAGCGTCGAGTTTGGCATTCCTCAGGGCTCTGTCCTTGGGCCATGCCTATTCTCCCTATACACTAACAGGAGAATTTCATGTATATGTATATGGACGATTCCACCATATATTGCACCGGCTCAACTGTTGACGAGGCGTGCCATTCTCTTAACAGAGCACTTGATTAGTTAAATAATTGGTGCACGTCGAACTCCTTGACACCTCACTCAACGAAATGTGAAGCTATGCTGTTCCACAGTGGTTCCTTTATCTGGCCCCAGCCACCGATAACCATTGGTGGGGAGGCAATAAACTGGGTGTGCCATGCCAGGTTATTGGGAGTTACAATAGATGATAAACTCACTTGGAGTAAAAACGTTACAGATTTAAGAAAGAGTTTTGCCTTGAAATTAAGGTGGCTCCATATAATTTTTTGGCGCGCGAGGCATGGGCACGAAAATGGCGCGAGCGTGCGTTTGTTTATTTTGATGACGTCACGAAAATAAAGAGGTTTTTATGGTAACTGAAACGTTTATTGCGCGCATTCCACACGGTAAATTTTTATAAAAATTGGCAAATTGGTAGGATTTTCTTGGTTATCGATCACAAAAAAATGACAATTTTTGTACATACACAAACCCACTAAACGTAAAAAACGAAAAGTATATTGCCGAAAATTATGTACCGATTTTTTATGGCTTTGTTAGATTAGACTTACTGAATGTTTCTTCTGTTTCACCAAAAATTGTGAATATTTGCCGTGTAAAAACCGAGAAAATCCGTTGAGAGGTTTGCTAGCCTTGAACAACAAGCCCAACAACTCAATCATGACGTCAGGTGGATGAGTCTTGATACCCAATGAAACACCAGATCAAGATCTTAAGGGTTTTGATTTCAGTTAAAAACCGTGTTTGATCTCAAATCAAACACTTGCATATTAATGAGTTTTGCAACAATACATGTTATTCCACTCAATTATATAATTACATTTGGAACCTTACATTCCTTTCTTGGTATTCAAATGTAAGCCCTCTCGTGTGCCATCTTTCGATTCCGCGTCCAATGCTCGGTGAAACAGAGTAATCCTTCAAAACAATAAACTGAGTATTATAACTGGAACTTCAACATGACATCGACATTTTAATTTAAAAACAAAATGGACCATTTTTTCTCACCTTCGGTTGCCATTATCAAGAGGATTTAATGCTTCAGCACCTTTTTTCTCTTCTAGAAAGCGTCGGATACCGCATATTATGCCACAAACAGTCTTCGGTGGATATCTCTCTCCTGACTTTTTGGCCACGTCCATGACAAATTCGCTAAGCCAATAATTTAAACTCAATGCGTCCGTTTCTTCAATACGAGCAGAAAGTGACATAATCTTGTGTAAATCATAGTCCTTAAACATTCCTCTCGAATCTCAGAGAACGGGAACTTGAACCGTCCGAGAAGTTTGCCATTCGTAGAAAATGGATGTTGCCATTTGTTTTTTATATTTCGTTGAGGAGTAACAGCTTTATCGACAAGATATTCTTCTTCGACAACCGTTTTAGCCTCCCTAAACCGAGACGCTTCTGCTTCGCACATGGTCTCATACCAAATGGCGAAACACAACAAGCTCAATAAAATTATGCATGCGAGTGATGCGACGGCATTTGAAAAGAACAAAGCCAAAAAAACTAACACTGAATAATAATCTGTATTGTTTCATTTGAGAAGCCACATCAAAAACTCGTGCTTTGGGTTTGATCGGGGCATCCAAACACCTTGAAACAATAAATTAAAGCACTCGGCCGAAGCGGCCTCGTGCTTTCATTCCTTCTCGGTGTTTGGATGGCCCGATCAAACCCTCGCACACTCGTTGTTGATCTATTACATAAAAAACTCGATCAGCTATCGAGGTGCTGTACTTTGGAACATTGCATCCAGGTACCACACTGACAATTTTAAGCAATTTTATGCCAGAGCTAGAAAGGACGATTTTATTAGACAACTGGACTTCAATGCAACCTCGATTCAAACGCAAAGTAGGAACGTAACGGATTTTAAGTTTTACTCCTAATGTGAACAACTATGTAGATAACTATTATTATTATACATTGGTGTCACTAGCTCGATTTTGATTGGCTATAAGCACGCAGCTAATTATTGCTTGCTGTTTCTGTTACGTCATACCTACAGACAATAGTTTTATGCATGCAGAAGTGACGTCATACCTACAGACAATAGTTTTATGCATGCAGAAGTGACGTAAGTTGTTTACTTACAAGTTGACTGCTGTGCATTGATCACTTTTTTGTGCGCGCTCTTGTCTTTACAAGTGCAGCTCAGGAATATGCATAATAAAACAATTATTGGATTCGGTTTTCGCATGATAGCGATAATTATCAAGGCCTCAGTTTGTGTTATCCGCCTCAGCCTTCGGCTTCGGCAGATAACACAAACTTTGGCCTTGATAATTATCGCTATCATGCTCAACCTCATCCAATAATTGTTAATTAATTTTAATGTATATAGCAATGTTTTAATTTGTAGTTAGAAACACGACCCCACAAGGAAGACTTTTGCTTTAACCTATATTGTGTATAAATAATGGATGTTGTTGTTGTTGTTATTGTAAGTTGTTGAGCATTTTATTAAATCAAATTTACATTAAATAAATTAGTCAGTCATTTTAAAAAAGATGGAATTAGTTCTGGTCGTCCTTCAGCAATTTTAAAATCATTCTACTTTGTAGAGAACTTGAAATAAATGCATCTTTAATATTTAATCTTAATGTTAAACTGTAGTAATTGTCTGTAGCAAATTTAAAACTAATTTGGTAAGGGAACGGCCAGCGATCGCAGAGTATTGTATAAACTAGGATACCCTATTTAATATATATGCTTGGTTTTCAAAAGGGTCCTAAAACATGATTAATTAACTAAACAAATATAAATATAAATTTAGTAAGATTGTCGAACGGATTACGGGGCTGAGATGCTGAAAATGTTAGATTTGAAAGTAGCAAGGTGACCGACATCGTTTTAGAGTTAATGGGTGTGGGAAAATACTCTAATTTTGAAAAATCTGTTCTCGTGTCGCGATATGTCTTCCCCTGGTCTTTGAATTCGAGGAAAAAAAAATTAAAAAAAAATTCAAACTCCTACAATAAAGATTTTTTGATTTATTTTTTTCAGAAAATGTAGAGAATCAGTAAAGAAACCGATTTTTAAAACAAAAAAATAGGTGTCACCGACCATCCAAGCGAAGCAAAGCCGGGATACCAGCCCTTGATGTGTTTAGATTTCTTCCTTATGGTGCGCGCTCGATACATGACGTGGCATGACATTGCGACATGCCAATAAACGTGCGCAGTAAGAATGCGCATAAACATTAGCGCGAACGTCGTTCTATACCTTTAAAAGGAGATTCAGAGGATGATTGTGGGTGTACTGTGTTATAATAATGTATTATATACATAATATATACTGTATTATAATAATGGTTATCCTGTGTTGTAAAAATGGGTATAATGTTTTATAATAATGGGTAAACTGTGTTGTAAAAATGGGTATGCTATGTTACAATAATGGGTATAGTGTGTTGTGAAATGGGCATGCCGTGTTATAATGATGGGTATAGTGTGTTGTAAAATAGGTATGCTGTGTTATAATAATAGCTATAGTGTGTTATGAAATGGGTCTACTGTGTTATAATAATGGGTATAGTGTGTTGTGAAAATGGGTTTACCGTGTTATAACAATGGGTATAGTGTGTATAATCTTGTGTAAATTATCTGAGAACAGAAAACCCATTCGATCGTATCGTTCATACCCGGCAACGTTTTTTAATCAAGTGTATTTACTTTTTAGATATAAAAAGGTTTCTCTCTAGAATTTCTTGATTGTCGAGTCTCAAGTTGTTGCTCACAATGCAAACAGAGTTTTGCCAGTCAAATGTTTCTTGGTTACTGCAGCCCTCCTCTCTCCTTTTTGGATATCACTGCAACTCGTTTTCGTCGCCACCCACCTGTGAAGTCAAATTTACAGATGTTATCATAGCCTAAAAATGCATTACATAAAGAAGTTTTTAATTTTGATATTTTATAATTAACAAGTCAGAAAACGCTATGTGGTAGCATAATCTGATATAGTACTTGTATCAATAATATAATCAGTTCTCGGTTTTGATTTCGAGATTTTGCTATTCCGGAGGGACAATGTCACTTTTACCCTTTTATTGCCAGAGTCGATTATGGAGACATGTAATATAGTTTTGACGAAATCCTATGGTGTGACCATTCAAATGAAACCTCTTCTGCAGAACTTTTTCGTGGTACCATTTGTTCTAACTTTTGAGTCTGTTGATGAAATCCTATGGTGTGACCATTCAAATGAAACCTCTTCTGCAGAACTTTTTCGTGGAACCATTTGTTTTTCATAATTTTACAAAATAAAATTTTGGATTTTTCTTGAATTTTAATATTTGGCACTCTGAGAAGTTAAAGGGTTAAAAAGATTTATACGATTCGCTCTTTGACCAGGGGGTCCTTATTAAAATGAAATAGTCACTTACATGTCTTTTTTACCATGCAGGGTTCAATTTGTACCAGCGATCCTTTGCAGTACTGTCCACCGTATTGAGGCGTAGGGTTATCGCACGTGCGGGATTGGGACTTGTATCCTGGACCACATGTTCGAGAGCATTTACTCCATGGACCCCATCTACCCCAGTGGCCATTAATGGGAACTAGATTTGAAACAAACAAACAAACAAACAAACATTAAGTATCGTGTGAAACTTAAATTCAGTAAGTTCCTTCATTTTTCTTCGAATCAGAACCTCTATATGGAGAGATGTCTAGGGAAGATACCTCGCTAACTAAAGGATATAATACTTTTTGGCGAACACCTTTCCAAAACGGAAAATTCTATAAGACGGACAGCTCTCTAAGACAGTCTCTTTCTAAGAAGGGGACCGTTTTGAAAAGAACGTAACACTTCTTTAAGGTTGAACCTTTGAGATGAAAACATCTAAAACGGACACCTCCACGTAGCAGTATTTTTCGAGGTTTATGCGTTCAGTTCCATTTTGGACGAAAACAACTCTGAAGTGATCATCTCTCTCAGACAGAATCATCCATCTGTTAGGTAGACTTAACCGCCGCCTGATTACCTCAATTGGAAGAGCACCAGTCTGCAGAGCGGGCGGACCACCAACCAGGGTCTTTAAATAACTTACCATGGTAAGATCATACTGGCTGTGCTGTAAGGCTTGTCTCAGTTCAGACAGTCGCGTTATTGCGCGTTGACGTTAAGCCAGTAGCCTTGTTTCCTACACCTTCCCACGACAACTATATAAGCGGGCATTACAGAACACACCCACTAGCTGTTCGAAATGAGTGGGGTCGTAGTCCCTGGGAAGTGATACAACCTATTCCTACGAAGAGTGGGGAGGGTTGCAGTTATGGCTCCATAGTATTTGGCGCAAGCTCAGCTGGGGTGTCCCTGACATCATATGGGTTACATTGCTTTAGATATAGTTTGTGCCTAAAACTTGGAATGACTTACCAGAAAAGATAAGATCAACTTTTGTTTTTTGGAGATTTTAAAGTTTTACTTAGTGCTTTGTCTTTTATTAACACCTGTTGTAATTTTTGCTGACCTTGTTTTTTTTTAAGCTATTCAATTATATATATAATTATATAATCAATTATATATTTTATATATATATATATATATATATATATATAAATTTTTTGAGTCTTCATTTATGTTCGGAGATATTAGCATATCTATGCTACTCTGTGATTCCGAATTAATTTAAGTCTATGTATGTATGTATGTATGTATGTATATGCCACTAAGTCTGGCGAAGCAAATACACAAAAGAATTTCTAAAACGGAGACACGTTTCTTAGATGTAGTCTTCTCCAAGACAATCACCTTTCTACGACAGACACCAACATTTGCCACTGCAATAAGAAATACCCCCCACCCCCCCCCCCCCCCCCAAAAAAAAAAAACACAAACAAACGAACAAAATGGCCACAGTCATTTGTCATTTCAATTACCGTAGCATTCTTCATAAGGGCATTTCTTCCTTTGTAGTTGAATACGATCTTCTTCAGCTCCTTCGCAGTATTTAATGTCATCTGCGGAACAAAATCTTTCTCTTTCCTTCGTACAATTCTTGTCACAGGGACCCCAATTTCCCCAATTGCTCCAGCCACGTTTTTTAGCTTAAAAAAAACAACAAACAAACAGAACAGAAAGACTATCTCTTTAGTATAAGTGTTAACAATTTTGTCTCACTGTTATGTATCCAAATATTTATTGTAACTGGTCCAGGGGAAACCTGCCGAATGCTTTGCTAACATAGGTCACCTCGTCTTTCTAGGCAAGACGCGCGTGGGGGATAGACGCGGAACGAGAGAAGCGCGACCGAAGGGGGTGATGGGACCCCTCGCGCTCCTCTCGGCCGCGCATCTCTCGTTAATATTAACAGGAGAAAGAGAGACGACTGGGGACGAGTCAGGTTTTACCTCCCCAATATAGATCTGAGTGTCGCAAAACCAAAACCACTGTGGTCAATCATAACAGATGCAAACAATCCAATGAACCAATCAGAACTCGTACGAAATAGTTTACATGTCACCGGCGCCAAGCGCGGGAAAAAGGGGAAATGCAAGTCACGATTGGTTTTGGTTTTGGTTTTACTTCTGATTGGTTGAGAAAGAAGCGCGAGATTTTTTAGCCAATCACAACGCGTAAACTTGCAAACCAAAGTAATCGCCAAATTATTATTATAATTTTTTTTTTTCACTCCATTGAAAGCCGCTCTTTCCTGAACTTCTTTCAGCCTGACATTTGAATTAGGTTTTCATTTGGAAAAGCCAGTATGGCAACAAATCAAATCAAGAATTCTAATCGGTTGCCGAATTTCAAACAATTACCAATTGATGAACTCCGAGGATTATTTTATAAACATGTTTGTTTTGATCAGCGAAACAAAATTGTTATCAGTCCAGTCTACTGAGTAAGATTTAATGCATTGTAATCTGTTTATTATGATTATTTTTGTTTGCTTGTTAGTTTTATTTGTTAACTTTGCATATAATCTTACGCTTTTGCAATACTGTAATCGATTTATAGTCATGCAAATAAAGCTCGTTGTTGTTGTTGCTTGAGTGTTTTTATGTCTACAATGATGTTGCAACAGTAATAAAACTTTTTTGAGCTAAAAGGAAGGGGTTATATAAACCAATTTCAAATTACTTTTCGATGACAAACAAGCAGTTTTACCATGAAATAAAATGATAAAAGAACCTACACCTGGATCCGTTTGTTCGAAAGCCGATTATCGCTAACCCAGGATTAAAACTCAACCGAGAATTTAACTTCTTTTGTTAGAAATGTTTTTAAAAGCTAATTTAAGCTACTGTGAAAGCAAGTAAGTCGAAACTAAAAGAAAAAATACTTTAGAAAAATCCCCAGTGATTAATTATTTTACAGAGGAATCAAAATACCTGGGTTAGTTAGATCGTGCTTTGAATAAACCCGGCCCAGATATACACCAAATTGAAGAAATGTTGTCGGGTGAAAAGCATAAACCATGAGCGGTGCGACCCAAAGGCTTACTGGGAAGTTGGGTAAATTAATCTTCGTCTGTGACAGAATACACATAATATTAACACACGATGCATAAATCAAGCTCTAAAATGTCTCAAACAAGAAAACATCTTGATTATCAAGAAATGGAATATCACTATGCTTACCAATGCTGCCTACCCAGAATCCCATTCGGTCTCATCGTTCATGGTTTATGTTTTTCATGGGTCAACGTTTCTTCAATAAGGTGTATAAGAACTTTTTCAGCCTGACTTCCAAAATTATAGGTTCTTATTTGCGGGTATTTACTGTACTGCACTTTCCGTAATCAGTGCTGCATCGCTGCGAAAGTCATCCTTTGTGGTAGAGAAAGGCTGCAATTGGTTGAGGGTTTGTTACTTACGAGTGAGGTCTGAATACGAGATTAGAGCGCATTTCACGCCCACAGTCTCCCAGAGTCTATAGATGTATGTGTAAATCTAACTTTTGAGTCTGTCGATTAAATCCTATGGTGTGACCATTCAAATGAAACCTATTGTGCAGTACTTTTGCATGGTACCATTTGTTCTAACTTTTGAGTCTGTTGATGAAATCCTATGGTGTGACCATTCAAATGAAACCTCTTCAGCAGTACTTTTGCATGGTACCATTTGTTCTAACTTTTGAGTCTGTTGATGAAATCCTATGGTGTCACCATTCAAATGAAACCTCTTCAGCAGTACTTTTGCATGGCCCTATTTATTTTTCAATAGTTTGCAAAATAAAATTTTGAATTTTTATTGAATATTTACTTTTGGCACTCTTGGAACTTTAGGGGTTAAATTTACCGATACTCACATGTGCAGTCGTAGAGAGCGTTTAGTTGTAAAATATCCGTTGGACTCATTTTGGAAATTTGCCCAAAATGAAGCAATGGATTTTTCATCGACAACATGGTTGGTTTTTTGTTCCTTGAAAACGCAAAGTTCCCATAATGCATGATGCTGGAGAAGTCGTAGGCGCCACCAAAGAAGTCCATATCTTTCTTTTTGTAGCGGTTGAAATTATGTAATTGATCTGTGTAAACAGAGTGATCAGGTGCGGTTACACGGGAAACTGTATTTAGTGAGTGTGACCGACATTTCCCGAGGTAAATTTCTCGTGGTGAATAACCATGGATTCATAAAAAAAGATCACACGAAGCGCCCATGACATTTAACATGGTAAGTTGCAATGGTGTTTTGATGCCCAAGGTACAAGAGCCAATCGCGTTGCTCCGTTTGACATCAACACGTAACCGCAAGGGAAAAGTGATTCACTGAATTGTGTGATACGTTTTTACCCCCGGCCTTGGTAAATCACAAATCGCGTGTAACCGCTGGTTAACACGGTATACTAAACCCAAGTGTGATGCACCGCGGGATGATCTACCATGGGAAATACCATTTACCGTGGTGTGTGTAACCGCACCTACTGTGATAAATCCCTACAGTTGAAACTAATTAAAGAGAAGTTACTCTATAGTTTTTGCTATCTGGATATGTATGGATAATTAACTTTGAAACCAAAAATAACGAAAGGGATGAAGATTGCATTGTGGTCGTTCACAATCCCGAAATGATCAAGTTTAATCCATTTAAGTTTTATGTCTATCTATCGAGATCACTTCGCTGCCAGTCGGGGTAAGATAGAGCGCGATTTCGGCTGTATTCGCAGGCTAGCTTTTTACTTATAGTTCCTGCCTCCTCAATGTTATCCCAATGTCTTGTTTCTCGTATTACTTCATATGTGACAGAATTATTCATGTTACGGTGAACTAGTGATGTCTATCACGTAGTAGCGTGGCCCCGCTCTACTTGTAATTCTGGAAATGACTCAAAATCTAGTGGCCCTCCCCCTCCCCCCTCCCCCTCCTCCATAGACTGCTAGTTGTCCCTTTTTAGTCAGTCGAACGAGCGAGCTAATCACGTAAACAATCTCGGTGAGACTGGAGCGAGCGAACGAGCCGAGGGGACACTGGGGGAAAGGCGCCTCTTCCTCAGCATTACTTCAGCTCATTCGGTCGATCGCCGATCACGTATTTGCTCGCCCCCTCGACTATCCAGAGAGGGACTGCTAACAGTCTATCCCCCTCCCTCCCCCCCCCCCCTCCAACCGCTTCATACTCTCAAAAGCAACAGCAAATATGTGAATTATCTGTTTTTCCAACCTCGTCCCCAGTCTTCGCGTTCAAAATGGCGGGCGGAGAAGACTCCCGAAATACTTAAAAATTCCTGGAATATTTTGCCGCGTAAAAACACTTAATAACTGGTCCCGAGGGAAACAATGAATTTTGTTTCCCGAGCATCTCGATATTTCCCGAGACGAAATCGAGGGAAACATCGAGATTCGAGGGAAACAAAATTCACTGTTTCCCGAGGGACCAGTCATTAAGTGTTTGTTATATAGCAACACACAAAAAAACACAACACAACACAGTTTGAAAAACGCGCCGAGCACTCGATCCATCACAATCATGCCACGTTTTGTCACGGTCTGATCACGTGCGCTAGCGGGCAACAGTGCAATGTTACCCTCTGACGTCAAAATTGTTGCCCGCTTTCGCAAATGTTGCCCGCTTAGCACAATTGGCGGGAAACAGTTTGTTTGTTAGATGTCATGTGACGATGAATCAACCAATCAACGCGCGCGTTGTATTGAGCAAAACTCCAGCTATATAACAAGATGAATTGTCTTCATTGCATTTGAACAACGATTTTAGATTGATAGAAAACAAACACGGCTGCCAATAGATGGAAATATCCTCCGAAAACGCTATTTCATCGTGTGTCACGTGATAACAGAGTATTTGGACCCCGCCATTTTGAAAGCAGAGTAGAGCCTGGGGACGAGATTTCTGTTTTACTTGGATCGATGTTCTCCCATAGTACTTCAAGATAGTCATCTCTGTCTGATCTGGATTGTTCGTGCCAGAAGCCCAGCGCATGCAACAGTTCGTGCATGATGATGCCCTTACTGTTGCAGCCCTTTCCTATCGACAGCTCCTGTGCTCCTTTATTTAAATATTGACGACCAACCGGTGAGAAACACCTTCAGAACAAAGCGGAAATAAATTTTAGCGCGACTTTTGTGTCTTGTAAAATTGCAAGTCAGTGCCCGATAAATTGTTCACAAAGTGACAAACATTGTTTGAAATCACTTCAAATATGCAATTGTCCCCAAAAATATATCCTATGGGGCAGCAAATGCAGCTTATATTTAGAGCGAGGGCGGGGGGGAACCAGTATCCATCCACAGACGGGGAAGTGGAGAAATGGAGTGAGCATACAAAAGATAAATAATGTACATTCAAGGAAAAACAGATCTAATGGAGCTTAAGGGGTTTAATTTGCACTGTTTCAATTACGGGTAGTTGTTTTTATAGTCTAGGCTCTCCTGGTTCGAGATGCACATTGACGGGGCTATAGCATCGTTTTTTAGCATCACTTGCTTTTAAAGGCCACAACACATACTTGCATGAATGAAAATCCAATTTAAAGTTAACGGTCCAAGTTACGCGCAATTTAACTATCAATAAGTGCCTTTCGCTGCGAACGACCATAATTTCTACTCGAATGTCAACTAAAACTTTCAAGATAAAGATGGCAGTGGTTCTTCTTCCTTTGTGAATCAACTTTTTACCTCCCTTTTGATTTCCAAAGATAATTTTGTGCGTAAGTTTAACTACTTTTGAAGCACAGTTGCAACACCATCAAACTTTGTGCTGGACTTTTCCTAAAATTCATTGGCAACAATTTGGTATGAAATTTTTTTGATCACGTGAAATGATGTTTCCATGGCAGCGATATCCTCATAACGTAGCCCCTTTAATTAGTTCTTACCCATTTTTCTTCACGAAACGTATCCAGTGCTTGTCGCTCTTTTGTCTCATTCGGAATCGAACGCACGACTTCTTTTGAATCTCGTCTACAGCTTTAAGAATATTGTTCCATGCTTTCGCTGTTTGTGATGAGAAAGTAAACATGATAAATGAGTCAAATGCCGCTTGATTTTACACGGAAAAAAATAGACAAATAACAGAGCTCTAAGTAAGCATCTGGTTTTGTTTATCTGTTCAGTTTCTAGGAGGTGACTAGACTGTGAAAACAATGGCCAGTTTTATTTCTAGGCCTCGTTCAACAGCAGTGCAAAGTTTTGAAAAAAAGTCAACACAAGGCTGAGCGCAATACCGTTCGCTTAATAAGGAGATTTATTTGAATGATTAATGCAACCAAAGGGATACTAACTCGCCTAAATAACGAAATTGTGTTCGCTTAATTTCCATTTTTTTATAGCCAAATGCCACCAAATACATAGCTAAATTGGATAAAAACATTCTATGGAGCAAAACAGACGCAGTAGTTTGGTGAAAAAGTGCAGGATTACTACAAGGATTGAAGTGGGATTACAATTCATCAATTTTGATTTCGTGACAGGCGGTCAAGAAATCAAAGTTTCCATTCTGGTTGAATTTGGAGTGTTTTAGCCGTTATTTTGTCTTTTCATTTCACATTTCTTTGCGTCCATCTGTTTTGGCGATTTTTCTTTCTATTTTGAGATAATAAAACAATCTTCAAACAAGCTCTGCCGTCGTGTTGTTTCCTTAGACAAGAAACTTTACTCCACACTGTCTCTCTCCACCCAGGTGTATAAGTGGGTACCGGCGACAAAATGCTGGGGATAACCCTGCGATGGACTAGCATCCCATCCAGGGGGGTGTAGCAATATTCCTAGTTGCTTCATGCTACGGAAACCGGGTTAAGCTCCGGCCGTGTGGGCCATCGTGGCCCGAGTGCGACTTTACCTTTACTTTTACCAAACAAGCTCTCTTGGGGGTGGGGGGTGGGTACAGAAGGAAAAAAAAGAGAGATATCTTTTTGGTAAGAAGATTGTTGGAAATTCTCCACCTCCTCCTCGCACCCCTTGCCATCCTAACTCGCTTTATCTTCCTTATCCACAGAAATGAATATATTTAGTGTAGCCTTACATGCACTTGAAGCCAGTTCAACCGGAACTATTTTAGTGACCCAGAGATGCCGGCGAGAGCTGATAGCTTTACGCTTGGTAACAACACTATCCACATCTACTTCCGCTGTTTCTGCAGAATTCGTGCTTTTTGTGTCGACACCTTCATCACTACTGTCGGTCAACTGGATATCACCTTCAAAGATACGCTTTTCTTTCTGTTCTGCATGGTCCTCTGAAGAAAAAGAACACGATGGCCGTGTTAGGCTACAATTACTGCGTTTGGTGATGGCACAAAAGATCTAACGCCACTTTCTCAACCAATCAGAAGTAAAACCAAAACCAATCGTGACTATTAATTGCCCCACGCGTTTTCCCGCGCTTGAGGACGACTACATGTATTTGTTTCGCGTTCTGATTGGTTCATTAAATTGCCTGCATCGATCGGTTATGAGTGGCCAGAGTTTTGGTTTTGTGACAATCAATTGAAAACCGCTATCCAGTTTGTCTGGCAAGCAAAACGCGTGAGCATGCGTGACTGTCGCCTGTCGCGCGAGGAGACGCGTACTTGAGAGAAAAAAGAAGCCAATGGAAGTGTTGAACTGGCATGCAATAACAAGTTGTAAGTCAGTCAGTTGAATGTTTCGTGTACGTAAGCGATTATCATAAAGGGGTTATTTAAAGAAACTGTTCTGCTGCATCGGTGCGGGAGTGGTTCTAAAAAATTGGTTGTATCCGACTGAGTTGAGGTAAATTAGCCACCTTAAAGCTGACGTTTCGAACACTATCCTAGCGCTCGAAATGCCAGCTTTTGAACCTCTTTACAGTCTTTACAGTGGCCAATTTACCTCTCGGTTATCGATCAACTCTGTTGCTAAAACCAGGGGTCGTTGCAATAAAACTTATATTAAAATTCAAACTTGGCTCCGAGGCTTAGGGGAATAAAACAAAAGAAATCACATCGAGGTTCAGGGATGAATAATTTATTTCTTTTGTTTTATTCCCCTAAGCCTCGGAGCCAAGTATGAATTTTAATATATCGGAATTGGTCTATTTGCAAGTGTAGCCATTGTTTCAGAGGTTGAAAACAATAGCCACACTCATAAATTACACTTGTAATAGTTTTATTGAATTGACTCCGAGAATTTCAGGAAAGATAGTCTTCAAAGGCAGTCGTTCTTCATAAAAACGTTTGTTATTCAGTGTGTGACTGAGGCGGGTTGTCCAATACTCGGACACATTTATGCATAGCATTGTATTGTATTATATGACCATAACAATAATTTAATAATACATTCTAGAACGGCACAATACAGCACATTGTATTGCAGTACAATGCTATGCATACATTTGTCAGAGTATTGGACACAAGAGGAGTCTATGCTTTCACTCAGAACAACATGTAGTTAGTTGTCTCCACAATCTTACCTTCGTTGGCTTTTTCAATGTCATCCATAACGGCAGTGTTGCCTTTAAGGCCACGAGGGTTGTCTAGTACAATGAAATAAATTAACAAACGAACAAATTGAGGACGTTAGCGCTGAAATCTTCTAACATTGATTGATTTTTTAATAAACGTTTGCTACAGCTAGGTGACGAGTTACTCGTGTCAGAAAAGCAAAAAAATTAAGGGTCACCTACTTCGTTTCGGAGATAAGATACTGAAAGGCCATCCTAATTTTGAAAAATCGGTTTCCTTACTATAGCCCCAATGTCTGTTAGTCTAAAAATATTGAAAATGAATCTCCAAAATGGAACTTTCTATGCCATATTTTTTATATGAGCGGGTCTATTAAGCAAATTAAAACTGGTTGGCGGGATTCGATGTTGCGTGGGTAGAAAAATGGGAAAATTTTAAACTTCTTACATTGATTTTTTGTTTATTTTTTCACAATCTGTAGAAAAATTGGAAAAGAAAATTATCTAGCCTAAAAAAGGTAGGACATACCGACAATCCAAGTGAGCTAAATCTAAGCAAAGTTAACATAAAGCGAATCTAGGTGACCAGATCAGGAGAAGACACGAAGAAATGCGGTTCATTTTCAATTACAAGACTTTGGCGCCCAGTGGTTTGAACCAAGACTTTGGCTTTTCATAATTAACTCGTATGCTAGCCTTTCGCGCGCTTTTCTTCGGCAAGCGTGAATTTGAATTTTTTGAATTTTCGCACACGTTAGCAACGAACACATTTTTACTACTGATGAAGGCAGCATTGCCGAAACATCTAGTTTCATTTTTAACACTTTTTACAGCGTTAAACTTAACACTTTTTCACGTAACATAACGGCTACCAGCCCTTTTATCTGTTTAGATTTCTTCCTTACGCGCGCGTGCTCGTGCATGACGTAGCATGGCGTTGGGATATGAATTGCGTGCGCAGTGAGGATGCGCATAAACAATTAACGCGAACGTCCTGAAGAGGTAATTTCAGTTGAAATTCAGTGAAATAGAAAGAGTTTTAAAAACGGGATAGATCACGAGAAAAAATTTTTGCATCTACAGTGGTACCTCCATTAACGGGACACCCTCGGGACCTGGAGAAGTGTCCCTTAATATGAGACACGTCCCTTAAATAGAGCTGATAATTGAAAAAGATTATATGAGATCGAGTTTTGCCGGCCGAGAGCAGGAGAAGTGTCCTCTTAATAGAGGTGTACCCTAAATAGAGGTGTCCCCTTTAACAAAGGTGATAATGACAAAGAATATATGAGCATTTTGCCGTCCGGGACCAGGAGAAGTGTCCCTTAATATGAGACACGTCCCTTAAATAGAGCTGATAATTGAAAACGATTATATGAGATCGAGTTTTGCCGGCCGAGACCAGGAGAAGTGTCCTCTTAATAGAGGTGTACCCTTAATAGAGGTGTCCCCTTTAACAAAGGTGATAATTACAAATAATATATGAACAATTATACCCAATTATGACGTCACAATAACGTCATTTTTTGTTCTTATGACGTTTCTTTGATATTTTTCCATTCAGATACTTAAAATATCAAATATAACTGTAAAATCATCTCTTAATATTAAACCATAATAAATACAAACAAGGACACACTTGTAAAGCGAGAAAAAGCAATAAAAAGCGATAAAAATTTAATTTTGAAATTATTGTCCTCCATCTTGGATCCGCCATCTTGGATTTTCTTTTTTTTGGGGGGTTTAAATTAAAATTTAAAAACTATCTAAAAGAGAAAAGGATCAGAATGTATAAAACACGTATCAAACTAATGTCTATTATCCAAACAATGAACTTAAAGGCGTTATTTAATAAATAGTACAAATTGTTTGTCTATAAGTAAAAGAGAGCAAAAATTTACGTACCCCTCCCCCCAAATATTTGATGTTAAAAATTTTTGATGTCTTTCAAGAACTAGTCCCAAGAAAACCTATTCTAACAGGAAAATGCACTATAAGTCAAAGAACAAGATCTTAAAATAAAAAAATCACCATATTTTAATATTTTGAAAACCTATGTGTCAAAAACCGGTTGCCATGGCAACATGGTTAATCACACTGACATGTTATGGATACCAAAATGTCCCTAGATAAACTTTAGGAAAAGTCAGAAAATTTCAGCCTCATAGCTATTTCGGTGTAAGAGTTATCACAATTTTACTGGAAGGGGGTTCGAAAAGCCCCCCCCCCCCCCCCCAGTCTGAATAGGGTTAATAGAGGTGATAGTTGCAAAGGTTATATGAGCGTTTTGCCGGCCTGGACCAGGAAAAGAGTCCCCTTAATAGAGGTGTCCCTTTAATAGAGTTGATAATAACAAAGATTATATGAGTGTTTTGCCGGTCGGGACCAGGAGAAGTGTCCCCTTAATGGAGGTGTCCCAAAGTAGAGGTTCCAATGCATTCATTATTAACTTCAAATTCTTATTTTAAATCCTTATTAAATCGTCAATATCAGTTTCATAAAATTTCATCCACCATCCTTTTTCTTTCAAACACTCCCCAAAATCACCAAAAAATTCCAAAACGTCATTGACTAAGGATTCTGAAAATGGTTCTTATGTAGTACAAAAATAAAATACTCCGCTTCATCACTTCACTTTTCTCCCTCATTTTTCTATAAGGTAAGCAAAATCGAAAGCTACAAGGTACAAGCTTCTTTTTGGACCAATATGTGGTTTTCACGTTACGTCACGGCGGCCATGTTGGTGCACACCTACAAAAGAATTTTAATGAACTTCTTTTGTTATATGCACCAACATGCCCGCCATGGCCTTTGTCATTTGAGTCCCACAGGACTGAAAGTCACGTGAGTGAAAACCATCTATTAATTCAACGACTTTTAAGAACATTACATAACATAAAAAAGTGCCAGCTTCTCGGCACTAAATATTGCAAAATTTTTCGCTTGTGCAACAATTAAGTCTTTCCAATCTTTGGATCAATAAAGAAAACACTAAAAATTTCAAGGATTTTTAAGCATCAAGTGCACTTATCAAGAACTTTTAAGGATTTGAATTTTTTTATTTTCAAAATGAAGGACTTTCGAGGATTTCCTTTTCTCCGCAAAAGGCGAAAACGGCGCAAGTCAAGTGAACAGGAACACTCTTTGTTCGCCCACATTTCTTTATCATTTCTTTATCGTTTCTTTCTTGTATCAGGAGATCCTGCTCGTATCAATAACAGCCTCAGGGACTCCGTGTAAGGAATAATATGTCCTATACCTATATTTAACTGTAAAGTACGGTTTTCACAAGCGATGAAAGCACTCATGCAAGTATATGCGCAAACACAAGGATCAAAACTATCTTCATTCTTGTGCCGTGATTCTCAGCTCTTGTGCTTGCGTTTGTGGACTTGTTGGTTGCACACTAAATGCTTGCATAAGTGGACATCGAGTCGCGACTGCACACCTGACTTACAAGTATGTAGACAAATTAAAAGCAATAGTTTAGCAAGCAAAAACTAAACAAACAGGTTTTCAGTTTACAATAACTATAACTATAACAAAGCATTCATTAAGCTGTTTACACAAGGAAATAAATCAAGAAAAATCACGTCGTATTTACCATCTTCATTAACAGCATTTTCCCAGGGAACTGAATCAGTGAAGTCCGCGCACAAAATGAGAACAATGGTGAATAGCATCATATCGCATGACAATAAAACCTTGTTCTGCCGGCAGTAATATCAAATTTATCACCCAATTAGTCTTTCACAAACACAAATTAGCCCAAAAAGTAAGCCATAAATAAACGGTTAACAGCTAAACGCGTTCGACGCGTTCGAGAATGGCGATATACTTACGTTTTATCGGGTGTAACGCAACAACTTCTCTCTACTTTACAATGCGCGTTTAAAATGGTAAATCTTTGACTGCAAAATTACAGATTTTGCCAAAAAATAATCGGTAATACACCGACTTTCATGCCATGCTTTCACCAGTTACGCCAAATTAAATATAAATTAGTTTGAGGGCCTGCTTCGCTCAAGCGTACAAAAGGCTTTCATCGATTTCAATTTAAGTGTTACTTCCGACAGGTGAAATAGGTCAGCTTATGAAACTCTTGACTTTCCTGCCGAAATTAAGTGCATACTTGCCATTTCGCCTAACACGATTGATGCTTGAGCAAACAATGAAAGATTAGATCGATGGCGCTTTTCAAAACAGCCATCTTGACGCCTACGTCAATAGTTCCAATACCTTGTCCATCAATTATGCCTGGTTCCCGAAGTAACCTACATTGAAATTTTTCTATGCCTGTTAAGGTGACCTGCTCGAAGGGCGTCAAAGGTTAGGCAGGTTCCCGCCTGGTGTCCTGTACCGCAGAAGAATAGATCACCAATTCCAGAACTCGCGCGCGGGGAAAACGACGGTTTTTGAGTTCACCAGGTTCAGGTGATATGAAGAAATTTAGCACTTTGAAATTTGTTCGTTTAAAATTTAATGCGCGTAAATCAGATCGTACCTGGCCAGTAAAAGAAGCTATAACACATGCATTTCAGACCCCAAAAAATTGGGGGTGGGGGGTAGGGGGGTGGGGGGGGGGGGGGCAGGAGTCTTGGATTTTTTCCCCTCTGGAATATGTCTGGAACCCGGAGCCCTGAAAAAGTTCCGATTTTTTGGTCTTGTTGCCCTGGTCCCTTTGGGGCCCTAATAACTTGCTTTTATTCATTACCCTGAAGATCACTGTAAAAAGTCGAATACGTTTGGTCTTTAAAAGGTTTAAAACATTCAAATAATATCCAGCCCTTTAATCAACGTACACACTTCTTGTGATGTCGTGTTGCCATATACGCCGCGGGCTACAGTCCAATGATTAACGGGCTGAGAATACAACACAGAGAGAGTCTTATTGAGAATAGCTTTGACGGGAATGGTCTAGAAAGTCGCATTTTGATGGTAACGGTCAACTTTCGGTTCATCGCATCTTTGATGATTAGATCCATCCAGCTTAAAGTTTACGAACGACTAACGAACGGTTAGACTGCAAAACAGACGTATTTTTTGCGTTGGTCATACAAATGCGCGCGGTCTTTAAATGAAAGTTCTGGAGCGAGGGTATCCAGGCTTTCAACGCATTCGGCGCTTGGCGCCTTTGCGAACGAGCAGCGGAAGAACCCCCCCGACTGTTTTGCAGTCCAGTTGACGGTTACATTTTCACTTCCTTGACACGGTCAATAGCATAGTGTCTCCGCACTTGCGCAGTAGAGGGAAAAATTCCTTCATTTGTCGAAACCATCGATGGCTGGCGGTTATCCCATTTTAACCATCTTGTGTGCGCAATAGAAAAAGGATAGAGTGCAGCCTGGGGGGGAGAGGGAGGTGGGCAGAGGGGAGGGGTTGAGGGGGGACGGGGCAAAGGCATGGGGAAAGGGGAGAGAAGTGATCTGGATCCATAGCAACCGCAATAACGTCAACAACTCGTTTTTTGTTCACTTCCTTTATCATAATTTCATTTACGGTGCTTCTTCATTTCTTTTACAACTGCACCTTCACCTAATTTCCTTATAAGAAATAAATTCAATTTTTTTGCAGGTCAAAAAGTAAAATTGTACCCTGATGTCTTTTTTTCCGGGGTTAAGAATCGTATTAATTGCCCAGTAAAATTTACGGGGGTAAAATTTTCGCGATATTCGATGAGTAACAAACTTCATTAAAGTACACACCTTTCACTCCAACTATACATACGTAAAGAGTGCATCCACTTTTCACAAACGAGATAACGAAAATAAAACTCAAGCGAAAATAAAAGGCATGATCGTTGGGTGCTACGTATGCGCATGCGCTGTGCACGCGCGGCAGAGCTGTAGCTATTCTCGTCCCCAGAGCTCCAGGGTCGGTTTTTTTATTGCGTCTCTATTCGTTTCAAGCGCTGACCAAACGAAACAAGGGTTCTGGGAACGGCAACGAGCTGTAGCTCGCCTCTTCTGCGCATGATCATTATGTGCTACGTATGCGCATGCGCTGCACCAGATAGGAAAGCTTTTAGTTTGTAAAATCCAATCCACTATCAAGCAGACTATGTACTTATTGACTAAGTGGGAGGGCCGGATGGGAAAATATTTGGCTCGAGGTCATGGCGTACAGACCGAGCGCAGCGAGGTCCGTGCGCCATGATCGAGAGCCAAATATTTTCCCATCCGGCCCGACCTTACTTAGTCAATAAGTATTTTATCATATGACCAATTTGGAGACAAAATTACTTTAAATCTTAACGCGCGAGGCCGTCCGCTTTTGTAGTAGGGCCGTGCGGCTTTTTCCGGCGCCGCTCGCGCAAATGCTTACGGCCCTCATACGGGACTTTCATCAATGGTTTTGCAAAGAAAAGGTTCGCAGGGCCGTACGGGTCATATGATAAACCTAGTTAATCAGGAAAATACTGTAAAGCGCGAACGGCCTCGTTCCGAACAGTTCTCTAACATTCACATTCTCCCTTCTCTTAAACTGGAAGTACGATTCTGTTGCAATTGTTAAAATAACAAGAAATTCTGTTTACGTCACCGGAGAGCAGAAGCCAGAAGTTTACTTCGAGTGAGTCAGTACGGTCGGTCATTTACCCATTCCTCAAGACTGTCTGTTTAATATAGTTTTGACTGTAACTTAATGGAAAAACTATCATTCTTTGAAACCATTCGTTGCTTTTAAATACCTACACTTCGATGCGACCTTGAATATCGAGCAGTTAGTCAAAGTCAATTTAAAACACGACACAAGATTTTTCTTAATAAAAAGAATTGTCTTTCAATCTGATATATTGCGGACTTTATCTTAAATAAATATCATTGATATTTTAAGAAGAGTTTCCTGTGAAATAATTAATTTACTATTAATTATTAACTAGACATTAATAATCGTTTATCTCTTTCGTCGTCTACCTTTTCCTTTACCCTTTTTTCCCGCTTTTCTCTCCATTGGTTTCACTTGCGCGGGAGGGGGTTCCCACTGACCCGAAAAAAATATCGCGGGCTCAGACATCGAGTTACTGTTCAATCTTCCCGAGTTCTCGTCTTCAAAGTTCAAGGGCGCAGCACGCCTGTCCCCACGAGGGGTGGCAGGGGCAGAGAGTGACATGGGTTTTCTTCTTACAGAAAAATGCTGGATATTCTCAAAGGAATGCTGGATATTCTCTAAGGAGTGTGAGCGAGAGCGCGATAAGTTTTCAACAGGAGAACGATAATTCTCTTGCACATACTGAACTGTTTTGTTAGTAACTTCCATTTCTATGGCTTCTGTCGCCTCCTCTACCGACCTTGAAAGTTGCTTATAATCGCCGTTCCTCGGAGGTGATTGTTCTAGTACGCTCGCAAGAGCTTCCGCTTGAGAGGTTGTACGTCTGCCAGGCGCGTTAACTGGAGACAAACACTGCTCCGGCGTTGCCATAGCTCCGGCGAGTGAGGTCTGTACAGAATCCTGTGACGTATCACTAGACGCAGGCGCATGTTCAGAAGGCTGATCCCGCATGTCAACGGGCTCATTAGTTTGAGAGTCGGTTGGCGACTCAAGCTGCCCTGGACCCAGGTTAACATAAGCTGGTGGGGTGATAGAGTAGTAGTGGGAGGGAGGAGAAGCCATGGCTGGTAGCTCTAACAGCTGTGCGATACAGTGTAGTTTGTGCTGTCGGAGCATTGCTCGCCGTCTCTGCAGGCGCTGCTTAGCAGACATGCAGCGAATATAGTCATCAAATATGAATTTGGCGGACAGGATGGGACGCGAGCGGACTTTGGTCAGGCTGCGAGCAGAGCTGGGCTGGTGAATAGTGATGAATAAGGAGCGACTGTCCTCCTTGTCAGGGGCTGTCTCCACGTCCTTCACGAAAAACAAACAGTGTCCTATCAGTTACAGTTTATCCATGCATTCGTTCAGTGATTGACAGAATTCATTGTGGGCATTCTAAAGAACGATCTTGGGGTTATCGCTATTTTAAAATGATGCCCCAGTAACATCCATACATAAGGAGAACAGATGACAACACCGGCAACTCTATACTCTATACTCTATACTCGGGAACTCTATAAACTCAGTTTTCCTTTTGGGTCATCCACTCGATTAGCTCTAGCTATTTGGATGCTCCAAACTCACGAATTCTATCTGTTTTTTCTTTCTTTGGTTTTTCTTTTCTACATCTGTAATCTAGTTTTATTTTTAAATTATTTTCTTTTTCCTTTTCTGTAAAGTTCGTGTGAATTGAATAAAATATTGTTGTTGTTGTTGTTGTTGTTGTATTCTACTCTTTTTAAAGGGACAATGTCTCGCCGAAAAAACGAAATGTGTTGACTTAATTTCCATGTTATATCGCCAAATGCCTCCTAATAAACAACTAAATTGGATAAAAAGATTCTATAGAGCAAAACAGAAGCAGTAGTTTGGCGATAAAGTGCAGGATTACAAGGATGGAAGTGGATTACAGTTCATCAATTTTGACTTCGTGCCAGGCGGTCAAGAAATCAAAGCTTCAATTCTGGTGGAATTTTGATTTTTTTTTCAGTCGTTATTTTGTCTTTAAGGTCATACTTCTTTTCGGTTATCACTTTCTTCCCTTTTTTAAGATTTAAAGCAAGCTCCTGGCCATAATCATGAAAATAAAAACCACGATACTTTAGCCGGGACACTGTCCCTTGATACTTCATCCGGGACAATGTCCCTTGATACTTCATCCGGGACACTGAATTTAAAATGACCACTAAGGATCACTTTATATCCTTTACCTGAAGTCTTGCAACAAATTTGACAACGCCCCAACCCAGCTTTGTTGTGTCTGGTTCGACAAGAATAAACTGAGCTTCGTCTATGACCAGAAAACGACGCTGTTGCCTGTAATAAAACAAACAGGAACAACATAAACATTCAGTTACCAGGGTAGAGGTGTTATCACACTCGAGGCTACAGTCATAAAAGAATTAAATGTAGAGCGGTTTTCAAGTGAATGTCCAAAGTAATTTCGCGATTGCTTCGGTTTTCCATTGCTACGCTCTATGTTTGGCTTAAAAATCTCGCGCCACTTTATCGACCAATCAGAAGTAAAACCAAAACCAATCGTGACTTGCCTACACGCGTTTTCCCCGCGCTTGGCGCCGGTTACATTAGGGTTCTGATTGGTTCAATGGATTGTCTGCGCCTGTTGTGATTGGCCCGAGTCATAAAGATTGACACTGTCACTGTCAGGCCCAGAACCATCTGTCCGTCTTACAGAGAAGTACTGAACAAAACAAAGGTTAACTTACTTTTCCTCTGTCTTAACTGTGCAAGCAATTAAGTCACTGTTATCTGTAAACAGAAAATAAAAACATTTATGAATGGCTGTTGTGTACGCTTTTGTTTGGCCAAATTTGCCACGATACATAAGTGATGTAACATAAACAAGCGCTGCAGAAAACGTTTATGTAAGTTTGGATCACTCAAATTTAAGATATCTACGCGGCACAGGATAAGCTATCTTGACTTACCGCAAAGATTGGAGTGGCTGAAAATTCGCTGTTAAATCTCAACATCGACTATTGTAATGAAACTGCTGATCTCTACTTGGCGTAACTTTCTTTTCTTAACAAATTGTGTTAAATCAATTACAACCTGCTATGAATATGATCTAAGTATAAACAGCTTTGCTAGTCACATTCAAATCGAGTTTATTTTTCACTTACTAAGATCGAGTACATCTTCCAAATGAACAGAGTTTTCAACTTTTGACAAGGGAAGCTGTTGTTCCGTCTTTCCCAGCAGTGCAAGACCAAGATCTCTCATCAACAGGAACACACGAATCGCCTGCAAAAGAAGTCACAGATTACCCACACGAGTCACAGGTGACCCACACGAGTTACAGGTGGCCCACACAAGTCACAGGTGACCCACACGAACCACAGGTAATCCACTCGGCCGGACTTACCCGGTTTCTGTAGCATGAAGCAACGAGGAGCATTGCTACTCCCCCCTGGATGGGATGCTAGTCCATCACAGGGTGAACTGGTTTCTATACTATGAAGTGACTAGGAGTATTACTACTCCCCCCTGGATGGGATGCTAGTCCATCACACGGTGACCTGGTTTATACACTATGAAGTGACTAGGAGTATTACTACTCCCCCCTGGATGGGATGCTAGTCCATCACAGGGTGACCTGGTTTATATACTATGAAGTGACTGGGAGTATTGCCACTCCCCCCAGGATGGGATGCTGGTCCATCACAGGGTGACCTGGTTTATATACTATGAAGTGACTAGGAGTATTGATACTCCCCCCTGGATGGGATGCTAGTCCATCTCAGGTTGACCTGGTTTATATACTATGAAGTGACTAGGAGTATTGCTTCTCCTCCCAGGATGGGATGCTAGTCCATCGCTGGGTTACCCCCCAAAAGCAAGGTCCACCAAGTGGTTAGAGATTGCCGAGAGACAACTTTCGTAAAACCGAAACCAGACTAATCACTTCGGTAAAATCAAAGATAAAGTATAAAGCGGTTTTCAATTGAGTGAATTGCTTTGGTTTTGCATTGCTACGCTTTGTGATTGGCTAAAAAAAATCTCGCGCCACTTTCTCAACCAATCAGAAACAAAACCAAAACCAATCGTGACTTGCTCGCAGGCGTTTTCCCGCGCTTGGCGCCGGCTACATGTATTTACTTCGAGTTCTGATTGGTTAATTGGATTGTCTGCGTCTGTTGTGATTGGCCATAGTGATAACTTTGGTTCAGGTTTGTTTTTCACTGTTCTAATGGACGTTGGACATACCCTTCGTGTGTGCTCCACTTCACCGCAAGGCAGGCGCTTGTAAAACTCAATTCCGGTCAGCGGTGTTCCTGTTAGCGGAAGCAGCAGCGTGGCGTCCATCATCAAATGCTGTACGTTTGGCGGCTTCACCTGAAAAGAGTGATCGAAATCAAAGTTCTCCTTACAGTACCAACGTAATAGCATGTAAATAAGTGATAAGAAGATAGAAATAAAACCACATTTGTCTATGTTCTTGGCTGCCACGTAGACCGAAGTGAACGGTGTTGTTCAACCATAACGTATTCAAAACTGACTCAGTGATGATACTCCCAGTGGATTTTTTTCGTACAGATCTCAGTCACTAAGTTAGGGCACTAATGGCACTAAATTTATTCATCGAGTTTGTTGTTGGTTCTTCATCCTTGCTCCGAGAGTTCTTTTCTCCAGGTCCTTTGGTGTTTCTTCCCTTCACAAAAGACCAACATCTCTAAATTACAATTCGATCTGGAATCCAAAGGTCACAGGATTGTCAGTCGCAAGACTGTTAAGTGTCACCCTTGTTAAACAAAGTTGATTGATTTGATTTGATCGCGTTCGAAGAACGCAATAGGCCATTTGCACGATGGCGTCATTTGACTACAACTACCAGAATTCATTTTGTTTTTCCTTTCTTATTTAAATTTTGCAATCCCAGTGCGGTTTAAATAACAATAGCCCTAATTTGCACTACAAAACAAAAAAACTGAAGGATTCTGGTAGTTGTAGTCATATGACGTCATCGTACAAATGGCCTATTCCAATTTGGTTTGTGTTGGTTGTCCTGTGGTTTACATGCAGTAAAATTTGAGATTTTTTGGTAGACGGTCTTCCAAATGGCCGCCCCTATTAGTTTTTTTCAGGGGCTCATTTCCGCCGGAAGTTCCTTCGAACGCGTCTCCATGATCTCCGATTACTGCTAGTTTTAATTTATTGTACAGGATGTTACACTGAGATGTAGTTCAGAAATAACCAAATCGTACCTTCGTTTGTCGGTACTCGTCTTCAAACATGTCCAGGAAAATTTCGTCTTCCTGTGAAGCAAAACAGACTGGGTGTAAAAAAAGTGTGTGCGAAAATGTGGTCAGCTTAAGGCGCTGTTACACTAAGCAATGTTTCGTGCAACTTGTCTCGCAATTTTGTTGCGACACAAGTTGCGTGAAAAACTGCTTAGTGTAACATACCCTGCAACAAACATTTCTCGGAAATTTTTTGTTGCCGCAATCGTTGCGAGAAGTAGAACTCGGTTCTACTTTTTGCAACGATTCTCGCAACGCTACAACGAACTCTCCTCACTAATCTGTCAAAACAACAGTTCTTGTGTAATTTGTATTGAGTTATGAATAAAGTTACGCTAATTTCACCTTATTCATCTTGAACAGTCAACTTTGCAGACTGTTCTTATTGTAAATAGCAGTCTTTTAACGTGACCCCACAAGCAGCATCGCTTTAAATTTTATCGTGTATAAATGAAGTTATTGCATTGCATTGTACGATGTCATTACTCCCTGGTGAAAGCATGCGCGCGCTTTATCTCGATCTGGGTTCGAGATTAGCGCGCGCTCTCAAATACAGTTGACATCACAACTACGTAACAATGCAAAATCAAACCGCTTTTAAACGTTTTCAAGTCTGGGAAGTGAATTGCTTTAATAGAGCAGTGCAGCAGTGATCTCTGTTTTTAAAGGTGATATTTCTAGGCTGAATACGCGTTTCGACGCGAGATTAGTTTCTGAAACCATGGGAAGGTTGATGGACGCATTCTCGGCTTGCTTTGGATTAGGACTAGCCGCAGGAGCTGGTTATTATCTTTACAGAAAATTTACCAGCGGAAAGAGCGAGGAGGAAAGTACAAAGAACAGCGCTTCACAGGTAAACAGTAAAAACAAGGATAGAGATCGTGGGGTAAATTTTCGTAAAAAATAAAAAAAGAGCCAATCTAGTAAATTGAAAGAGTGACTTTTTTTGTCGCGCAGTTTTAACAAATAACGCGATTTTTGATTGAGTCTTCCGAGGAATTACGTTAGCTTTTTGCATGGAACTAAAGCAAATACAACGCGCTTTAACCAATAAGCAAACGTGTTGGTTTTGAACCAATCAGGGGCAAATTGCAAAACTAACTGTGACTGATTGGCTGATGCGCTTTTTCCGACCAAGGAACCGGTTGTATGTTTTGTTTCTAATTATGATTGGATTATTATTTTGAAAGAGAAAAGGGTTTCTATAAGGAGATAGCTAACCCTTTCACTCCCAAGAGTGCCAAACATCAAAATTCAAGAAAAATCCCAAATTTCGTTTTCCAAAATACTGAAAAACAAATGGTACCATGCAAAAGAACTGCCGAAGAGGTTTCATTTGAATGGTCACACTATAGGATTTCATCCACAGATTCAAAAGTTAGAACAAATGGTACCATGCAAAAGTACTGCCGAAGAGCTTTCATTTGAATGGTCACACCATAGGATTTCGTCAACAGACTCAAAAGTTAGAACAAATGGTACCATGCAAAAGTACTGCCGAAGTGGTTTCCTTTGAATGGTCACACCATAGGATTTCGTCAACAGACTCAAAAAAGTTAGAACTACACGTCATGTTTCCATTATTGACTCTGTGAGTGAAAGGGTCGCTATTCGTTTCGTTCCGGTACCATTTATAGTGACTGCTCTATCAAATTAAACATTCAATTAAATGATATTTGATTTCTTCATTTTCATCTTGTAGAGTGGCGCAGTTAAAGAAGTAAACTCTGCAACTGAAAGGTACGGGATCGTTGCCGCACCAAGCGAGACAGAATCCGCGCGCAAAACACCAGTGACTCGAGCGATGGTAACAAAGGCGACAAGACAACGGACAAGCCAAATCAGACGCCGACCATGCCGGATAGCCAGTAAAACGATTGTAAGAAACAAGACAAATTTAACGTTTCGGCAACAAACCAAGAAGCTCACAAGAAGAGGCAACCGAGTTTTGGAGGACTCAGAAAAGGTCTCCTGTTCTAGAACTGTGCAGAGCCAAATTACTGAATTTGTTTTAACAAGTGCAACTAGTCTAATGGACTATACAGTTGCTTGTTTCATGGGAGGCACAAAGCAACGTCGCTTTCGAATGTCATTTTCGTTTGAATTCAAATTCACATGCGAGGAGGTCGAAGAGCTGAGCACTGAAAGCGTGGAAACGCGCGCGGCAATCTCGCGCGCCAGCACTGAACATCTTTCAGAGTGTGCGATGCAAGAAGACAAACCTCTAGCTCCAGTATTCTCTCCGGATTCACACTAAATACAAAAGTTTTAAATTGCGAACAAACATTTTCTGCTGTGGACAAGATCTTTTCTTTGGGTTGCGATTTCTAATATTTTTGTTCAGTATCTTCTATGCGGTTTGTTTTAAGGGCATGCGCGTTCGTAAGCGCACCCCAAAAACTGACTGTCCTCGGCAGTATAGGCATCAGATGCTTTGCAACAATTTTAAATTAGTTCAAATTATGTATATTGATAATATAAATATAGTAGTATTGTTCAGTGTAGTGGTAATATTGTTCAGTATGGTAGTAATATTGTTCAGTATAGTAGTAATATTGTTCAGTAAAGAATTAATATTGTTCAGTTCAGATGAAAAACCATAAAATACGTATTTTCATTTACAACTCGTGTGTGTTGGGAAGTTGGGAAAGATTCACTTCCAGAATAGTTTTCACTTGAGTGTCGTAAAACCAAAATGAAAGTAATCGATTTGACCAATCACAGCAGACGCAGAAAATTCAATGAACCAATCAGAACGCGAACCAAATACATGTAGCGGACGCCAAGCGCGGGAAAACGCCTGCGAGCAAGTCACGATTGGTTTTGTTTCTGATTGGTTGAGAAAGTGGCGCGAGATTTTTTAGCCAATCACAAAGCGTAGTAACGTACACAACCAAAGTAGTCGCGAAATTACGTTCAACACTCAATTGATAACCGCTCTGAAAGAGCGACAACATATAGAACTAAGGTAAAAAGATTGATGGCCTGAGAATTTCAATGAAATTTCTATTACTAGATTTTGTTTACCTTATAGTAATGTCTTAACTGTAACGTGCTGGCCTCGCGAACGTTCTGAAAAACAAATAAGGAAAGTGTTAATTCAGCATTCTGTCAGAGGTTGATTTTGGAGGGTAAAGGCATACGATAGTAAGAACAACAAGACAAGAGTTGGCGCAAATTCGAAATTTCAAGGGCTTTTCAGGAATAACTCAAACAAATTCAAGAAGTTTTTAAGGCCCGGTGAACATTTCTCAAAAGCAATGAAAACTCCTTTTAGTTGATTTTGAAAGCTAAGTAATAAAATCCTTAGTTGGTGCAAATTCGAAATTCTAAGGGCTTAGGGCTTTTCAGGAATTACTCAAACAAATTCAAGAACTTTTTAAGGCACTGGTGTGCGTTTTTCAAAAGTCATGAAAACTCATTTTTGTTGATTTTGAAAGCTAAGTAATAAAATCTTTAGTTGTGAATACGTTGAGCTGGTTTGCACCTAAAACCTTCACCACCATTCGATATAAAATAAATTTCAAAATAGCTCTAACGTGCGAAATATCTTTGGGAGTTTTGAGAAACGTATGGCCAGATCCAAGGACTTGTAAACAATGTTAAAATTCAAGAGAGTTTCAAGATTGTGATCCATGAAAGCATAAATAGCGATAAGATGCGCAGTGTTCAAACCTCAATTAACGCCAAATGCCTGTCGTCTAGGTAGCTATATCTTGTGTCATCCTCTGTATACATGATCAGCTCCTTGAGAAGAATAATAATCATTTCCAGTGTTACCACGCGAACTTGACTCCCTGAAAAATAAATCGGTATCAAGTCATTTCGTACCCAAATTTCCCCATATAAAATTGATGGGGGTGATATTTGGAAATTTTGAAAGGAAACTCCTTTTGTAAGGTACCAAAAACCTGTTCTGTGGGTGCGCCTCTACTGGCTCACATTATTTTTTACCCATAAGAGGTGAAAATTATTCCTCAAAAGTTGTTCCTGTCAGAACAACTCTAACAGTGGGACTCATTTTCGATTCACACACCCTTGGTGGTACCAAACCACGAAATCACGTTTCGTACCATCCTTAATGGTGCGAAACCACCAAAAGGTATGATTATCACCTCACGTTTCGTACCATCCTTAATGGTGCGAAACCACCAAAAGGTATGATTATCACCTCGTCACTTTAATATAGGAGTGCCCTATGGGCCAAATTCAGTCGAATCGTGGCCAGTTTTAGTTTGTTTCATATCCAACTTTCTAATCGATTCTTCCACGCTCCGTACGCAAGTATTTCAAGACTAACATACCGGTACCATGCAATTTATATCGTGCCTAAATGTAGCCTACAACCGATGCGACAGTTCTACCATCTAAAGTCGGGCTTAACTGCATAATACCCTGCCACATTGTGTATCGACTCCATGAGGACTGTAGCCTGCTTGGCAGGCGTTCAAAGGGGAAGGGGAAGGGGCAGAATTCAAGCGCGCAAGAACGCTCTCGCGCGCCTGAATTCTCCATAATTCTTCTCCGAATTCTGAATTCTCCTGAAGGGGAAGAATTCACCCCTGAATTCTCCTCCTTCCCCTTCGAACGCCTGCCACGCAAGCCATGAAGACTGTGGACAATGGTCTAATTCAGAGCTAAAGGTATTAAGTTCTACAACAGTAGAATTACAGAGTCGTTACAATGTGCTCACCATTTCGATAGCCAAGTTCTAGGACTCTCACAAGGTTCTCCACAAGTTTCTCGTTGTACGGGACTTTTGTCTGACACGAAAAAAGTAGCAAGTTTAATACTGGGTGACAATGATAACTTTTCCACACAGAGCACATACACCTAAATCTATATTACACAGTGCAAAATCCTTGCCAGGACGGTTCACAGATGCGATTATAAAGAAGTGCAATGAGCTAAAAATAATATAATTACAGGAATGTATGCTGAGTGCTCATCGTAACTAACAAAATATAACGAGAAAACTTACATTTTTTTAGTATAATATGGCTTGGAATGAAGTTAACCCTAAAAGGTGCGACAACCGTCCCATACGTTTTTATGAGAGCCTCCTTCCTGGGATTACAACATAATACAATATTCACAAGTATCACAGTGCACACTGACAAGTTTCACTAAGCAGTAAATATGTACTTTGCTAAAAACAAACCTGCGCTGATGAAATTCCTATCGATTCAAGTAAGTTTTTATCAACACCTAGAAAAATAAAGCAGGTTTTAATTTATATAACATTACAAATGATGGAATTATGGGCCTTGTTCTTCATTTGCCCTACAGCAAACAGGGCAAATAATAAAAGTTATCAATGGTACGGCAGTAACGGCACAACAATAACTTAGCAATGATGTACCTAGATCTGCCAAGTCTCACGCCTTAGGTGTGAGTCTCACACCTGCGAGTCCAAAACTCCGATCTCACGCCTACTCACGCCTATGGAGCAATTTCTCACGCCTGACTTATAGATTTGAGCTATCAGCCTCAAATGATCGCATGATCCAATTAAAAATATTATGTTTATGAAAATATGGCAGTACTTTGTAGGTTTTTATCGTTCTGAACATTACAATTACAGAAGTCTGAGGTCCATGGAAACTTCCAAATTCTTCGGCACACCTTCGGAAAACTTCGGAAAACTTCGGACATCTTCGGAAAACTTCGAACATCTTCGGAAAACTTCGGACATCTTCGGGAAACTTCGGACATCTTCGGAATAGATCGGGTGCTCTTCGGATTTGGTCGGGTCGCCTTCGGAAATCCTGGCACTCCCACGAAAAAATTCTCACACCTATCACTCGGAAAAAGTTGGCAGGTATAATGTACAACAATAACAACAACAACAACAACAACAACAAAACCTACCTCTGTTACTAATTGCAGCATACAGCAAACAAATTGCAAACAGCGCCTCCTCGTCATCATTGCTACAGTCAAGGCTTTGATGTATTGCTTCAAGAAACATACTAAACAGTGAAAACAAAAACAACAGCGTCATCATTACTACATCCCTTCTTATTGGGTGGGTAAAATGCTACATGTACCGTCACACAGACAAACTGCACTGGCCTTTTTTAGACTCAGAAACAACCATAGCTAAGCAAAACATGTCATTACCTGTCAGACTGAAACTCTTTTGGTCTTTTAATTACGCTCTGAAATGAAATAAGTGGAAATAAGTTTTTTGTTTAAAATCAATCAAATTAAACTCATTAAAGACAGCAATCAATCAATGGTTATTATTATAAGAATTTGGTTTTATCGACTGAGTCGATAAGGTAAATTAGCCACCGTTAAAAGATTCGAGAAAGCTGACGTTTCGAGCGCTAGCCCTTCGTCGCTAGCCCTTCGTCGGAGCGACAAGGATGTCCGAGCTAGTGACATTGGTGTCACTAGCTCGATTTTGATTGGCTATAAGCACGCAGCTAATTGTTGCTTGCTGTTTCTGTTACGTCATACCTACAGACAATGAATTTTATATATGTAGAAGTGACGTCATACCTACAGACAATAGTTTTATGCTGTGCATTGATCACTTTCTTGTGTGCGCTCTTGTCTTTACAAGTGCAGCTCAGGAATATGCATAATAAAACAATTATTGGATTTGGTTTTCGCATGATAGCGATAATTATCAAGGCCTCAGTTCGTGTTATCCGACTCAGCGGATAACACAAACTTTGGCCTTGATAATTATCGCTATCGTGCTCAACCTCATCCAATAATTGTTAAGTAATACATGTACATGCATATCAAGTACATCTACCGGTATTTTGTAACACATAACTGTACCTTTATATCTTCAGTTGCAATTTCTTCATCTTTGATTACTGCATTTTGAACTACAAACAGAAGTGAAGGAGTTAACCCAATGAAATAGATAGGGTTACCTGGAAAATAACCAGATACTGGTATTTAAAGAAAAATGCCATCTCTAAAGAACTGCCGAGCAAAGTAGCTGGCTGATACAACAAAGAAGGTGGTGATTTTTGCAAGCAGTAGGTTACTTTTGACAAGCATAAACGACAAACTGCAAGGCTGATCTGACTACGTAAAAAGGTAGATTTTGCGATAAAGCAGGGTAGTAACCGCGGACAGCTGTTTCGCCCTTTCTTGGGGCTCGTCAGCGCGGCGTAGCTTGTAACAAACTACCCTGCTTTATCGATTTCTGTCGCATTGATGTCTCGCAAAATCTACCTTTTTACGTAGTCAGATCAGACTTGCAGTTTGTCGTTTATGTTTGTTCATTTTTTGGCTGATAAGGTCTTTCGTAGATCCTACGTATCGTTTACAGCATTATCGTTTGCGGTCCTTTGCAGATTTTGGTGCTACTTTTGACAACCTTGAATTGAGTGACGTAGGTATGTAGAACAAAACAAACACTTTGTACCATGTATTGGTCGTGTTTCTGCTGTAGTTTCCTCCTTGGTGATCTCTCCAGAAGTGGCTGTAGGAGTGGAGAAACCAGATGAGGAATCACTTTCAGACTCACTGTCAGTCTGACCTAATGGAGTCTGTATCAAAGGAACTTGAATAGGACTCAGATCAGCAGCTGAAACACAACACACCGCAGTTAGGGAAGATGAACTTTGAAAGTACAAATATGTCTTACTATAATAATTTCACAAACTTCAGTGAAATACATAGAGGTTATGCATTTTATTTGTACACTAAAATTAAATTTGCACCTGTTTTTTAAAAAATTTAAATTTCGACTTTATTTCCAACAATTTAGCGTCAATTTGTAAGTTGGTGATGAACAGCTGTCTCAAGCCCACCTACCTTCCTTTTTAAGGGGACTTCTTTTTCTAGCAATTGTTTCATCTCTGTTGCCTGATGTAAGATGAAAATAGGTACAAATTTTATGACAACTTTTATACAAGAGAAGTACTGTATACAAGAACATATACATGACAATGTTCAACTTTTTATGCAATTTTTGAATGAGTTCAGTTGATTTATATGGATTTTTTTGGTCTGATGGTTAAAATTCTTTGTGGTATACTGTACTGTACAACAAAACAATGTTTTTATTGAAACATTATTCATAGAAATTTAACTTTCATAATGAAAACAAATAAGGACTGATGGTTGACTCCTAAAAGAGAAGTTTAGGGACCACACTTCATATTTGCATTTTTGCACCCGTCCCCCCAAAACAACAACAACAAACAAAACAAAAACAACAACAACAACAAAAACATATACTAAGCCCTTCAAATACATGTACAAAATGTGGGTGCACATATCTGTTGTGTGTCAAAAAAATTTTTTGGTTTGAAAAAAAATAATTATACCAGTTTACTTTGTCCCAGATTCGTTACCTTAACCTGAGACAAACGGAAACAAAAAATCAAACTGTAAGAAAAATTTTAAGAATAGACTACGAGCAGTCTCTCTTTCCCAGCTTAGTTTGTCAAGCGAGAAACGAAAAAACATTAGTGAGCGGATAATGGTCACGCGAAACTGGGGGCGAGGCAGGCGCGCGGATCTTCGATCAAGAGCTAATCAGATTTTGAGTTATGTGAGCAACTCATAATTCAAACGCCTGGGCTTAGTCTGTAGTCTCTCTTTTCCCGCGTGCCTGCCTCGCCCTCAGTTTCGCGTGACCGTTATCCGCTAGCTAATGTATTTTTGTTTCTCGCTCGACGGACTAAGCTGGGAGAGACTGCTCGTAGTCTATTTTAAGAAGCACAACATATCCAAACTACATAACACAGTATGGCTGTATAATGCAGATGAATGGTTGACAAGTACAAGTACAGGTACCTTTAACATAAAACTTTGAGTTAGCTACATGCATTGACCTCCCTCTGGATAGAGTTCCCAAAGATGACGTCTTCCCAAGGAAAGAGTACCCTTCAGTGTTCACTCCACGGGCAACAAGAGACTCCTCTAAAGTCTCCTCAGGTCTTTGGAATGTCCTCACGCTTGCTGTTGAATTGTTTAGTGAACATGCCTGTAAAAATCAATACTGATTATAAGTTTTTCTTGCTGTTGCTAAAGCCATGCTTGGATCACTTTTATTTTGTTTTGGTGCTCATCTGTTTGGAATCTTTTCTTTTACTTGTATGTTTGAGGATCATAAGATCAAGAAAGAGCTACAGTTGAACGTCCCATTAGTGACCACACAAAATACAAAGCCAAGGTGGCCGGGTTAAAACTTTGAACTTGTAGTAAAGTTTTGATGCAGGGGACAAAATGTTAACACAGTATTTGCAAGAAAAGATAAGTAAGACAGTTTTTTGTGGTGGATGTTTGTGTCAACATTAAGCAACATTATCTGATTGTTTTCCTTGATATAAAGAAAGTTTTACAGCAGACTGTAAAATGCAGTGAATGGAGTGTGATGCACCATATGCAATAGGTGCTTGCAGTCACAGCATGACTGTGTACTTTTACATAACTCAAACTGACATTGTCACATGTTGCATGCAACATTGTTGAGAACCATTTCTCAACAATGGCTATTATGGTTGGCTAAGGTCCTTCAATCGTTCCACTTATTAAAAATGGTACAGTAATTGCGATTGGTTGTGCATGTAGTTTCTGTCTAGCTATTAAATCTCTATAACACTGCGCAAAGTACATTTTTCCTCATGGCCAGCATGGTAGTCAACAGTGGTGTAAGGTTTGAAGTTAGCAACATTAGCTGATTGTTTTCCTTGATATAAAGAGTCCTCTTTTTATGAGCAAACATGGAAAACTGTCGTATTTTCACTCTGGTACTCAAAGAGAACAATGAACAACTGACAATAAACACTCACCTTTCTAAGAGGTAAAGGAGAGTCCTCAGGGGTAAACCCTGAGGCAACTTCGTCACCATTAACAAGCACATCTACCAGACTAGAGACTAATGGGGGGTGGGACATGATCAAAAGAATCTGAAATGTAAAACAAGGTTAAAGCAAAATGTTTATGCAGATGTTTAAAGATCTAAGCACAACAAAACAGATGGCATATTATAGGGGATTATATTGATGACCCAATGCAATGTCAACTGAGAATGACACTTGCCAAAAGTTAGTTGCTACATTGGATTAATAATAACATATAATTAAATGCATACATGAACATATTAAATAAATTATGTAAGGTGGTGAATTTTGAGCTCAGAAAGAAATGACAAGATATAAACTTGTGATCATATGTCACATGCATGGGGACATCGCAAAAATCTTAATCCCCACACAGGAATCAAATCCATACCTTCTGATAAACAAAACTTTCAACTTGTCAATACATACTGTACACCTGTGCATATATAACAATCAACTACAGTATAAAATTACCCACTAAAGGTTTAAGAACTGATGGACAAGTTCAAGTTGCATGCACATACTTGAGAAAGAAGGAAAAGAGCGACCATCACACCAAGTCGAGGAGTATCCTACAAAAGAATAAAAATAAATAATCAATAGTCAGAATATTTTTCCTATACCAATTTACAATAATTTGCATGCATAACTAGCAAGTCAGGGACTTTCCCCTGACAATTCAGAGGTTGTTACCAGCTTCTGGGTACATGTATTAATATCAATCTGGTCACATCAAGAAAGTGCATACATATTATGTATATAATCCAAAGTGATTTTCTGAGGTAAAAGATTAAAATATTAAACACAGAAGTATGTGTTGATAAATGTGGCAGACTTGAAAATGATACTACAATGTACTTCAAAGGTAAGATAATTACTGATCATAATAATAACCAAATCAATTATTAATTAATGATCAATTTTCTCCAGTTAGAATGGTCAACACAACTCAAGAGTTCATGTTCAATGAAGCACTGAATATAATCAAACATTCTCAAGTTTTGGCTTTTAACTTTATTTTTTACTTTTTTCCTCAAAGTTTGAGTTTCTACATGTATGTAATATGTTACACACCTGGTCCATATTAGGTCTATTTCGCACCAGTGAGTAAATGTACAAAGGAATCAGCAGGCGGTTTATAAAATGGCCAGTTAAAACATGATTCACATCTTCAATGTTCAGTGATAGGATATCATGAAGATAATGGAGATGATCTAAATGCTCTGCAACTAAGTCCTTTAGTCGGTCACATTTAAGATGGCTAAACAAGAACAAGAAAGAAAGATTAGTATGGTAACATTGACCTCCATAATAAGAACTGTTTAAATACAGTAAACTGCATTATGTAAGTATTCAAAGCCTAATGGCTCACAACTGCCAGAGTGTAACCCAGTTTCTATAGCATGAAGCGACCCGAGAGTACTCCTCCCTGGATGGGATGCTAGTCCATCACAGGGTGACCTGGTTTATATACCATGAAGTGACTAGGAGTATTGCTACCCCCCCCCCCCCCCCCCCCCCTCCCTGGATGGGATGCTAGTCCATCACAGGGTTACCACCCAGCATTATTTCGCTGCTACCCATTTATACACATGGGTGGGGAGAGACAACGCGGAGCAAAGTTTCATGTCTAAGAAAACAACACGATGGCAGAGGCCAGGCTCAACCAACCGACCTTCAGGTTAAAAGTCTGATGTGCTAACCACTAGACCACCGCACCTCCAAAAGAGACTTCCATTTAAGAACTGTTCATTCAGTAAACTATTTCTAAGCCAGACCAGTCCTTGGTACCAGCCTTAGCATGGCATTACAAGGATATTAAAGATTCTTATGTGATGAAAAGTCAAAACTGGTCCCAAGTTGATGTCAGTTTCATAGTTTGGGTTCTGACTGATAAAATGCATGGCCTCATTTCTTGTAATTAATTATTACAAAGTGGCAGGTCTGTTAACTTACTGAGACTCCTTAAGTACACAATTGTCTAGTTCAATGGCATGATTGCCAATAAACCACACCAGGTTCCAAAAATACGGATCTGCTGTCTTGTCACGGATAAAGCTTAGCATGTTCTTATCTCCAACTACAAAACAAAAATTTATTTAACAGTTGTCAAAGGGCATCACTGCATTTATGATAAAAAATGTGCTTTTTGTCTTAGTTTGTTAACAATCTTAATTTTCTAAATTGGTTTTATCAACAACTGAGTTGATAAGGTGATTCAAAAGCTGATGTTTCAAGCCCTTTGTCTGAGATTGAATCACTCAGATTCAGATTCGCTCTCAATTGCCACAGATTCGGATTCAGATTTGCACTCAATTACCACAGATACAGATTCGCAGTCAATTGCCATAGATATGGATTCAGATTTGCACTCAATTGCCACAGATACAGATTAAGATTCACACTCAATTGCCATAGATACGGATTAAGATCCACTCTCAATTGCCATAGATACGGATTCAGATTTGCACTCAATTACCTCAGATACGGATCAGATTCACACACAATTACCACAGATACGGATTCAGATTCGCACTCCATTACCACAGATACGAATTCAGATTCGTACTCAATTGCCACAGATACGGGTTCAGATTCGCTTGGAAAAAGGGCTAGCACTCAAGACAACAGCTTTTGAATCTCTTTGCAGTGGCCAATTTACCTTCATAAACCCAGTTGATATAAAAAACAAATTTTCATCTTTCCCAAGAGTGTTACTCAGAGTTTAACTGTATGGCATAGCATGTTGTAAATTCTGTATTTATTATATATTTACCTCTATAGACATTAAGTGTGAGAGTCCTGACTGCAATTCTCACCATACTCTCAGAATGATTGAAGAACTTGATGGCTTCAGTGTACAAAGGAAAATCATTTTTGTGCTGAAAAGCAAAAGGGTGATATAGCTGTACATGTGCATAAGCAGTAATAATTGCTTGGTGAATGTGCATTTATTTAGTAAATTGCAAAACGCAAATACTTGATAAGCACTGGCTTCATTTCTACTGACATAGCTCTGAACTCTATTTGAACTCAAGTAACTTTGTCATGTTTATTTTTACATTAAATTCATTATCATAGGAGAAAAATGCTCTGAAGGCCACTGACATGTACTTTCACACTAGTCTTTGGTTAGCTAATAACATAGCTTCTAAGGTCATCAAAACCCCTAGACAAGTTAATTCTGCCACAAATATTTATCTTGCATCTCTATCACTGGTTTCCCTTTGTCATACAAAAACAAACTTTTAAGAATCTAGAGCGGTTAACACTTTCTGAAAATCGCCAGCATATTTCTGATTCACACTGTTGGGAATCATTCAGAACTACAAGTAACTTACCTCATTAAAGAAAAAGTGAACTGTGTGTCTGTTAAGCTTGAGAGACAATGTCTTGAGAAATGAAATGTAGTATGCTAACACCTGCAAACATTGAAACACAGGATTCTCAATAACTGTAATACTAGTGAGACCCCTGCCATATTTTGTAAATACAGTACCAGTCAAATGTAAGTTGACAGTCTCGATTCGTTCCTCGAAACTCGATCCTTGAAATTCAAAAATTTATTTCAATTATTTGTTACCTACATTTTTATCCGTTTATGTATGAATGTCCCTGTTCTGATTGAAGGACAAACTGTTGACTGCTGTAGTTAATAACCCAAAATACATGTAGAGACCACCAGACACATTTGGCATTACAATCTTAATATTACCGTAATACTAGTGAGACCCCTTGTTATATTTTGTAATAATATACAGGAAAAAATTACTCGATTCTGATGGGCTAAGAGCAGTGCAGTTCAAGTGTAACACCAGTGGAAACGTGCAACACCGGTGCAAAAAGTGTAACACCAGTGCCAAAAAAATGAAAGAAAAAAAATTTCCAAAAAAACATTTTTGCAAAAAAAAAAACAACAAAAAATTCCAAACAAAAATGGATGCAAATTTTTTAATGTAGAATTATTAATAAGTAATCATACGGTTTTCTCGAGCTTTTTGAAAAACTCACTCGTGCAAATTAATCTCAAATTGAACTCGAAACCGTATGATTACCTATACTTAATATATATTTATTTATTTATTTATTTTAATTATTTGTCATCTACATTTGCACAACTGTATCAACTACTATTAGTGACAAGAGCATCCTGACTAAACATTATCATTATTAAGAACACTGATTGGAGGATATTGCACAGGAAGATTAAAGACCAAGTGAAACACAGATTAAAAAGTCACCATGGAAGAAAATCTACAGTACTGCAGAACAGGGCTGTCCTTAGTAGCCGACAATCAGCTATATTATACATTGGTGTCACTAGCTCCATTTTGATTGGCTATAAGCATGCAGCTAATTATTGCTTGCTGTTTCTGTTATGTCATACCTACAGACAATGAATTTTATATATGTACATGTAGAAGTGACGTCATACCTACAGACAATAGTTTGTCTGCTGTGCATTGATCACTTTTTTTGTGCGCGCTCTTGTCTTTACAAGTGCAGCACAGGAAATGCATAATAAAACAATTATTGGATTTGGTTTTCGCATGAAAGCGATAATTATCAAGGCCTCAGTTTGTGTTATCCGCCTCAGCCTTCGGCTTCGGCAGATAACACAAACTTTGGCCTTGATAATTATCGCTATCATACTCAACCTCATCCAATAATTGTTAAATATTATTGTGGTGAAGATTAAACAGGAACTGGTAGCTAAACACTTCAGTTTATGATCGTCTACTTTCCTTGTTTGGCTTAACGACAGTCCTGCAGGAACATCTAAAATATTTAACAGTTTGAAACAAGTTTCTTACCTCTTCATCAGAGAAGTCAAACTTATGTATAATGATGGAGTTGACATGGTTGTTTGATAGTAGATAATCTGAAATAAAACAAAAATTGACTTAGATATTGTTATTTGAATATACATGTATAAACATGTGCTCTCATGCCAAAAAAAACTCGGAAACAGAATTCTGAATGGGCAATTCCAGAAAATATCCATACCTATACCATGGATGGCTTTTTGGAATTCCGAGGGTGAGGGGAGGGTGGGGGTTCCTTGAACTGGAATTCCGAAGGCAAGGGGGGTTTCAGATCTGGGATTTCCAGAGGGAACAAACGAGTGTGTTTGCAAATGTTACTAGTTCGTAAATGAAGCACGAACTGACGACACTGCTGATGACCGCAGAAGCAGGATACAAGACAAGCATTGATCGATCAGGCATATCTTTGTGTTCATTAACAGAAGAAAACCGATAAAACGTGGGTTGAAAATCAAGCTCCAGAGGCCTCAATGTTGATGAATTTCTACAAAACATTCACTCCTTTTTTCTTGTCAAAGCGGACTCACAAATTATTTCGTCCATTCAGTGTGAAACCTGGTCTTTTGACTGACAATGCCATTTCGAAGCATGTGGGATTGGCAACAACTGCTGACCCTGAAGGTTCAAATTCAAGATGGCAGATGTCAATGCACTCAATCGTTATATCTTCCGAGTGTGCACACATACATCACATGATATTCTTATTTTTAATGTTCTGTACCAGTTTGGGGCAATGTAAAGTTAATGTAGGTTGTATCTGTGGAACAAGGGTAAGGAGAAAACTCCTATGTTTTAAATTTTCATCCCAGAATTTCTGGAGTCATAATGACTTCCTCTGAAACAAAAGTGGAGTCATTTGAAATAATTTGGTGTAAAATATGCCAAATTGGGCGTATTTGCGAACCCTGCCAGTAATTCCAAAGGGCTTGACAAAAAAAAAACGGAAATTCCGAACGAGAAGGGGGAGTTAATGATTATGGAATTCCAAAGGCATGGGGGAGTAATGCATTTTTGAATTTCCGAAGGCAAGGGGGGTTTAAAATATGGGTATGGATTTTTGGGTTGGGTATGGATATTTTCTGGAATCGCAAACATCCTTAAGTCACTGACCATCAATCTATAGTCCAACATGCTAATAATAAGATTATTAGAACTTAGAAATTGATCATTCAGTCGAGAGTAATAATATTTATAATACACTGTAAATAGAACTCACATAGTGAGGTTTCATTTCTGATGTTTTCAAACAAGATGCTGAGCGTCTGGAGCAGTTGAACACAAATTTGGTTGGATTTCTGGCTCATCATCTTCAAGAAATACAGTAACATGCTCTTCTCCAGAAAGAAACTGAATTAAATAATAAAAATAACATTTATTTATTATTAGTAGTGTAAATGATTTGAACCCAAGGCTATTGGTATAATTAACATAAACCTACTGCTTCTAAGTTTTTTTAACTGTTTCATTTCTGATGTTTTCAAACAAGATGCTGAGCGTCTGGAGCAGTTGAACACAAATTTGGTTGGATTTCTGGCTCATCATCTTCAAGAAATACAGTAACATGCTCTTCTCCAGAAAGAAACTGAATTAAATAATAAAAATAACATTTATTTATTATTAGTAGTGTAAATGATTCGAACCCAAGGCTATTGGTATAATTAACATAAACCTACTGCTTCTAAGTTTTTTTAACTGTAGTATTCCAATGACACAAATCATATGGCAAAAATGGTTGAAGCTCTATCGCTATAACAAATTCCTTTTTAACCCTTTCACTCCCAGAGTCAATTATGGAGATATGTAGTGTAGTTCTAACTTTTGAGTCTGTGGACGAAAACTTATGGTGTGACCATTTAAATGAAACCTCTTTCGCAGTACTTTTGCACAGTACCATTTGTTTTTCAATATTTTACAAAATGAAATTTGGGATTTTTCTTGAATTTTGATGTTCGGCACTCTTGGGAGTGAAAGGGTAAACAGAATAAATTTGTCGTATTAATGAATGTTTTGACAAAGATTTTGCAGAGTACCTGTTGTACACTATATGTTATGGTTCAATATATCCTTTGGTTGAGAACAATTTCAAACCAGTTTAATTTTATTTCTCCTTTGTCTTGGATTCATTAGCATAAACTGAGACAAGGGAAAACAAAAATCAAAGTGGAATAAAATTTTCAAACCATAGAAAAATTTGAACAACAACATATATGTTAATAACCACCACACATGTATAGCTATAATGCACAAGCTTTCATTTATTAATTCCTTTGCTTTTAATTATTTATAAACAAAACCTTAAATATGCATGCAATATAAATAATATGATTCATCAAGCTCTATAAGCAAAATATTAAAATTTTTTGAAACTTGTTAGCATTTTTTCTTTACTTTTTCTATTTTCCTTGACAAACACCTAATGTGATAAATAGTGGAAATGTACGTTATAGCTGTGCAGTCGTATATAGAATTCAGTTAAAATAAAATGAATGACTGAAGTACATGCATGTACAGTAGAAACCAGTTTTAGGTGCCCATATTAATTAATGAGGTGTCCTGAGATGTCCCTTTAGAGTGAGCTGTCTGTTCAATTGCAATGATCATGTTTTTACGGGCGGGGGGCGGGGGGCGGGGGGTTGTACATGTAGGTGTTTAAGCCTGTGCCACAAACAAATATGTTTACATGTAAAATATAGATTTCTGCAAGCACACTGAAAATCTATTATTGTAACATGACTCAAAATTGTTGGCCAATGCAGGGCTCCACAAGTCTTTGAAGAATGTTACATCACTTGTAAGTGGTGAAAATCCAACATGAAGCAGGCTGGAACACATGATAAGACTGCACTTTAGTCACAAAATGTGTAAATGAGAACTGAATTTCTGAGGGCATTTTTTGCAATCTTCTACAAATGCTGTGTAGCAGCTGTTTGGGATATCATATACATCACTATATCTTTAATATTACTTAAATGGAATCTCGGCTAGAAAACATATTTCTTCTAGATCATTAGTTTGTGTCATTGTTAAACTGGTTTACGGGTTTTGAAGGTGATTACAAACCTTTAACTCTTGAATACTAGGCATTTTGTTTCTGCATTTTTTGCTTTCAAATTTCCCCCACGCCGCCATGTTTGTTTTCGCAAAGTTTGATGGGAAATTATTATGACGTCATTGCGCTGTTGTGAGCTTTCAATACGACGGTTTAAGTCAACATCACGTAAATTCATAAATATATATATGCTTTTAATGCATTTTTTACTGAATATTGTACGGTTCTACCACAAAATCTTCTTCTGTAAACTCCATATTGACATCTTCGACAACACAATGACATCACAAATTACCATAAAGAAAACATGGCGGCCCGCGGGAAATTTAAACTGAAAAAAGAACACTTCACATTCAGTAACCAGTTACGGAGATCCCGACTTAAAACCCCAGCCTGAGTTAAATATAATCATTACGAATACTTTGGATCTAAAACTGTTTTTCAGCCGAGGTTCCCTTTAAGCTTAATATATAGTTTACTTTCATAATGAAATCATGTAAGTTATGAGCAGAATCTTACTCAAATACTCTGCTATCATTCTGGTCCCCCCAGATGAGAATCTCAGCGATGGAACGCAAGGTTTCCACCAGTAAACCTCTGTTGGTTTCATTCACGGTCGAATTCTTAGTAAGAACATAATGAAGATACCTAACAAACAACAAAATTAATTATAAGAAAAAGATTGATTTGCCTCAGATTTCCAGCCTGAGGCAAAACAATCTCTCCCCAAACTGTTGTTGACATTAATGAAACTTACATTGTAGCATCAGACAAATGCTATTTTCCTCCGAAGTGCTGAGAACACTTTAACCTATTAATCTACACAAGCACCGCAATGTTCACTTACTTACGTTAGTTGAAATGAAAAGCAAATATAAATTGCAAGTCAGACGTACAGTGCGTACGAACAGAGCTCGAACAGAACTTAAGCTTATCATGCCAAAAATATTCTTCCCGCAACTTACCTTAACTGCTCCAAGGAATGGGCCTTTTTGGGTTTCCATAGGACATCAGATATCCAGTTTTTCTGGCGCTGAAACATTTCGCCGTCCAGCTTGCTAGCGGACCGTAAAATGTCAACAAAAAGGCAGGACACAAGGCTTTTCACGTACTTAAGTAGGCAGACATGTTGATTTCACGACCTTCCACGTCACGTGATGAAACCGCGATTGGCCAGCTGAAAATTGGTGTGTTGTTACATGACGTGAAAACGTGAAATCGTGTGTGAGTGGACATTTTTGTTTGACTTCCGCTATCATTCAGATTTTGCGCTCATTTTGATCCCGATTTTCAATAAATCTATCATGTCCCAATCTGTCGATCGTCTTAAACAGTTGGAAGAGATTGAGAAGGTCAGTGAAATTGTTCTCGTAGTATTTTATTATTATTTTTTTATGAGAACATTGATGGCCACATGTTATAACTCTTACTTCAGTGTACAAGTTTAATTTCATTGTTTCACCCGCTTTCAGGATATAGTTAAGGTGATTAGAAGTGCAGGAGAAACTTTAGAGGAGCTATCTAAAGAAGCTCCTTCAGAGGACCGAATAAACACAACAGCCACAAAGTTTCTGAAGTCTTTAGAGGTAAACATTTACCATGGCTTGAAGTTGCCTTCCTTTTGTAAGATTCATGATAATGATGCGATGACAATAACTTCGTTAAGTGTCAACTGAGCTAACAGTCACCAAGTGGGGTGGAGCACTACTGTAGTTTGTCATAGGGTTAACCCTCCCCCCTTTCCCCTACCCCCTACTCCCACCCCTCTCCCCACCCCTTCCCACCACCCCTTCCCACCACCCCTTCCCCCCACCCCACCCCTGAAAAAATCCACAATCTTATAAAGCCTGGTACTCATACATGGCCAGTATGGATCACCTGGTTTATCCGGCAGGATCACATGGTATATCATGATTCGACATATAGGGGTGGCAAATGGTACCTTCAAAATCGTGGGTCTCGGAAAATTTTGGTCCGGTCTGGAAATCTCGGCAGTTTTTGTTTTAAGTCTCAAAGTCTCGTTTGGTTGGTGCTTTTTCTGTCTCGGAGTCTCAGATTTTTTTCTTGAAAGTCTCGGAGTCTCGGATACTTTTCTCAAGCATTCTCATTCTTCATCCTTGTTTGTTATTTGATAGGTGATTTGGATATTTTTTTGGCACTGAGTCTCGGGCTCGGTTTTTTCCCGCATTGGGTTTCGGGCTCGGATTTTATAAAGAGCTACGGTCGCGGTCTCAGATTTGAAACATGGGTCTCGGCGTCTCGGCGAGTCTCGGATTTACCATTCACCACCCCTTCATCTACTGCCAGCATGAGAAGCTATACTACATGTAGGTCTTTACCACCAGCATTCCTGTGAAGATGAGTTTAGTTCAACTTCACAGGCATGCTTGCAGTTCTTCTGGCCTCTTTTCTGGATCATTGCCAATAGAAAATTTCTTGTCTGTAGGGTGTGGAAAAAGGCTTGAGTGAGCAGATTGGATACCTGACCCAAGTTGCTACTGGTCAGCCACACGAAGGATCTACATATGGTGCTGAAAAGGTATTTGTGAATGAACTGCAGCTGTTAATACTCCATACCCTTCCCCATTTCAATGCCACTGACCTCAGTATCCATACCTTCCTATACCCCTCTTCAGAAGGTATTTGGTTTGAACCCCTCTCCCCACTGGAAATTCCAGTAAATTGAATGACTGGGGCATACCAGCCTTTGTCAAATTCTCTTGCTAAAGTAATGTAAGTTTTAATAAAAGAGAGCCAATCAGCAAAAAGATCCTTTTGGTTACAAAGTACACAATCTCCCTCTTCAGTTCAAACCATTTTTTTTTTAAATATCTTTTACTCCAGCTAATTTTAAACAGCCATTATTTAGCAAAAGACTCCTTTTTTTGTTCAAAAATCAAAATAAATAATTATTGAGACTAAAAAATTTCAAAATTCCGACCTAGGCCATTTATGTACCCAGCCCTTCAATTATACTTTCCTTTTTAAAAAACTTTAGCTTTTGAGACTGCACTGTGCTGCAGAATTTCCAGTGACCCTACTTCTGGTCAGCACCCTCTCTCGGAACAACATAAATGCACACACTTTAAATAGTTATTGTGATTTCATTTGTCTAACAGCACAATTAATATTGTCCTTTTTGTAGGGCTTTGAGTTGTTACAAAGCAGGACAAAATCAGTTAAAGATCAATTGGCAGCAATGCATGATCAGGGAACAAACCAAGCATCACAATGAATTAAAAGGTCAGAACATTGCAAAAACCAAGGAACACAACATGACCAGATTCCCTTCATTTGGAGGTTGAAGAGTGAATACTACCATCGCATGATATAACATCCCTGCAACAAGAACTTTCAGAGCCAGTGCGACAACTCAGTGCAGTCAAGGATGTCTGGGACGCTATAGCCAATACTTGCTTAATTTTTCAGAATCGAGAACAGAGCAAGTTTGACATCAACAAGCTCTATAAAGTGGTACATGTATGTGCATGTACCACTTATGAACTGATTAGTTTGCTGGACCCAACCTTACAAAATAATTTATAAGATACCACCAACCTTGTATATAGGGCTTTCTCCACTTTCAAAAAGGCAGGATGGGCATAGAAACCCCTGGACCCCTGGACCCCTGAACCCCTGAACCCCTGAACCCCTGGACCCCTGGACCCCTGGACCCCTGGACCCCTGGACCCCTGGACCCCTGGACCCCTGGACCCCTGGACCCCTGGACCCTGGACCCTGGACCCCTGAACCCCTGGACCCCTGGACCCTTGGACCCCTGGACCCCCGAACCCCTGGACCCCTGTACCCTTGAACCCTTGGACCCCTGGACCCCTGGACCCTTGAACCCCTGGAGAAAGCTGCCAAAATACTCCAAGAACCACAAAGTATTTTGTCACATGACACACTATTAATGGTGTTTTCAGAGGTTATTTCCAGCGATATGCATTTATGTTTATTTTTTTGGTACCGGTAGTCTGAATCCATTGTTCAAACAAAATGAAGTCATGTCACTATGTTTTAGCGACAAAATACTCCAGGATATGTGTATTTGTTTGGCAGCTTTGTCCAAAGGTTTCTTCACGTGCCATTTTGAACATTTGGAACATTTTGATTTTTTGGAACATGGCATAACTTAAATTTATACACTTCTAATGAAGTTTTGTATCTTTTATCTTTATTATTTCATGGCGTACCTGGAAACTAGCTACATGTATTAAGCTAAGTGCACTGACCATGTTAAATAAAGGATGGATTGATTGATTGATTGATTGATTGATTGATTGATTGATTGATTGATTGATTGATTGATTGATTGATTGAAGGCCCTTTTGTAGATACCGGTACATAGCATAGGACTTGAATTCTAATGGGTGGATACTACACAGGGTGTAACGTCGATAAATGAAATGACTGCACTATTGCTGAAATGAAAACTTGACTAGTTGCAAGACAGATCAATAACTTTATTTTCTCTGTGATAGTGCGGTTTTCAATTGAGTGTGAAAAGTAATTACACAATTGCTTTGGTTTTGCATTGCTACGCTATGTGATTGGCTAAAAAATCTCGCGCCACTTTCTCAACCAATCAGAAGTAAAACCAAAACCAATCGTGACTTGCTCGCACGCGTTTTCCTGCGCTTGGCGCCGCTGACATGTAATTGCTTCGAGCTCAGATTGGTTCATTGGATTGTTTACGACTGCTGTGATTGGTCAGAGTAATTACTTTGGTTTTGGTTTGGTTTTACGACAGTCAATTGAAAACTGCTCTAATCCAATGAACCAATCAGAACTCGAAGCAAATACATGTAGCCGGCGAAAGCGCGCGAAAACGCGTGTGAGCAAGTCACGATTGGTTTTGGTTTTACTTCTGATTGGTCGAGAAAGTGGCGCGAGATTTTTCAGCCAATCACAAAGCGTAGCAATGTAAAACCAAAGCAATCACGAAATTACTTTCGACCCTTAATTGCAAACCGCTCTATTAGACTATGATGAGGCTGAATAGAGCAGTTTTTATTTGAGCGTCGTTAAACCAAAACCAAAGTAATTACTCTGGCCAATCACAGCAGTCGCAGACAATCCAATGAACCAATCAAAACTCGAAGCAAACATATGTCGCCGGCGCCAAGCGCGGGAAAACGCGTGCGGGTAAATTGCGATTGGTTTTGGTTTTACTTCTGATTGGTTGAGAAAGTGGCGCGAGATTTTTAAGTCAATCACAAAGCGTAGCAATGCAAAACCAAAGCAATCACGGAATTACTTTCGACACTCAATTGAAAATCGCTCTATTAGAGCAGTTTTCAATTGAGTGTCGAAAGTAATCTCGCAACTGCTTTGGTTTTGCATTGCTACGCTTTGTGATTGGCTAAAAAAAAACTCGCGCCATTTTCTCAACCAATCAGAAGTAAAACCAAAACAAATCGTGATTTGCTCGCACGCGTTTTCCCGCGCTGGGCGCCGGCAAAATGTATTTGCTTCGAGTTCTGATTGGTTCATTGGATCATTTGTCTGCGACAGTTCTGTGATTGGTCAGAGTAATTACTTTGGTTTTGGTTTTACGACACTCAGATGAAAACTGCTGTAAATGATGCACTAGCGATATATCAATGCTAATATGCAAAACAAAACAAAAATAAAATGATAGAAATACTGAATCGTAACTGAATGGATGAATGGTCTCGCAGTTGATCAATCCACTAATTTATTTTAACCAATCGGCGAAAAAGCGATACGTCCGGCATTCAACGAACAAAACCTTTAAATTGTCAATGTAATTTATTTTTCGGTTTTTCCGTTCCATTTAAGACCTTTTGTTTGTTTGTTTTTTAGCAGGAAAGGGCGTCCTATTTCCCTAATTTTCGAACTGCTTTGATTTGCCTTTCGGGAAAACAAAACTGGCCATTTCAATACTCAAAAAGACACTTTTTACCTTCCGAAAACGACAGTCATTTATGCCCCATGTTATCAAAGCTCGACTGAGGTGGTATTTTCGCTAAAGAAAACTCTAGTTTCCCTCACAATTTATCTGAATATCTACCAAACAGATATTCCAATAGACCGGATCCGTGGTTCGCTAAAGATGATCGAGAGAACGTCCGAATGACCTATTTTCGGAATTGTTTATGCCAACTCAAGGCTATGATATGAATTTGTATTTTCGTCCTTAGGTTTATGTGCTTTGAAATTGCTCATGGTAGAGAAATTGCAAGAACAAACTCTTTAAATACACAAAACATCTATAAGGAAAATACCAGTAACAAAAACAAGAAACTTTAATTTATTCAAATGTTACGTTCTTTTATGATTTCGAATACACCCCTAATCCTCTTTTCAGCCACTTTTTTAAAAAACCCTTTCCGTAGTCCTCTGTACAAATATTTTAACAGTGAATAGAGCGAAAGTTAAAGAAAAACCTATTATTGTCTCAATAATCAACATGATTAATTTATAACCCTCCGAAGTCTATTAATCTCACAACCAATATTTTTAGCGACTTCGTATGTTGTTTTTAGTAGCCACAGACGATGGAGTTCAAAATATATCATTCTTTCTCGTTGGCTTGGTAATTATTACCAGTTTATTTTCCTCCAACACGTTACGGCATCACCGCGATGCGAATACAGCCGATAAACTCAAACGCTTCGGGTTAAAAGTGCAGAAAATTGCTGAAATTGTGGTTATCTTACACACTATGAGTTCGTTTCCCCCTGCAAGTCACCATACAACGCCCTCATAATCCTCAAAGATGTCGAAAAGATACCAATAGAACCGGTTCACTAAAATCGTAAATAAGTAACAATTGAATTATTCAAGGCTGTACTTCACATTTTTCCGTCTCGGCCTCGGTGATGAAGATTGCGTCCTTACTTCCCATATCGCCGAAACGATTCGAGGGTGCCGTGATTTCTTGGTTCTTCAAAACTCGAAGTCGTCTGTACTCTTTCGCTTTGTTTGTTAGTTTCTCTCGCTTCTCTTCAGCTACTCTGTACTCGTTACGAAATGTCTTGAGATAAAACTTTCTCTCATCTTCCAAGTGCTGCAATTCCCTCTCTAAGTAGATGTCATAAAGTCTGTTGACTTTTCGGACGTAATCCTCAGTTTTGGAGTTTGCGAGTGTCATTCTCTTAAGATCTCAAAAAACTCCCTTTGTCGTCTGTGGCGACGTTCTCGGTTGCACTACTGCAACTCTGTCTTCAAAGTTTTCTGCCACAGCCGATACAGTGTTTCGTACAGAAACCCAACAAAATGTAACTGTATATGCCTCATAATGCACCAAACATTTTGTTCATAGCAACATCGCTATTGACTGTGCAAATACATTATTTATTTGAAGAGCTGAGTTCGCTTTATTTATATATCACACCTGCTACTTCTGGGAGTGAATCACAAAAGAAACGCAATATGAATAGACACCGGAAAACGATTTTGAATAAAAATTATATTTTGTCTCCAGACATTGATCGATTTCAGCTGATTAGAAGGTTCTTTTATTCAATGTGATTTCAAGCGATAAAATGAAGCAAAATTGTCAGTTAAGCGATAAATTAAGCAAAATTGTATGTATGTCAGTTATTTGACATGTCTTTAAACGTAAGTGAGCTGTCTACCATGATAAGAAAAAGTGATATGATTGTGGTGATCCGAATCTGAAAACGGAAAGCACAAATTACAGCTGTAAATCAAACAGCCGAAAAAGATATGAATTGAAAGGGTGTTCGACAAATTTCAATTGGAAAAATGAGGAAGAGAACGCGAGAAATAAATATGAAGTTCAGTTAAATAAATCAAACCTGCTTTAACGTGGTTGAATCTGATGATTTTTTTATTCATTTTTCTCACGACGGAGTCGCTTCAAGGTGTTGATCGCGACGTCATCTTCGGAGACTCAAGGTCAGGTAGTCGGGGCAAGGGATTAGAAAAGGGCGAAAGAAAATTAGTGGGAGAAAAGTACTCTTCTCGTGGGCAACCTCAAAATGGCCAATAGGAGTTTAGAATGATTTTTGTGGGGGAGGAAAACCAGGAGGACCTGGAGAAAATGGTCGGAGGAACGGGGAGTCCGGGAGTCCGGCGAACCAGAGCCATATTCATTAGTATCTCTGCTCCCCATCCCTGTATATATACGGCATATACCCGGGTATTTCCTAAATACGAGAGCCTGGCACAGCAAAAGCAACAACAAGAGTGAACACACAATATTCCATTTTAATTTCCTATAACGAGCAGAAGAATAATTATAATGATTATAAGGAAAGGAATGTTTCATCGAACAATGCAAGATCCTCAAAAGGAACTCGTGTTTCGGTACAAACCAACAACTTTTAGTACTACCCATTACTACACAGCTACAGTTTAAAAACCTACAATTACTTCTACGGTTGGATAATCAAAGTCTTTTGAAAGACAGCAAATTGAATACGAAACAACAATCAATGCTATTGGGAGAACACTAAATCAGAAATTTGTTTATGTGGTTGAACTTATATGATGACAAGTGCCTGTTGAAATTCTAAAAACACTCGTTTTTTTTTCTGGCAAGTCGGGAATATTTCAGATTAAATAACTCTTGTTTTCTTCAATTGTGACAACTGATACTGAAGCGCTCGCTCGGGAAAATGACGCACGACCACTTTGGGTTACTCCTCAACTTCAGTGATCTCTTCTTTGATAAAGAATTCCACCGACTCATCTTCAAACTCCTCTGCATTGCTATCCAGCTCATCTGTCTCGACACCTAGAGGCAAAAAATTATTATTAAATGACAATTGGCTTATCAACATTATAATGGCGGGTCAAATGGTAATCTAACGCAGGTCCCATAGTATTTAAAGGGTCATCATGTAGCGAGGTATTAGGAAGAGACTACAGCATTAAATTGCTTCAGTCCTGAAGACGACCACGCGTTACTGTTCCTCCACACATACACCGCTTGCAACCGACACCGTAATGTCATGCAGCGATGCCAAGAAGGAGGTTACTGACAGTAATTAATAGAGCGGTTTGCAATTGAGAAAAACCAAAGTAATTACTCTGACCAATCACTGAACTCGCAGACAATCCGATGAACCAATCAGAACTCGAAGCAAATACATGCAGCCGGCACCAAGCGCGGGAAAACGCGTGCAACCAAGTCACGATTGGTTTTGCTTTTACTTCTGATTGGCTGAGAAAATGGCGCGAGATGTTTTAGCCAATCACAAAGCGTAGCAATGCAAAACCAAAGCAATTACGAAATTACTTTTGATACTCAATTGAAAACTGCTCTATTTAAAATTGCTCTACCAGTGCAATTATGTCAAGCTGAAGAGTGATAAAAACGAAGAAATATCAATAATTAGGTAATACTGTCTATTAAAGGACCGTTTACATGGTAGAAAGGAATGGCTCGTATGGGGAGCAGATCCAGTTCCTTGAAAGAACATCTTTTTATTCGACGTTTAGTGCCACACACTAAACAATAACAATTCCTTTTAGTCCAAAAGCCAGACTTTTCCATGTTGTTACAGTGGGGAACAACGCGATCGGAAACTCGGGAACGAAGAAAAAAACAAGGAAACTGGAGAGACAGGGCTCTTTTACGCCGTTTTCCCTCCGTTAGCATAACGCTGCGATATTTGTCTAATTATGCGCATCCTTCGTTCCCACTACCTGAACGTCTGGAAAGGGCTATCTAAAAGCTGTCTCTAGGTGCCATTTTTGTCTGGCTTACATGAAGCACAATATTAGCACGCGTTTTCCCTCACCGTTCCGTAATTCCAAGCGCTGCTTCTTCTGCTGCGCAAATTCCATGTTCTTCTTTTGTCTGTAACCCTGGAAGTCTTTCATCTTTCGCCGCCGCCTCTCAATCAGCTCCTGGAGAGATAATCGCGAATGTGTCAGATAATCAGTGAAAAATTGCAATAAACAATATGGGGTACAATATGGAGTGATATATCTAGAATTAATTCGTGTATCCTAATGTAGTACACCTGTCCTTTGAGCGATTCTTAGAGAACTAATAAATAAAATAAATGGTGGTAATGTGCAATTTCCTTTCACCAATCAGACTCGATAAATTACGTTGCATTTTTGGTAGATCGTGTGCAAAGCCAAAAGCAATCGTGGTTTGGTCCACAGGACTTTTTCTTGTGATTATCACCATGGTGTTAATGTGTTTACTGCACTATTTGAAGCTTAAATGACCTGCTAGTAGCGACTTCTTGATCGGAATACGAATATGACACTTTTCCGTCGCTCTCACTCCTGACGAGTGGAGAATGAGGCTCTGGTAAGACTGGGAACGACAATCGCGTGAGACATGGTACCTAAAGCAGATGCACTTGGATTCATATAGTCAACACTCGTGTCCGTATTTCAAATTGACTTTTCTCCTTCGTTTAAAATTTCATAAAAACTTATTTTTAACTTATTTAATACTTTAATAGAGTATATCCGTATCTCCTACACCAACGAGGGCAACAGCCGGGAGCTGTAGTTTTTAACATATTTATAGTTACCTATAAAACAATAAATGAAAGCTAAACCGTTTTCAAACCAATGCTTAAATGGACACTATCCCGGCTGATATATCGTGTTTTCATGATCATGGCCACGAGCTTGCTTTGAGCTTGCTTTAAGCTTGCTTTAAGCGTGTTTTAGTAATTTGAAATAGGAAGAAAAAAATCGAAAACAGCGATGAGAGCAAAGAAATATCAACCAGAGACAAAATAACGACCAAAAAACTCAAAATTCCACAAGAATGGTGATTTTGATTTCTTGACCGTCTGTCACGAAATTAAATTCGATGAGATGTAATCCACTTCAATCCTTGCAATCCTGCACTTTATCTCCAAACTACTGCCTTTGTTCAGCCCTATAGAATCTTTTTATCCAATTAAGTTGTGTATTTGGTGGGATTTAGCGATATAACATGGAAATAAGCCCTAATACCAAAATTTAAATTCTCATTTCTTGTCTCTATACATTTCTTATAGAAGTAGTGGGGAGAAATTGTTTGTATATCAAGAGAATTCATCTTGTGTGATCATGTCCTTAATTCTCATGACCTTTTTGATAGATAAGGTATTAGTATTACAAGAAGAAATTTGATGCTGATCACCGTCAGGGATTAAAGGGTTAACCTGAACACCCCACAACGCTCTAATATTTTTTTGGCTTAACCAGAGCTCTATTCTCTAAGTTCCCTAACTAATAAATGGAGTTCTGTCCTTGTGTGTGTCAGTAATACAACGATAAAGAATGCCACATTGCGTAAACCTCACAAGGTGTCCAACACATGTTTGAGAGATGGAAAGGGGTGTTAACCGATTCAGAGGGTCAACATGTAGCGAGGTATTAGGAAGAGACTACAGCATTAAATTGCTTCAGCCCTGAAGACGACCAGGCGTTACTATTCCTCCACACATACACCGCTTGCAACCGACACCGTAATGTCATGCAACGATGCCAAGAAGGAGGTTACTGATAGATATAAGAACGGCTTTCAATTGAGTGTCGAAAATGATTTCGTGATTGCTTCGGTTTTGCATTGCAACGCTTTGTGATTGGCTAAAAAATCTCGCACCACTTTCTCAACCAATCAGAAGTAAAACCAATACCAATTGTGAGTTGCTCGCATGTGTTTTCCCGCGCTTGGCGCCGGCTACATGCATTTTTTGAGTTCTGATTGGTTCATTGGATTGTCTGCCTCTGTTTTGATTGGCCAGAGTGATGACTTTGGTTTTACAACACTAAAGTGAAAGCCTATCTATAGCTATCTATTGTAACCGAAAATGTAATTGACGATAAGAACTTTCTTCTGTTTGTTGTCACTTTGGTTCTTGGGTTTGCTTGATGAGTGTTACACGTGTAATGTTATTGGGGGTAAATAATTGTACAACATGCTTGTTTACTTATGTTTTTACTAGCCTAGGGAGGGAGATAAACTAGAAAGGGATAACCTCTTTTATCGCCTTTTCACGTTTCTCAATGGAATTTGTGAATAAACAGTTATCAAAAGCATCAAAGTCAAATCCAATCGTGTCTTTGTTTGCACACGTTTTCCCAAACTTTAATAGAACCCGTTGCACGTATTGCCCCGCATTATGATTGATTTACTGTGTTGCTCCATTTATAATAGAAAATCACACCACAGTCGTAAACTGCAACAACACGTTTAACTCACCTTCGAAGCTCGGGACTGGCTCATTCGATCCTTGATCTCGAACATACGTTGGAACTTCTTGATGTCTTTCTTGATATTCTGAAAAAGAAGTTCTCAAACTCATTAACAATTCATCAAGTTTAGAGCAGTTTTGAATTGTGTCGAAAGTAATTAAACAATTGCTTTGGTGTTGCATTGCTACGCTTTGTGATCGGCTAAAAAATCTCGCGCCACTTTCTCGACCAATCAGAAGTAAAACCAAAACTTGCTCGCACGCGTTTTCCCGCGCTTGGCACCGCCGACATGTAATTGCTTCTATTTCTGATTGGTTCATTGGATTGTTTACGACTGCTGTGATTGGTCAGAGTAATTACTTTGGTTTTGGTTTTACGACACTCAATTGAAAACTGCTCTAAACAGACAATCTCAAGTGCGATGATGGTTTGGATGCCCGATTTTAATTAGCATAGATTTTGCTGAATAGGATATCATTCCTTAGTTTTCTCCTTATTTTATAAGGTAATCAGTTTGCGAAGCTATATCAAACACTCCAAAGAGTGTTTCATCAGGTATCCAAACTCCTCGAAGTTAGTTTAAAAAACTCGGCTGCGCCTCGTTTCTTCAGTGCAAATTCATCACCAATCCCTCACCTTCATATCGTCATCCGTTAGCAGAGCAGGAGGTCTGGGTCTCCATAGCAACGAACAGAACTGATCTAAGGCATGACGCTGAAGCAGCTTGCCTTGGAACGACCAGATATAATAACCGTTATCCACCTATAGAAGAGAGAAAAAGATATCTAAATGTAAATTGTGTCTCACTAATTAGTGCAACCGATAAAGAACTTATACACGCATATATGTAACAGCATTGCTCAAAACGCAAGCCACTCTCAAGTGGGTAGTCCAGCACTTGTCCAAACGATGTCTGATGCGCTAAGAAAACAATAGATTCGTCCCGCTGGGATAGGGATTAAGGATAGGGGCATTGTTCAAGTGATATATCAATTGTATCGTTCGCCAATCACAGACGTCGTTTGGACAGCTACGACCCCGCTCTCTCAAGTTGCCACTGACAAAGTGAGGCCTGGTGCAAAACCATTCATACGAAAATGAGTTTCATTAAACGAAGATCTTTCAAATCACGTTTTCTAAAGTTTCCCGTTTACCACTATGCGTTTTCACTCCCTTTCGCTGTCCGCGCATAACGACTAAAAACGATCTAGAATGCTACTTTGAAGTGACTTGTTTCGTTGGTATGCAACGTTTTCAAAAAGCTGCGTTTTCGATCGTTTTAATCGTTTACATGAGGATAGAAGGCCAAACTGTACAACAAATATATATTTTTGTCCGTTTTCCCATCTAAACCGACACGTAAACGATCTCCGTTTTAAAACCGAAAATCTCCACTTAGGGCAGCGTTTTTGAAAATGTTTGTTGTGAGTTTTCGACCATTTACACGTGAACGGAAGGACTAATTGTATAAAATCGCCTGTTTTCAAATAACAAAGTTCGAAAACGCATACGTGTGAACAGAACGTCAGTTTTTATACAAAAAGTCCGTGGACTAAGTCTTGCCTTGAAAATGAGGCTATAATTATATCTAAGTTGCAGGAAGCTATCAACACATTTTGCTGGAGATTTCAAGCAGTTACTGTACAATCTTGATACCTGACTGGAAACGCTAGTGAATTAAAGAACATCCCACAACTAAATAACTTTCAATGTAAAATGTTGTAAACTTAAACTTGAGTATCAGCACTTTATAAACAGCCGACACTGAAGACCATGTTTACATTAATTTTCCTCCTGTAAATCAAAATCACCAACTTAACATCTGTTCATGTAAAGTAGTGCTGGTCAGGAGGGGGTGGTAAGACTCATGAACACCGGATTACAAAGTAAAGGTGAAAGTCCGTCACTAGAGCAGAGGTGCCACTAACCCCCCTACGCCCCCCCCCCCCCCCCCAACCCTTCCCTCCCCATACCCTGCTCGGTTTGCTCTGCTCGTCGATTTCCTCGAACTCTTTCACTCCCAGAGTCAATTATGAACATGTAGTGCAGTTCTAACTTTTGACTCTGTGGACGAAATCCTATGGTGTGACCATTCAAATGAAACCTCTTCAGCAGTACTTTTGCATGGTACCATTTGTTCTAACTTTTGAGTCTGTTGATGAAATCCTATGGTGTGACCATTCAAATGAAACCTCTTCAGCAGTACTTTTGCATGGTACCATTTGTTCTAACTGTTGAGTCTGTTGATGAAATTCTATGGTGTGGCATTCAAATGAAACCTCTTCGCCAGTATTTTTGCATGGTACAACTTGTTTTTCAATATTATACAAAATAAAATTTGGGATTATATATGAATTTTTATTTTTGGCACTCTTGGGAGATAAACGGTTCACAGGCTATCGAGAGTCGCTTACAGTTAGTTCAACTGTATTTGCTAGAAAAGCAGAAGAGTTTCATTCACCTTATGTGCCCACCAGCTGACCGATGTAGCCACATATCGACCAGTTGGGTCCCATTCTACATCCGTTGCCATGAAATGTTCGGCTTGATTCATGCAGACAGCATCAGAAGTGTCGTAGAATTCTAAAACACCATTCATGCTGAAAAATACACACAAAAAAATAGCATCAAAAAGTTCATTTTTGTTATTGTCTTGTCCCAATTCCCCAAATTCCACAAAACAAATTTCGAGTGAATGGCACAACCTGGGTAATTGCAGCTTTCCATAATTATGATAACTACACAGCGAATATACCGTAAATGTAAAATTTTGGACATTGAAAAATAAGAGAGTACAGTGAAAAGCACTCCATGTAAGACATATCAATCGCCTGAGCCGTGTTTCCTTAAAAAAAACACACAATTACTTAGTTACACCTAAATTCTATCCAAATATCTGTGATCATCCCTGATGCCCAAATTGCTGGAAATCATTTGCAGTAATCCCACTGGTGTTTTGATACAATAATTAGATCTTGGTGAATGGGTATGATCTGGACAATTAAACGTGATTCGTGAATCATTTTGTTTTGCTTGATTCATCTGTATTTTAGTGCTTTGATAAATGTGTCGTTTTTTACATTACGTCACTCATTTTATCTAAAAGAGACAATGGTGTGATCAGGAGAATTAGATTGCCTCGATGTTTGCTTGAATGCGAAAGATCTTTAGAAATTATTATTTGTGACGCGTGTAAAGGCCAAACGTACTTTCTTAGACCAGCAAGAATGCAAAATTGTCCGTTCGGTGACCAGAATATACTATTGACTTGCTTCTTCTCAAATGTCTCTGCAAACAAACAGAAAACGGATCACTTTCATTAAGGTAGCAACAAGAAGAAGGGCAGAGGACTTTTAACTAACTGAGTTGAAACCATTGTACTAACCATACTTGCAAAAACATTATGGGATATCAAAGCATCAGTTGGATTTTCTCCCAGTTCTCAGCACTTTATTTCAGTAGCAGAACTGGCTAAAGGAGAACTTCGTCATCTGCTTTATACTGGTGCCCACTGGAGAAACTACCCTCCCCCAAAAGGTTGGCAAATGTGTAGCAAACTGCCCTCAAAAGCGTTCTTATGGTTTGCCAAACCATCGGAACAGATTTATAAGCAAATTTATTAAATAGTTTGGTTCATCAAAATGGCAAACAGATCAACGAAGATGATTCAGATTAAACAGATAGCCACTTCAATGAAACAGTACACGTTCTTGTTACTCACTTAAAAGTGAAACACTTCCTTGTTTCTCCATGACGTAGAAGCTGGCAGATATCCTTGGACTTTCACCGTGAATTATAGCAAATTTACTGCCGCCAGGCTCCCATGAAAATGCAGTGACAGCCTCTGTGAGTATAAAGTGATAACAAAGTCAACAAAATTGAGAAACTTAAAAATAAACTGAAGAAAATCTTGTGATAATGAAATGCATAACTTGGAGCTAACTTGGCAGGAGATTACCAAATTCACCCATTGTCCTTCTGGGTTTAATTACTTACTTTGCAATGACGGGCCGATTTGTTTAAGTTGTCTAATGTGACTGAATTACTCAGGTGCTGAATTCGTAGGGATGGCTTTCAAGTTCAAATAGAGAAAAGACAATTTTTTAAAACTGTTGTGTGTTTACATTCTCCATAAAACCTACAATTTGATAATTTGACATTGTTGTTTTGCAGGAAGTGGCAAAGAAAGTCACCAAAAACGTAAAAAGGACGTGCAGAGGCATTGTTTTTGCTCATTTAACCTATTGTTTTGTGCCGTTGTCACTGCCGTCGCCATCACGATTCTGCCAAATGCCACAACTTGAAAAACAACAATAACTAACAAGGGTGGGAAAAGTAAAATTTGCAACATCCCACAAGTGAATTGTTCTTAGTGTGAAATAATGTTGTAAACAAAAACGCCAGTATCAGCAATTTATAAACAGCTGACACTGAAGACCATGTTCACGTTGCTCTTCCTCTTCTGAAACAAAACCACCAACAATACAAATGGTCATGTAGAGTGGTGTTGGTCAGGAGGGGGCTATGGATCATGGATGACAAAATCATGCAAGTTGCACTTGAATTTTAACAAGGAGAACCCCATTTACACATGTCTTGGGGGTGAGCTGTAATACTTCTATAGTGACTTCAAACTTTAGAAAGCAGGTCTCACTCTGGCTGTTCATGCAGTTTACTGTGCCTTTCAATAACATGCAAACTCCGAAGCTCCTCAACGAACACTTTCGTTTTTCACTGCTGCGATTATCATAGCAGATGTCTTAGGAAATGGGGATGTTAAGGAGGCTCGTACCCATTTCTCAAGTCCACACCCTTTCAATTTTAATGGGCCATATCTTTTGTTGTAGTGCATAAAAAGACAAGCCACTTTGCATGCAAACACACAATACATTGAACTTTATGGGAGTATAGGATTTGTTTACATCGGTGCTTCCATGGCAACGGAATGCTGATCCTCTGAAATTCACAAGTTGCGGAGTTTCTCTAGATCAAGAGAAATTTTTGTAAAACCCGCTAGTGGACTAATTGATTAGACCATGGGCTTCAACTGGACAAAGTTTGAAAGAAATGTATGAGAGCGTTTTCGAAATTTTTAGGGATGAAGTTTTGGGGATTATAAATACAGTGAAAAACATACTATCGACATAATTGGCTAATATCTAAAGAAAATGATGCGCGATGGGGATGCAGTTTCATCTCATAGTAGTTTGATTCCATTTGAAATGGTGTGTGAAAAAGTGAGGGGGTTGCTTTGGCCGATTGCGAGAAAGAAGGATTTGATTAGCGTGCGTTCAGCTGCTCTTGTTGCCATTTTTGTATGTAATTTGGTCTACGCCTACAAATGTGATGATAATTTAGTAACCGCGAGATCAATTTTTTTAAAAATTTGACAATCTCGAGATTGGTCATCAATTTATATGGCCTGCAAGTTTCAAGGACATTGAAGACATGCAAGGCAATAAAATAGGGCCTCCAATGAACCAATGTTTTCCCGCAGATTTTGTGTTTACAAGTGAGCGTTCTCATTATTCACGAGTATTGTTTTCGAGTTTCATATGCACGTGCAAAACTTTAGCAAAAAAATTATTTGCATTGGAATACAACGCTCGATTGCTTTCCGAAGAATTTTCCGAAATATGCTAATAGCTGGCTTGAGAACTGTAATAACATTACGCACTCCATGTTGCGCTATTACGCTGCAATGCAGCCATACCGAGGGTCTCTTTAAAATTGCAGGACAAGAAGAACATATCCCAATTTGGAAATTTACAAACGTAATGCAGAAACAGTGCTTCTTTAATATGTCACACGCAAGAACAGCGTGACAACTTTATATTTTAGCTGAGAATTCTGCTTTGCGCTATTTTATGTCTAAATAAGGAACAGATGCTACGCCGATTGCAACAAATAACCAGAGTGAGACAATCATAAATGTGTTATTTCTGCATGCCGGCACTTGATGAAACGTGACGTTTCCGACGTTGTCTTCATCAGTACTGTTGTCATTGCTATTCGTAACGCAAGCCAGTTATTAGCATGTTTCGGAAAATTCTTCGGAAAGCAATCGAGCGTTCTGTTCGATGCAAATAAATTTTTTTGTTAAGTTTTGCACGTGCATATGAAACTTGAAAACAATACCCGTGAATAATGAGGACGCTCACTTGTAAACACAAAATCTGCGGGAAAAAATTGATACATTGGAGGCCCTATTTTATTGCCTTGCATGTCTTCAATGTCCTTGAAACTTGCAGGCCATATAAATTGATGACCAATCTCGAGTTTGTCAAATTTTAAAAAAAAAATTATCTCGCGGTTTCCAAATTATCGTCACATTTGTAGGCGTAGACCAAATTACATACAAAAATGGCAACAAGAGCAGCTGAACGCACGCTAATCAAATCCTTCATTCTTGCAATCGGCCAAAGCAACCCCCTCACTTTTTCACACACCATTTCAAATGGAATCAAACTACTATGAGATGAAACTACATCCCCATCGCGCATCATTTTCTTTAGATATTAGCCAATTATGTCGATAGTATGTTTTTCACTGTATTTACAATCCCCAAAACTTCATCCCTAAAAATTTCGAAAACGCTCTCATACATTTCTTTCAAACTTTGTCCAGTTGAAGCCCATGGTCTAATCAATTAGTCCACTAGCGGGTTTTACAAAAATTTCTCTTGATCTAGAGAAACTCCGCGACTTGTGAATTTCAGAGGATCAGCATTCCGTTGCCATGGAAGCACCGATGTAAACAAATCCTATACTCCCATAAAGTTCAATGTATTGTGTGTTTGCATGCAAAGTGGCTTGTCTTTTTATGCACTACAACAAAAGATATGGCCCATTAAAAATGAAAGGGTGTGGACTTCAGAAATGGGTACGAGCCTCCTTAAACTCAACAGTATTGAAAGGTCATGACTGCGGGTTGTGATTGGTGGGTTTCGATCCATTTTGTCCGTTTCTGTTTTCATGGGCCCAATGTTTGTTACCACAATTATCATTGACGGCAGTGTAAAATGTAAACATTAGCTGGGTCTTGAACGTCAGAGTTATTGAAAGGCACAGTAATAACAGGTTTGAGGATAATACAAAAGGCTCCTAAAAGCCAACTCATGAATAAGAAAATCCTAACCGGTCGCAATATTGCAGTAAGCTTATGTTCTCACACTGACATGGTTTGATATATTTTTTTAAAATTAAACGTCAGGATTTTTGATGAACGCCAAAAAAAAAAAAAAACAGTATATCACTTTCATAATGTGCAGTCTGAAGAAAAAAAACAGGGGTCCTGATTGTGACTTGAACTTGCACCGCCTGACTACCATCCCCGGCACTAACCACTCGACCATCATGGAACACATACTTAAGTAACGCTAAATAATATTATTTTATTATTTCAAGGTACATGCGCATCAAAACGCTCTTTAAGCTTACTGTTGTTTTTATTTATTTACAACAAATTAGTTATTGTTATCACTGGATTCGCGTTGTTCTTGTTACGAAACGCATTCGTAACAAAGCATTATGTCACAAAGTTTACAGCTGATGGAAAAGTGAGAGCGAGCGATTGAGTGAGTGAGTAAGTGTGCATGAAACTGTCCTCATCAGCGATAACCCATTCATTACGCTTTTGTGTATTCACAGGTTAAAAAGGGCAAAACTTGATTGCTATATGGCAGCAGCTTCAATAATACACTATTTCAAGTATGGATAACACTCTTTACAGTTCATCTTGACAACTTGAAAAACAACAAGACAATATTAAAGAACACAAAATAGCATACCAACCTTTCATTTCTACAACATCTACTGGGATCTGCCTTTCTCGCACACGAAACAATTCAAGGTTGTAATACAGACCCTTAATGAAATGATACAGAGAAAAAACAATAATTAAATTGCACCAAAATGCTTCACATCAATGCTAACATGTATAATTTACACACAGTGATACAGCTTGATATCAAAGAACACAGTCGCAGATGATATACAAAGTCATGTTACACTACTGCAAGGAATCGAAACGCAAGAACACAGCAGTTATCAGTTTGTTCTCTCCCAGCTCTCAACACTTAAATTCAGCAGCAGAACTGGCAAAAGGAGAGATTCATCATTTACTACTAGTGTTGTGCAACTTGTGTAACAACATTATTTTATTATCTGTGCAATTTATTACAGTGCATCCCCAATAAATTTGATAGCAACAACAGCAATGTGGTTAATGGCAAAATAAATAAATAAATGGCATTGTGGTTAATGGCAAAATAAATAAAATGGAAATGGAAAGGGCTCTAAGAGCCATTTTGTGAATACAAAACTTGTAATGAAGGTTAAGTCCACAGATCAGTTTTAATTTTTTATGCTAAGTTTAAAGTCAATGAATTGAAGAGTACAACAGATTTAAAAAGACCAAAACATTTTAGCATGACATAAATATGCATTGACAGCAATCACCTTTTTAACAAGTAACACACTTGGGAATTAAAAAAGTTTACAGATGATAAAACGAGTGAAAATTTGTATATCTGTCCCCATATGCTATATCTTGTTCACAACGCTTCGCGTATTCATGAGATAAAAAAGAAACAATATTAAACAATATTTGCCACCTGAAAACTAGTTAAAAGAGCTATTTGAGGAAGGGCAAATTAAATACTCTTGGGTAATTCAGTGTTCAATATAACAAAACAGAAGCTTATCTGCAGCTTATCAAACTTGTTGTTTTCCCTGACAGTTTGCAATGTAATTATCCTTAGCACAGTCATGAGAGTATAGCAGCTTACCTTTTTACTCTTGGTATACCTGTCCACTTTCACACCAAGATAATCTCCCTTCTGCTGCCAGTACATCTTACACTGGAATTAAAACCAGGTTTCAGGTTTATTTATTTGCCACAAACAGTGAAATGTACAAAAAATACACAAAGCAAGTAGCAAGGAAGCCGAAATAAAATCCAAAAGGCTTAATGGGTTTTCAGCTTCCTCGACACAATAGATGAGAACAAGAAAATAACAATAATATTAAATAATAAGTTTTGAAAACAGAAAGCAAAATGGTTTCATAGGAGAGGAAATGTTTTTATTTTTTTGCACAGACTGAAAAGAAAAAATAACAGATGAAGCATTCTAAAATTTAATATCTGAGCTTGATGTATTGAAATGGAAGGGACCCTGATAATTAACAGAAAACTGTTCTACAAAAGAGAACATAAAAAAAAAAAATTTGGTTGTACCTTCAAGTACAAATGTAATTTGGAACCTCAATGATTAGTCCGCAAGAAGCTAAAACGCAACAAGAGTTACTACTGACAAGCAAGTTTTACTTTCCCAGGCTTTTTTCCTCTTCCTTGAGTGTGAGGTTTACCTATTTAGTTGGCAATGACTCAGTGTTCCATCAGGTAAGTGGGCACAACAACTTTACTACGCGGGCATCAAAATCTTTGTTCCAGATGACCAAATGGGCTCTGGGTGAGCCTGGCATGATACATGTATACAGCTGTTTTGAGAAAGGTTGTCGGAAAAAAAGCGCAAAAGTGCACGCGACAATCCCGAAAGATATTGTGGGTAGTCATCAACGCTTTATCCTAAAAACTCCTTTATCCATATGGCCAACTGATCTAAGATCGTCGCTGTACGGACGAGGCATTGCGGATTTGATGTATTAATTCGACTTATTAACAGCCAGTGATCATATCCCAAATTAATTTTCGGGATTACCACGTGCACTTTTGCCCTTTTTTCCAACAACCTTTCTCGAAACAGCTGTATGTTGTGGTGCATTTTTATCCTTTGTGCAAATTTTATTTTCCTTTGTTAAAAATCCATTATCATACATTATCATACAGGCTTCAAAATAGCAGCCGGCTGCCGGCGGTACCCGGCACTTTGACCACACTTGCTGGCGACTTTTCAGCTTAAGAAAGAGAAAATTCATGTAATTCTGGGATCAGTCAACTGAAATCAAAGTCGCTGCAATGGTATCCTGTAACGAAAATGCAGGTTCTCATAACACCCTGGGTGGTTATATGAAAAAAAGGTTTTTAACAGATTATAAGAGGTGGCCTACATGTACACACAAATCGCAAAAAGTGAAAAAAAATTGTTGTTGACTGCTGCGGGTATGTGCTCATTCATTATTGACAGCCAGGAAAAAATGAGCCTAGACAAAAAAAGCCTACAAATTCAAGCTTAAAGCTGTGATTTTATTTTGAACCCTGTCATACATTACCATACCCAACAACAAAGGAAAATAAAATTTGCACCAAGAACAAAATTGCACCACAATATATATGGCAAATGATTGAAATGCTATTTATGTAAGCAAACACACATGCTCGTAATGTACACTGAACGCAAATAACACAAAAAGAAAATACACGCACCTCTGACACATTAAACAGATTTTTAACTCGGATTTCTCTTCTGCTAGGAATCTCCATAAGTGTTACACGGGCTGGGGAGTCTTTATATTCAGGAACCCAAAATGCTATCATATCATCAGATGGTGACCACGCAAACTCTCTGTTGGATACAAAAGTAATCAACAAGCACACATTAAATAACTTTGCACAAGCCATACTGTACCTTAACACAGAAGATTTTTTTGTACATTTTTTGTTGCACTTTGGATGGGGGGGGATGCAATTTTTGTTGCATGCAAGTTGCAACTTCAAATCATCAGTGTAAACTAGCGGGATTTCAGTGTGATTTGGGTGGGATTAATTGTCACGCAATGTTGCAGAGGTTTCAAACATGATGCAACTTGGCGGTGATTTTTGGGAAATCACAGCAAATATTACACCTGAATTGCACAGAAACTGACACTAGTTTACAATTACCACGAACATTGCATTGAACAGTTCGACAAAAATCGCATCAAAAATTGCATGTTAAAAGGCCTTAATAAAACTCTGGGCAGGAACAAAGATGAAGCACAAAGTAGAGGCCTTGGGCCTCACAAATGTAGTTGAATTACAGTATTACCCAGCGTATATTTCTCAAAGTCATCCCCATGTTCTTTTGGGCACGAGAAACTGTGTTAACTGCAGTGTTTGTCAGCAAAGATTTGATGGCTATTGATTTTGAAAGCCAAAAAATACTAAATTCCCCATAATTTCACAAACAAATTGGACTAGATTGCAGTTTAAACTCCTGCATCTCAACAGAAAACTAGTTACCCACAACTGCCAGAACTTAACCTGGTGTTTGTGGGATAAGAGACAACTGGAAAGGATGTCAGTTCATGGCAAGGGTTAGTCCCAGTATGTGGTACCTACCTGATGCTTTGGCAGTACACATGTTAAATACACCTTGGGGTGGAGAGAAACATTTTATATGGAGCAACGGAAACAACAACAAGAAGATGGCGTTGCATTGGTCACATGCTGCATAGAGAAGCTACATGTACTAACATCTCCAAAGTTTCTCTCCAATAAACACCAGGGCCGAGTTGTTCGAAGAACGATTAGCGCTAATCCAAGGTTAATTACCATGGCAACTCATATGTTCTGTTGACAGTTGATCCAGGATAGTGCTAATCAGGCTTTGAACAACTCGGCCCAGAGGGTAAAAGGACAAGGGGCAGTCTCAAGTCCAGGGTTCTCGATAACGTTTTAATCAACTGGTCCATTTCTGTTAACAGCCATAACAATGTGGCACATGGCCAAAAGGTCTTACTAAACACTGTATGATAAGATCTAGTTACAAAACAGGTGTTACATGATACGGGTTCAACTGTGAACACTGCAAGTCCAACTGGAAGTGCCAGTTTATACCTGATAAAAGTCTGCAATACTTACTTGACTCCTTGGATCTTTAAGCTTTTCTTCTCCAAAAGACCAAACGACTACAAAAAAGCACACCACAGCATAAATTAGTTACTTCACGGCAGAGTAGCTAATAATGAAATACCACTTGTACTACAACAAAATAAAATTCAGCCTTAACTGTCAGCCATATCTTGTGTTAACCCTGCGAGGAGTGAGAAAGATCTTTCTCGTTTATGTCCTTAAGGTTAGGGTGAACAGATGACTGACACTTCAGACCAAAAAAAAAAAATCATTTACTTGTAATTTTCAGACCAACAACTTACCGGTGTTTCATATATACTAATGCTGTCCTCTCCTAAGCGAGCAAAATACTTTCCCTTGGCACTCCATCTAAAGTCAAAAAAGGTACAGCAATTTTCAGGTATAAATGCTAAAAAAAAATAACAATGTGCCAAATTTGCATAAAAGTTATTCTCACAATTTTTACAGAACCTATTTTTACAGAATTATCAGATTTATATTTCGCAGGGCTTTTTTAAATTTAAAAAAAATGTAGAACTCAAAAGCTTTAAATCATGCAAAGAATGTATAAGTGTTTTTCCCCAACATACATCTCTAAAATCCCAAATATAAGACTTTATTAAGACTCAAATAATTTAGAATACAGAGTACATGTACTTAAAATATGTTTTGTACATGTAATCGCATGTTCCCTTGTAAAATTAAGGATTAATATCACGCATGTTTTCAGAAGCTGTAGAAATTTTCCCTTTCAGCAAAATCTGTCAAAGTTCTTTTCTTTAGGTCTGCAGAAATCCGCATTTTTGGAACTTCAAAACCTTTTGTCGCCATGAATGAATTTCTTCGAGGTCTTCAATCGACTTATACGTCGCAAAGTGACCTGCAGGCGCTTAGTTAATCCAAGATTTGACACAAATAATCGCTTCCTGTTTAGCGTAAAATGCTGTAATTCACCTGCGGAATTCCTTTCCTAGGTATCTTCCGATTTCACTCCTTTTTTATAACAAAATCTCCGGCGAAACATGCGAGCGCTCCATTTGCAAATTTTCTTCAAAATCCCGCCAAGCCAACTGAATGCAACGAGAACGACGCGCTCAACCAATCACGACAGAGAAATTTTGATGCTCAACCAATCAGGAACGAGTAATTTTGCCCTCAAGTAATAAAAAATGCCCCCGTCGTCAGCCAATCAGCATTCAGTAATTTTGCCCTCTATATTATAAACATTGAAAAGAACAGTGATTGTAAAAAATGTCACCGAAGTTGATAACTTACTTGAATACTGGCCACTGAGATTGATCTCCACATAAAAATCCTCTCTTTTTATTTCCTGTTCTTATGTCCCATATAACAATAGCCTAAACAAAAAATTACAAAAAACCCTAGCCATTTACTACGCAACAAAATTAATTAATATGTAGAGCTTGTGGTGTTCACATTAAAAAGAAAGTGGAAAAATGCAAGAACATTTAATTAGTTAAAACACAGTACCTGTGGGTCATCAGGATTATCTGCCAAAGGACTGAATGTCACCAAATACCTGACAAAATAATAAAAAAGATTGTTATTACATGAAAATCATTTATCATTCAAGTTTGAGGGTTTTACAGTGGTACATATTACAATGAAAGTTAGGTGGACCAAACTTTTGAGTCTGGATAAAAGCCAAGAGTGTGACCATTCAAATGAAAGCTACTGAGCAGTACTTTCTTATACTGTACAAAATAGCTCTAATTACAGTCTGTGGAGAATAATTCTAAAGAGTAACCATTTAAATGAAGGCTAGCAAGCATAATGTTCCTGTGGTGTTGTGATGCTTTTGAATATTACAATGTATATAGTGTGATATCAAATACATTAATTTTAGTGATGAGCACTTTGATGAGATTTTATTACAGTGTTAGTACCTTCTTGATATCAATATTCTGGACTACTATGTGAACGAGAACATACAGTGTATATCAGCAATCAGCCTGTTGTGCTGGAAATAATTATTCTTACTAAGAAGGGCATGTGTTCATTCAAACCTCAGTCCATTTTGATTGGACATTTTACAAAATTGATTCATGGATATCCGCCATTTTTGGGTTTTCCCTGAGGCACAATTTGTTAGCATACACGACACACTGAAAAAAGTTTTATAGTATGCAATGCATTATAAGGCAAATTTTAATCACATGACCTTTTCTGAATTTTCTCAGATTAAGCGATCCTTCTACAGCGAAATACAACATTAAATTTTTAGCATTTTGGTCGGATTGTTATGACCGACTGTTATTCGGCACTGAAGTTGTCTGAGTGATGGAAAAATTGGAAATGGCATTTACATGTACATGTAGGATTGATTTCTCACATCTTTTGATATTATTGAATTTCCAACAAGAATACCTTTCGCATGGAGAGAAGTCTATAAGCTGAACCCCTGGATGACTGAATCTCATAAGTCTCTTGAACTCCTCTCCACCCCACAAAGCTATACCTTGGTGATGAAGGGTGGCTAAATATGTGCCTTTAGGTGACCAACGCACGTATGTCTCAGTCCAGTTCTATAGGAATCAGCAAACATAAATTTATTCATTGACAGTTTCTTAGCGCTGAAAATGTTACTTTGTGAGACTTAAAGTCTGGGGTAACAGTATTGGAAACTTAATAGACCATTTTACAGTTGTCTTCTTAGTGTTCTGGCCTTTGAGCGGAATTAAGCGAGGTTGAAGTTGACCTTGTTATGATACAGACTTTGGAGCTTTTCAGATGTAAATTTACCTAGTTAGCATGATAACAGCATTATTAACATATGAAAGGCAGAAAGGTTTGTATCAAAGCAAGGTCACCTCCAGCCTCACTTCCACTCAAAGGCAAGGTCACCAAGCACACAACTGTAAAATGGACTATTCTGACAGTACTCGCTATTTGGGTAAGCGACTTTCAGAACTGTGCCAAAAAATGTACAGTTTGTACTCACCCAAAAAGGTTTGACTCTCACCAGCACCTGGACGAGTAGGCGAGTGCTAATTTCAATTCCATCACCAAGGTAATTCCATTTTCCAAAAAATTATGTTAGGTAAAGCTGGTAGACCTGACATGAACTACATGTACAGCATGTGGCAACCTGCCCACTTTTTGAAGAAATTCATGGAAAATTGACCAAAGCTTTTATAGATTTTATGACACCCAGCTTTCAATCTGTATCTAGAAGCTGCTCCAGGGAGAGTACAACATTGGAAATTATACAGTAACACTTGTGTATCAAGTGATTTAATAAACATGACAGTTATCAGTTTGTTCTCTCCCAGTTCTCAACACTTATGTTCAGCAGCAGAACTGGCAAAAGGAGAGATTCATCATTTGCTGCCAAAATCATGCATTTTCATACAATAAGTATAAAAACTTGAAGTCATATATAAGATTGTAGAGCATTTGGACCCTCACTAAACACATGAAGCCAGGATCACAAAACAGTGTACCCTTAATAATACACTGTACATGTAAGAGGTGCAGAACAACAATATGATATAATTACCATAAAACCTGGTAGATAAGCTGCAATCACAGATACAGCTATAAGCCACGCCCCAAGTTTTGAAGCTCAAATTTTTTGGGGGAAAAAGTCAAGTCAGTGAATTACAGCTGTACATGTAGTTCTGAAGAATGTGAGCTAAACTTTGCTTCTATTTATTGAATTATCCTTTATCAAAAACAAATCACACATTAGATCACACCCTTTGGAACAAGTTCTCGCAGCTAAGGTGCAGCCCTAATTTTGAGCAAGAATTTTAGGAGTGGCTTGTATCTGCTGGATTTTACAGTACTACAGCAAAATGTGAGCTCACCATTCTTTCTTTTGATAGTATAGGTTCTTGAGGAGTGTTCCACATGATTCCAACTTTATCTCCTCCTCCATGAATCACAGAATACTGATCATTACAATCTGGATCTAAAAGCCAAGATCTCAGGTTTCCCTGAAAATATAAACAACAACACTTATGAAAGTGATCCTTCCATTATATATTACTTGAAAATAGATATACCGGATGAGGGAGATGGACAAGCATCAGTTTGATTTTCTCCCAGTTCTCAGCACATTATTTCAGTAGCAGAACTGGCTAAAGGAGAACTTCATCATCTGCTTTCTACAACGAGTCTTAATGGATGTTGCACAAGGCAATTCTAATAAGTCCGTGGATGAAATCCTAAAGTGTGACTATTTAAATGACAGCTACATGTATTGAGCAGTACTTTCTTAGGGTGCTGTCAGATTTTTAAATTATTAAACAAATTGAAATTTGAAACTTTTTTCACATTTGAATCTGTTACATGTAGGAGTCCAAGGGTTTAGAGATGAAATATTATAGATCATTTGACAGCTCACCTGTTCAACATAGGGTTGTTTAATAGGTGCTTTCCAGTCTTTTGTTAGATTCACCAATCTAAAACGTACATTATTTATGTTAGCTCAACTCTGCAGTATATTCTCATTAACTCAAATGCCCAATAGGCCTTTATCGCACCCCACCATTTTGTATAAAAACAGAAGATTTATGCCGCTAAGCCTCGCAGTGAAAAAGTTAAAAACGAGGTTAGGCGGGCAAAAACAAAGCATTTTATTCTCCAGGGAGTAAGCATGGCCACTGCATGACAAAGGCCTATATCTTGCACTTCTTGCTAACTTAAACCATATTCAGTTCTCCCTGCTTCCAATTCACTTTGTTGGTGATAATAACAAGACTGAGAGGAGTACAGTTCAGGGAGTAATTTGGTGAGTAAATTCAAATTACCTTCATGTAAGTGCAAAGCACAAGGATGACCCCTGCCCTTTATTGACAGCTGTGCATGTACCTTAATGCACTGTAAACTTACTTGTCAAAATCCTCAAAATGATTGACAGCAAATATGTGGTGTTTGTCCAATTTATAACCATTGGCAGTCTTGACTGCCTGTGCAGCATCACTAGCATTGGAGAATTCCAAGAAAATATACCTGAAAAATATACAATTATATATAACTGATACTTATATTAACTAAAATTAACTAAGAAGACTTGTAAACACATTATTAACCAGATTAAAATTAGACAAAGGGAGAAGCAATTGCCCTTATTCTAGATTACAATGGATTAAAGATATTTCTCAATACTGAGCCTGAAATTCAATTTTCCAATAAATTTTTACAAAATCAAATTTGGGATTTTTCTTGAATTTTGATTTTTGGAACTCTTGGGGAGTTAAAGGATATTACACAATATAAATTATCCCTAAATTTTAAGTATAATTTATATCTTCCTCACCCTTTTGTGTGCCCCTTGTCATCCTGAGGATAATGTTCAGTAACAATCTTTCCAAACTTGGAGAAAACCTTTCTGATGACATTTTTCAGCTTATCCAGCCTGTCTGGTGGGATGGTTGGAACATTATCCACAACAATGATGCATTCTGTCCCAAGAACCTCCTTTGGCTTCTCTTGTAAGATGTCCCCCAAGAGTTCTGAAAAGAGGATGTCAATTTTTTTGTTTCTGTTAAAACTGTATAAAAATAATAATACCTTACACGTAACTTATATGCACATACAGTAATAGCCCACGTATACATGTAAGAACCTGGGTTTTAAGAACCTGTTAGGCTAAAATTTTCATTTTAAACCCCCTCCACATAAGAACCTATTAAGGCTAAAATTTTAAGTTAGGTTCTTATCAGTGGGGTTGCTGTAAAAGTGTATAGGTAGTATCAACAGGAGTTTGTTTGTTATGTTTTGTTAAGGACATACTGTACACTGTACTTGCACTGAACTGCCTATAGGCATTGCTGTATGGTACAAATTAATGATTTATATTGTGTTATGAGATGATATTTATAATATACTATTAATAACATATTTAAATGAAATTCATACGAAAATATAAGAACCTATTTTTAAGAACCTTGTCAGCCCAAATTTGCTTTAAGTACCATTTATATAAGAACCTATTTAGGCTAAATTGAAAAATTCAGATGTTTTACGGATTGAGTGTCTCCATTACAAAAAACACCTGCTGTAAGACACTTGACTCCTGCAGGGATATGTAGTCCCTGACTACATAGGTCCCAGTCCCAAACACTGCACTTTTACAGTTGCAGATCCAGAGCTGGGGCCTGTTTCTAAAAAGTTCCAATAACTTTTTGGGCATGGAAAGCTACACTGTATATTTATGTTGTTTTTTTTATAATTTTTTCAATTTTGTTGGTTTTGAACGATAAGCAATAAAATTCTAAGTTGCAGTAACAAGTCACGTTGGTTTGAGGGCTAAAAACTAAATCACCATCCTATAGATTCAGATTTTAAAATATTGTTCCAGACTCGAAAGTTATCGGAATTTTCAAGCAACAGGCCCCTGCTCCTAGGAGGGGGTATGGGGGATGGTCCAGAATGCAATAAAACAATGTCAAATGGGGGATCTTGGACCCCACCCCTTGATCTACCACTACTATTACCCTCTAGTAAGCAGACACTCCTCTAAGCAGACAATTAAGGCCTATGACACATGCGATTTTTGATGCGATTTTTGTCGCGCTCTCCAATGCAAATTTTATAGCAAGTGTAAACCAGCGGTGATTTCTGTGTGATTTGGGTTCGACATTTGCTTTGATTTACTGTGATTTCCCAAAAATCACTGCCAAGTTGCATCAGTTTTCATACATGTTCGAAACCTTTGCAACATCGCGCAACAAATTGCTCCCAAATCGCCGCTAGTTTACACATGCGATTTGAAGATGCAACAAGTTTGTGTGACAAAAATTGCACTGAAAATTGTGAGAAAATTGCACAAAAAATCACCGTTTCATTATTGCAAGTTAATTTCTCGTAAAACTAACGAAGTCTTTTTTGGGAGAATGTACATTTTCATGAACGTGTGATGATTTAATTTAATTGTGATGATTTAATTTAATATAAAGTAGTTTTATATTGTCTTAATAATTTTATTCACAGTGGCATACCCGTGAATTATCAGCTAATAAAATTAGCTGATAAAGTTTTTAACTGATCCGTATAGCTAAGAGTATGCACCACTTTAAATAAAGTGTTGTTGTTGTTGTTGTTGTTATGATTAATTGACATTACTTTTTATTAACACGGAATAATTTTGTATTCCTTAGGATAAAAGGTTCAGAACAAATCGCAAAAATGATAAACAGCTATAAATATTAGTAATATTACCGGTATGTCTTGTCAGTAACTGTGATGTTACACTTTATACACTTTTTTATACACATATTACACTTTTCAACAGTGGGTGGCTCGTCCTAAAATGTTCTGCAATTGGTATACATGTAGGATTTGATGCAGCCGAAACCAATTGTGGAATCGCACACATTTTAGGCATCCTACTGATGAACAGTTACGAAATTCAAATATGTTTAGAAGCCACATTTATTTGAAGTCTGTCCCCTTTGAATAAATATTGAATGTACCAAGCTACCAGCTCCGTTGAAATGGACAGTAAGAAATTAAATAAATATGAGGTATTAAAACTACAGTCAATAGAAATAATCTTCATATTCGAGTACAAGGAAAAAAAAAAGAAACCACAAGGATATAAATTTCAAAAATATCTTGATTAAACTGAGTCACCTAGGAGAAGTATTTCAATTCTTTTGTATTCCAATAAAAGCCGAGAGAATAATTGAAACCGGTCAGTAGATACGACCAATTAACAAATTTTACCACCACGCGGTAGACTAAGCTAATACGGGAGAAAGCAAAGAACACTTTTCAACCATACAATCTCCTTTTTGCCTTCTCGGCTGAACAGATTACTCAAAATCCTAGACCCTGCCGAAAGCTATCAGATCAACTATTGACTCGAAACCCAACGTGTTGAACATTTGAGAATTTACCTTCGTCTGTTATATCATCAACAAAATCCTCTGGATCATCGAACTCCGCTTCATCTTCCTCTGTAATGTCTCTTCCGTTGGCAATGTCTTCTTCGTCGTCTTCTTCTTCTTCTGAATCGCTATTGCCAGCCTTTTCATCAAATTCTTTCTCGTCCGCCATTTTCCCGATCATGGCCGCGAGCGCAGTGAGAAACACGTGCACAGTGACGTGTTAGAGAGGGCCTGGGGCGAGTGGTCCCGAGGGCGCGAGATGCAAGAAACGCGAAGAAGCTCGAATTTTGTTGCGCGGTGATTTCGCAAAATGCTAAAGAAAAGCGGTCTAGCAAGACATTTTGGTATGGGACGTATGGCAGGTAATTTTGATTTTTTTATCTCTGACTGACTGCTTCCTTTCCACTTGACAGGGGAGATGAAATGACCGCAGAGATTCAGGAAAATTGGAATGCCGGCTTTCTCAGAAAACGGAAACGGGCAAAACCAAGAAACACCCGGGACAAACACCTCATAAACAGGTTCCATATTGACTTGAATTGTGAATACGTTATTTGCGCGACAGCCATGTTGCTGACCAGTTAGAAACAATTGAAATCGTTTGCAGAAAAATAGAGTTTTATTTTCAAGGGATTACAATTTCATTCAGTTGACCCCCAAAATGGCTGACATGCAGACCACACGAGTGACTAAATACAGGAATTGCACCGATCAGCGGTTTGAGTGAAAACATGGTTTGGTGTGTGGGTGTTCATTCTCGCGGGCTCAAAAACCTGATTTCATTTAAGACTTTGACTGCGGTGAAATTCCTTTATTTAGCCGCTTGTCAGACCACCAGATTAAAAAGGCTATTAAGCTTCTTATAATTTTAGTTTGTGTTTCTTTTTTTTTTTCATCCATTTCAATCTAATATTTATTTCTATCAAGTGACTATAAGGCCTGACTTGCTTAAATTTACCTTCAAGGAACATAACTCCCCAGGAGGTACATTGTACATTTTTTTGGTGGTGATGCATCACTGGGACTTTGAAACCATTCACGAATCATTTTACCTGGAAATGATACCCTATTCTAGACCAAAACTCTTTGATTTCAATACCTTATCCCAGACTAAACTGTTTGAAAACTATATCCTTTTAATTAATACATTGGCACATACCCATATAGCCCCACCCCTGCTTGGGAACAACTCCCAGTGAAAGTGGCATTTGGCAACTTTGTTTATGGCAGAGACCTGTATTGCTGGCTAGTTGCTAACACTAAAGCTACAAGATCCCATTTCGCAGTGTAACTTGGACCTAGTGAAATCAAGATGATGTTTCACTGCACAACTTTGTACAAATTAATCACATATTGCATTGAATGTTCATCTGCTTTCCTTTTTTTTTTTTGCAAAATTATTCTGGGAAAAATCACATAGTCAAGAGTATTACATAGTCCACAAAAAAATCAAAAACCTTTTTAAAGAGATATTTATCTCTTAAAATAATATTTATTGTTATATACAGTGCAGTACAAAATTAGTTTATTTTTGTTAACTAGAATACCGTGAAAATAATGACTTTCTTTAAATATCCTAGTGCAACATTATAAATAATTATATTGAAACAGTAAATTCCCATCCACATTTAACTAACAGTATGCAACATTCAGGGTGTGTTTTAAATATGATATTCAACTCCCTGCAGTTAAAACTTTTATACTTAAAACTACAGATAAACGTTCCATTTAACATTCTTAACGTATTAACATGAGAGAACTATAGTTTAAATAGAAGCAAATGTCTGATACAACTAACAAGGTGAAAATAGTGTCTTATCTAGATCGATCTGTGAAGTCAAGGGTATCAAATCTCAATTTTCTACCCTTAAATAGGGTCAGGGTTTGAGAACCTTGGTGGCACACACCTATCCTAAATTGTCGAGGGTAACCCCCCCCCCCCCCCTCGACAACAAATGTAACAAGTTTTACCTGCCCAAGAAGATTTGAAACACCCCCAGGTGAGTTGGCGTGTGCTACTGTCCATCCCTACATTTGCCTCAAGACTGTAAAATGAAAAGGCTATAATACTAGTTCTATACACATTTGCCTATTTATACACATTTTTAAACTTCAATAGAGATCAGCAACTAAGCTGTCTTAGAAAAATGCCATTTATGTGCTACAGACAAATGCACCATGTGATGTATTTGAAGTAGACTTGCAGTCTTATGCAATCATTACTCTGAAGGGGCCATAATATTCCTGGGTGTTGTGGTTTAGTAGGAAGAGTAGCATCAACTTTGCCGAGTCATTGTTGGTGCACTTAGAGTTATTTAATGGCTGCATTTATCTTAGAAGATGCATAATATATGAGACGCATAATAATTTGTCTCATACACACGGTGCGTCAAGCAAATATGGAATATAAGGGTCTGAGACACTATGATTCTTCTGAGATGATTCATGCATGTTTTATGCCTCAATCAGGTGCAATACAGACTTATGATTCATCTCAGACGAATAACGTATCTGACTCTTATTTTCCATATTCATCAGGATGCATTATGTATTATAGATATATCATGTGTCTGGTTCCTATTTTTGGTACTTCCTAAATAAATACAGCCAATAATTAAGTTAATAAGTTGGGGGACGTGTGAGTTCCAACTGTTCTCAAATCTCTCTCAGCCATTGAAGTGGATGGTGTCCACTACACTACAGTAAGAAGGGAAAATAATTCCTGAAGCTTTTCATGTATTAACGTCTTAATAAGTGTGGGATAAACATATTTGGAATTATCAGCTGTGGGCTTACATCACAGTTTTAGTTTATACAATTATCCAGAGGAGATAAGTTAAAAAAAAAACTCTGAAATGCATCAACAGTGTGCTAGGGTTCTACAGTTTATGGCAGATCAAGATCAGGTCATGCTCACAAGGAAGTGGCATGGTGTAAAAAGAGGTATGGACAGGAGGGGAGGAAATGTTTAAAAATGGAAAACAAATTCCAGCCCCCCCCCCCCCCCCCCACTTTACTATCCCATAAAAAATTAATTAACTAAACCAAACTTGAATGTTCAGGTTGTAACATTATTAGCAAAACTTGATGTAAACAGGTGTGGTCCAGGAGAAGGGTTGAGATATGTAATTACCAAGGAAGTTTTTTAGGGCTTGTGGGAAAATAAAAAGCAGAAGTTGCATCAATGATGTCATATGACAATATCAGTCACAGATGCAGACTCCACTGTAAAGTGGGGGAGTGCTGTTTTTATACACTTGAGGAATAGCAATTGAACCTACCATACATTATAGGTTTTTGGTAATGGTTTCACCTACCCCCCCCCCCCCCCCCCCCCTTCCTCCTCCCTCCCATTATACTAAACTATTTTTTAGTTTTCTATTGAAAAAAGACTTAATACAGATCGCCCGCCCGGGGCTTTTCAAGATTGTATTGATAAATATTCAGTAAGACTTCCTGTTATTGCCCTCAAGTCAATAACGTCAGTGCTTCCGTTGCCCCCCAAGAGAAATTACATAAAAGGGGGAAATGTGTGAATAAATAGCAATGTTATGAAATAAATAATTTCTGATGTTTAATTTACTTATTTTCGAACAGCTGTCAGTTCCAATTAAAAAGTGCACGCATTCGATTTGAATTGCAAAATTGGCTGGTTCCTAAAACTATTGCAGCTTTTGTTGAGATTTCAAATTACGAATTCTCCGATTGCATAATCTGTCTAAAGATGTTTGTCTATGGCGTGAAGCGAGTGTAATATATCATTTGCAAAGTAAACAATCTTCAACTAGAAATACCTCAACACCTCTTAAACCGAAATTATCTTAGTTTCTTCATCTAATAAGCCTTTCGTCAAACCCAGTGAAAATTACGATGCACCATTGAATAAAACTTCTCATTCAATGGACGAAAATGTTCCCGTAAACGTTTTAGAACGTCTTCTCGGACGGCAGGATGTTTCCTTCCCTTGGTTTCGCCCATGCAGTGCGCTTTACTTACGGAACCGCTACTTGTGATTTTGCCTACAAAACACGGAAATCCTTTGCTCTCGTTGAAGTAAAAATTGTCCTCCGTTATGTAGGGTTTCAATTTTAAAAATCGTTCCACGAGCTCTATCTCTTTCGCGGGCCGCTTGATCAACTCTTCTCCGCTCACGAAATGGATTTGGTCTAAAGGGAAATATTCTAACCAACGCGTGAGATGCTTAGCATAACGACCAATCTCAAGTTTGGACCAGCCTTCGTCAATTTCTCCATTATCAGCCATTACCATTTCTTCAAAAGGCGGGTTATCAGGTTTTCTTTCCAATGACTGAGTATAATCTGATATAGCTCGACGAGTAGGGTCGCGAACTATAGCAATGAGTTTGACAGTCTTCGACATTCGATACACTCGTTCTGGTACTTTCGAAGTAACAAAATAACTAGGTGATTTCTCGATAGTGATTTGAGTCGCTAACGAAGGTGGCATTTGTTGTCGGTACCATTCAAGCCCCTGTTCGTAATTTTCGTCGCGATCGAAGAAATGCACCTCGCTGCTGCAAGCTCGAACGCCAGGGTGAATTTTTAAAATTTCCAAAAGCGCTCGTGTTCCTCCTTTCTTCACGCCGATGATAATAGCATTTGGCAGCCGTTTTCTCAGCTCTCTCTCCTCAAAATCGATGTCAGCGTCATCGCTATCTTCATCATCTTCAACTTGACTTCTGAAATTCATCAAATGTTTCCGATCGCCCTGCACTGTTTTGGATTCATAGAACACGGAATTATTACCTCTCTTGTCAACACCCGAGGCAAAGGCTTCCTCGATGTGGGAAGATTGTTGACCACGTTGATCTTTATTTTCCGGATTTATTCTTTTGTCGGTCCTTCCTTCTTTCGATTTTGAAGAGGTTTTTTTCTCTCCGAGATAGGTTAGAGCGGGATTGGATGTTGTTTTGAAATCCGAGGACACTTTAAAAACCACGTGTTCTTGTTTCGGCTGCCTTCCATTCGACACTATTCCTCCACCAGACAAAATTCTGGACTTGTTGTCAGAATTTGTCAAACTACCCAGATGGGTCAGCTTCGAGGAACGCCCGTTTCTGGAGGCACTGTCATAAACAACATACGTTAGGATTGCTGATGAAATGAGTAGTACAATAAAAAGACGTCTACTCGAAGCAAATTTGTCTACACACGACTTCCCGCGTTTGCATAGCATGAGCCTTTTTCATTTCCTTCGTGAATCTTTGCTCGTCCAGTTTTAGATTTAGCGAGCCTTTAAAGTAGGTTGCAAAACATCACCATCAGTCCACACAACGATAACTTCGCGATAGCAAATACACCTATGATGTTCGTTGGCGATTTCAGAACTACAGTTTTGCATGTATGTAAATAGATTGATAAAGTGAGCCACGTGATTGGTTCCCCGGACAATGCGTGTCAACACCTTTACTGTTATAGGCCGATTGTTTCAATCACCGGCTAATCAACGCCTGATCAGTGCATTATATTGGTTTGACAAGATATTTTGCCGATAACGACATAATTATGCAGATAGTATAGTAAATGGCAGAGATATTAGAGCAAATATCACAGGACAATAGCCCCCTGTCTCTCCAGTCTATTTTGATATTAATCTTCAGGATGCGACGCGAGCTAGAAAAACAACAAGAGCAAAACTGGATACAGCTGTGCTTGTTTTTCCGCGATCGGTGCGCTCCTGACCCCATATAGAATCCCAGGGATTTTATTTTTTCTTATTACTCATGCGCGAAGCGGCATGACTGTTTCGGGTCCGTTTATCTTGTTCTATAGGCCATTTGCACGATGGCGTCATTTGACTACAACTACCAGAATTCATTTCGTTTTTCCTTTCTTATTTAAATTTTTTAATCCCATTGCGGTTTAAATAACAATAGCCCTAATTAACACTACAAAACAAAAAACTGAAGGATTCTGGTAGTTGTATATGCATATAAGTTAAGTTTTGTCAATAAAGTTTATGTATTAAAAAAAAAAAAAAAAAAATTCTGGTAGTTGTAGTCATATGACGTCATCGTGCAAATGGCCTATTGAAACAGCTGTTGAAAGGGCTAGTATTCTGTGAAAACCATTCAAAACAACAACTTTCCTTTATATCCATTTTAACGATAAAAGCTAAGATTTCAAAATAATTCTCAATCTCATTTCATCCTTTTAGCCCTACCGCTTTAAAGTATACCACGCGATCCCTGCAAAGCACGACAAAGCGGGGGTGGGTGGGTGGGGGGGGGGGGGGGGGCGGTTAACTCCTCCCGTGGATTAAAAGTTAACCGACGATTTTATCTTTTGTTTACAAATGTTTTCATAAGCTTATTTTAATCTAGAGGTGAGGAAAAGTCAGTCGAAACTGAAGGGCAAAAAAAAGCCTTTAGAAAAATTTTCATTGATTATTAGTTATTTAGCTGGATCCAAAATTGACGCTCCTTACGGAAGATATGTAAGGGTTATTGACCAGGAGCGAGGGGATATGTGATCTATTCCCCTCGTGGCGTACCCGAGGGCGAACAATAACATGCTTATTTTCCACCTTGTGAGGTTTTCTAAAACAAAGAAACTATTAATTTTTCGGAGAGTAACATTCCGTTCAATTCAAATGCAAAAAAGCATGATTCCGCAAGGCCGCATTGGAATCACGGCACATTACGAAGCGAGACGGTAAACATGCTTTGCTTTTGTCGAATTTGCATTAAGCTCGTTGCTTCGTTATGAGTAGAAGGAGAAAGAGAGAAGAAAATGTATGAACAGTACTCGTGGTCTCGCCATGGCCCAACTGCCCGCCTTCATCTTTCGAAGATCAATGGAGTGGTTGCGGTGTGTTTTCCAAGGGAAGGCGGCAGAAACATATTCAGGTTCAAGCGTAAAACAAGGCGTCATACATTATTGAAGACCCGAAACCTGAATCGAGGTACGATACCATCGAATAATGTTATTAACATTTCGCTTTTTGGTCGCGACCGGCAAGTTAATTACGTAGGAATATGATTGATGAAGTTGTCTTTTTTTGTAAACAAAAAATATTGACCGATGCTAGCTAGAGCGTTTTCCTTGTTACGCCCTATTTTGTCTTCCCGTTTGTGTTATTCTATTATGAGGGGAATAAGTCGAGGGGACTAAGGCGAGGGGAATATGTCGAGGGGAATATGTTGAGGGGAATATATAATCCTTTGTTTTGCTATTGTTATCAGCTATTGTTTTCAGCTCCGCCTCTCCCCTGTTACAATCAAAGCCGCACCCAGCTTTTTAGACACTGTAAAGAACGGGGTTATGTGATATATTCTCCTGAAAAGAACAAAGAAAACCGAGCTAGGAGGAAAATAAGAACAGAGACGAAATATTTTATGTTTAACATTTCTTTTCTTTTTTCTATCGTATAGCGTATGGATCAGTTTGCCGTTTGCTTCTTGTTTTACACTCTTTAAAACCCTTGACCTTTCTGAAGCGCACGTGTTTGGTACCAGCTCCGGGTGTCGGCTTAGCTGATTTCCCTTTCGTAAATTTAACGGTCGATGCCATTATTAGCATTCATTAGTAACCAAGCCTTTTGTAATGGTCAGTGCTATTTCTCTCTACGCTCTAGTTTATGCCTGGATTGGGACGAAAATAGGCTATCATTATCAGATCAAATTGGGCCTAGGTAAAGCGATTATTAGATCTAAGGTAGATTCGCGGTTAGGTAAGATTTAGGGTTAGGGTGACCCGTTATTGATATATATTAAGAAAAGCACCCTTAATAATTAAATTTTTCTTGGGTTTGCGGGATCAACCCAGTGGTCTAGTGGTAAAAGAGAGATGTTAGCATGCAGAGGTTCCGGGTTCGATTCCAGGTAATTGTATTCCATTTTTCCTTTTCTGATAGAAAAAATAATTCTAAAATTGGTGAAAATTTTTCGAAGTGTCGCTAAAATGGCATCGACCGTTTACGAAAGGGAAATGCGCGTCGGCTTACTGCGCGTCGGGAAACAATAAACACTAGTCCATATTTAGGTACTGATAACAATCATCAGACTTGACGTCAAATGATCAACAATTTATAATTATTCAGCGAAAAGTTATATTTGAATGGTCATACCCGTAGGATTTAGTCGACAGATTCTGCTGAAGATAGAACTGCATAATACGTCTGCATAATTGACTCCGGGAGTGAAAGAGTTAAAGAGCATTGTTTGCCACAGTTTGTTTGAGGCCCCGTGACAATTCCCTTTGCCGGATATGGAAATAAAAGGCAAGAAAAATTTCCTATAATACTCCAGTATAATCCTTTTCATTCTCACGCGATTTGGACTTAGCAAAAAATCGCCCCAAAAAAGGTCGGCTAAATATTTGCCGGTTAAATTTTGCGATATATTTGAAATGCACCGACGTGCGTCGTTAGTCGCACGTCCTCGACATCGGAATCCCAGCTAGTAATAGCGGGAAAAAGAGAGACCCTGAGAACGAGGTTGTCATAGCAGCCGAGCGACAGCGGCGAGAGGCGAGTGTCCAGCGCCTTTAAATAAGGGTCAAATAACTGGAACCTGTGGCTAAGAACGGGGGTTGGGCGTGGGTACAGCCTATAACGGAAACCACTTGTGCTCGTATATATTATGCTTGGTAGAGTATTACCTCTACTACCTCTGACCAACACAACTGTCGCTCTTTCTGTTTTAATTTGATAAATTATAAAAACGTATTCAACGTCAAACTAACTGGCAGGTTCTAAACTGTTTTATAATATAATTACAAAGAGTCGAGCTAAAGTCAGGGCGTTCGGAGGCCGTCGGGAAGAAGGGAAAGTTCTTCCACCCTCCCACTTGCCACCCTCCCACTTGCCACCCTCCGCTACTGATAGAAGCGAAGCTTTAGTCAAGCATGGCGCTGTAATCAGCTCATCGGCCTCAACCAGGTGCGAAAATATGCCGAACAACAACAACAACAAAACTTTATTAACGTGCCATACCATTATAGAGCGTATGCACTCACGTGGCAAGCAGCTATGCAAATTTATTGGAACAAAAGAAAGTGTTAACATAAGAAAAGCGTTCAAATCCCACAGGATTGTTTTGGTACACCAACATGGCCGCCGTTCTATTGTTTTGGTACACCAATATGGCCGCCGTGACGTCATGTGCATACGCTCTATAGCTAGGGAATATCCCTTACGAATTGTAAAATTCGACAATGACCTCATGGACTATCTGGCCGCAAACTCTTGAAGATTTGAACGAAAAAAACATACTCTTTCACAACTTGGTCCAGAACTACACGCAATCGCAATGAGCAGGCCGGCAAACACAGTTTGTTGCCTATCGTGGGACTGATTAGCCTGCGCAGCTGGCAGTTTTGTTGGCGCGCGCGCGATGCTGAATTCGCGAGCGGCTTATTAAAATATTTTCGCCGCTCGCCCATTTATCATCGCACCAACATTATGAAACCGCCAGCTGCGCAGGCTAATCAGTCCCACGAAAGGCAACAAACTCACCGACGTGGTTGTCAGTTCCATGATGCACTGCCAACCAAGAACGATTTCACTGTTATTTAATACAATTATTGTTAGCTGATACACTAGGGTGCATTTCCTTTATCATGTTTCATTACACCGATATCCGATTTTCCGCCAATTTTTAGCTGCACGCCACATTATGATGGAAGTGAATTTCATTTGTTTGTTTGTCGGTTTTTTTGGTTTGTTAGCTTTTATGACTCCAAGAGTATCAGTTATGAGAGCATAACGCAAACAGCACTTAATTACAAGTGTATCCGGCAGATCCAATCTGCGTGGGATGGTCGATTGTACATGCGAGGCCTAACAAATGATAGTTCTTACCCTTCCGGATTTTTTATCAGTACATGGTGAAAATCCAGGGGGGGGGGGGGGAAGGGAACTCCCTATAATGGGCTATACGGGAATGCTCCACTCGAAGGAGGTACCTTTTTTTAGGCTGGAAGTATATCAAAGGGTACGGATTTCACGAGTTGAAGTATGGAAAAGGGTAGGAAAAACTGCCAGTTAGGTGTATAAAAAGGGCCTTTCAAAATACACACGTTATTGTTTGGTTAACATCAATCAGTGGTAACACTTGATGTTTTCCGTGGAAAAAAAGGGTAACGGTTTGGACCTCGGGGTGGAGCATCCCCTGCACAAAACTTTGTTGAGTACCCCCCCCCCCCCCCCCCCCCCCGGAACAAAGGATAGTAGTTCTTGGCCATTGAGATGGTGAAAATAACCCATGCCCAGTACCGTTTTGTAACTGATTAAACTTTATTGAATACAAAATGGTAGAGATGATTTCCATTCCAATAATATGCGGCCTTTCCAGTTTTATTCGTTAAGGCTGAGTCTTTTAATGAACTTTGTGATCTATTTATGTTCGCTAGTGACTTCTGTACCATCACCTGAGCGATAGGAGAATCACCCCCTTTCCTTCCCCAACCCTCTCCGGACCACAATCCCCCTTCCTCCTAGCTGGGGTGCAAGTCATTGCTGGGTTACCCTCGAAGCCAGCATTTTAGGTTCGCAGCCACACATGATACACCTCGGTGGAGAGAAATAATATGGAGCGAAGTTAATTGTCTAAGCCATTTGACAGACAGCTGCACATGCATGTTTCGGGCCCCAAATTTCGACCCACAAACGACGTCATATTGCTACTGCTCAGTTCCTAAAGTAATTCCAATTAACGATCCTCGCGTTACTTTCGGACTTAGAAGCCCTAGCTGCACTATCGCTTCTTTCAGGGAGTCGTTCCTTTGGAGGGTAGTTATTACTTTCAGGTGGCAAAAACGTGTACCATGTATATGAATTGATATTGACCCTTTGCAAAATCGAGACAGATATGAAAACAATAACAAAAATTTTATTATAAAAGACAATTGTTTCAGGGATTTTTGAACAGGTAAATCAGTATGCTTTGCAGTCTTAACTACTTTATCTCAAGAGAGGATGAACTCTCTTGTCTATCTGTATTATTTACTATATGTTAAGGCGGGACTTAGTGAACGCCATTTTCCCGGCTTTAATAGAAATATCTCCACGTTCACGTTTCAAGCAATCCAAAAACTCTATGCTCATCTTCTGAACTGATCTATGTTATGGGATGTTTTGTAAATGTTTAAATGTTTAGGTGATTTTGGGGTATTTTTGGGAGGAGATAGTTTTTCTCAACGGATTTGTAAAATTCAGAGAAATAAGTATTGAAGATTTAGTGAAGTTTTAAAATTAGAATTTGTAGTTAATAATTAATAGACGGATACCAAGTTAGTCCACTAGCAACCTAGGCTGCTCTTGTGTGGGTATCAACTGTCTGTTGGTGTTCCAAAAAAAATCATTTTCTTTCTTCTGTCTCTTCTTTAAACCTCTTTAAATTTCATTCAAATTTAGGCTGAGTCCCACCTTAAGGGTTCTTTGTTGAGCGTTATTTAATTGAATCGGTTAGCAGCTCGTGCGATCAGTCTTTCCTCAGGTGCATGCCCACCTTTGTTTCTTACAGAAATCATCACTTTACTTTTGGGTTCGCTACTATCGGGGGGTCGTTACTTTTGGGTCGCTACTTTCAGGGGTCGTAGAAAGTAAAGTTTACATGACCGTCACTTCGTTTCTAGACGGCTTCCTTTTGTACCTTATAACCTCTTTTAAACTGTCTCTAATAGAAGTATTACTCCACATGTATATGATAGGGTTGATCAGGGCAGTTAGAAAGAGCGCGCACTCGGCCAAGGGATAAATCATGTGTAACATGACGTCGTCTTTCACCACGCCGGCCTGGTGCACAATAGACGCGCACAAAGTTGGCGCGAAACAGAGAAAGAAAGCTGCAGTAATAATTACAATTGTTTTGGCCCTTTTAGCTTCTTGAGTGTTAATATCACTTCTTTGCCCTTGATCCGTATGGTTACTAACTGTTGTAGACTCTTTGATTTTGGTGATGTTGTACAGTTTAATATAAACGAATATAGTTTCGATCAGTGTGAATGATATCAAGATGGAAGATAAGATCGAATAAGCTTTTAAGTTCATTCCGTTTGACGAAAATCGTAAACTAAAGCTGAAGACCGTCCAAACAAACCACCCGCCTAAAATCGTGGACATCACGCGAAAACGCGTCACCAAAGCTCGGTAACGAAACGGTCTGAACACCGCAAAGTATCTCTCCGCCGTTATGAGCGCAAGAGTGACAAACGACAATCCAACGCACCAAAACTCAAACACGGTTTTTATAAAATACGGGATGCATGCGAAAGTGCTTATATACTTGCCGGACTGATAAGCAATGAACGCGGGCTGGATAAACATCGCAATCAGAAGATCTGTGAACGCCAGGCACAACACAGAGGTATTGTACACTGTCCATAAACTTCGATTTCGTAAGACTACAGCGAAGACCAGAAGATTTTCCATTGCAGCCACAGGACAAGAAATTCCGTTTACGATGCATGTTATTAAAGTGACGATTTGAGTCGTAGCATTTGGCGTGTAAGGCATAGTTTTAACCCCGAATGGTAGAAATGGGCAGAGATAAACTGTCGTTTGATTCAGTGTTGTGTTGCTCATTATGACCAAAATGAATTGCTCCAAGCTTGAAATTAAAAGCAAACTTAGGCTTGGGAATTTAATTTTCACTTTTATCCTGTTTTCCACAACGTTTCAGCGTTTTGTACACTGATTAGCTCTGAAACCTTCTTTAGGGTATTGCGTGCGCTGTTCAATCAATCCGGAAAATCATTTCAACTGATAGTGACTACAGATTGCGTTTCGACCGCACGAAACACTGCTTCAAACTTGAGAACTCAAGGGAACAGGTGTCCACACTCGGTTACCTCCTCGGTCGAATCTTGTGGATTATAGCGATAAGTTCATTAGTTTGGCGTCGAGCTGTGTTAATCAATTCTTTAAACTGACAGAAATTGCAACTGACCACTTTGCCAATTGTTCCCCAAACTTGATAAGACCACGGCGCCGGTGTTTACATTAATTACTGGTATCTTGGCAGTGGAGATAAGTCATAAGCCTTGCTCTGAAAAATCACACCATTTGGTATCAGCTGTACGTAATTCTCTGATTTCCAAGTTGTGTTTAATCTATTCAGGAACAAAACGAAACACTAGCGGAGCCCGCGGCCGGAGCGGAAAACGTCCTTACAATTATTCCACGTACGCGTTTTAGTTTCTGAATGACAGTGCATCAATCTTATGTTCGAGTAAATCTGAATGCCTATTCCAAAAATGAAATCATATTGCACCGCGGACAGAACACTGCGCAGATTGAAATCTGTCTTTTGAGTTTTATGACAGTCAGAGTGAACAGTGATGCTAATTGATCACGTCCGTAATAAAGATAATTTTATGACTGGTTGGATCCCCTCAGTATAAAATAATATGTACTATCAAACTGTGACGTTATATCGGAGGAGGTCGGTTTTTTAATTTTATTACATTAGATTTGTGTAGATAGGGAAATATCTTGATGTCGATTTTATTGTTTTGAAAAGAAAAACAAATATTGCTATTTAAAATAATCATGAAGTGAAGCAAGTATCCGACAGCCGTGAATTTTGGCTCGCACTTAATTTTCCATGACGCAAATTTAAATCACTGTTTTCAAAGAGCTATGTTGACTTCTTAAATGTCTTAAATCAACGGGAAAGTCACGACTCCATGGTGCGGAGAAGGAAATAGTTTATCCAGCTCGCAGCTGATATGTTTTTTTTTTTATCTTTTAATCAAGGCATTTCGGGGGACAGAGCAAATTTGATCAAGAGCCTTAATAAACGACCGAATTAAAGTGCAAAAAAATAGATTGATATAGATATGTAAATTTATATTTTAAACTTCTTCTCAGCACGATCAAAGTAAAACTCTGCATGTAGTATAATACTTTTATTTGCTCATTGCTTAACCGCAATCGCCAACTCACGGAAATTTCGTGACAATTACGAGATCTCAATATCACATCGCTCAAGTGTAGCTCTTTGAATATTGCTTTAATAATTTCTTCGTTCCGAATATCCGGATAGACTCGAGCTATAAAAGTTTAAATGAATAGTAAGTAAGAGCTGACCAATCAACGAAGAAGATGAAAGAAACTTGAATGGCTGATGTAGTTCTTACTTTTTAATCTGTATAGTTACTGAACTTCTTCACTTTTCTCTGTTCTCTTGCATGGCTATGCATTTGAAGACTTACAAAGTGGCTCTATCATAAAATGTGACGAGCAGCACGTACTTTCGGACTGATTATTATGCGGCAAGTGACTCTAGCTTTCTTGACTGCATTCGCTTCCCCAAAGCCCTCTGGCTTTCTCAGCCACCGGAGCCTGAGAACTCGTCTTCAGTCCCCGGCGGTTAAGAGGCGCAAAAGTTGCGTATGAGACTCGACTGCAAGCTCAGTTCCAGTTCAATACCGAGAATACGAAAATGCGCATAGCCTTCGTTCCTCGCGCGTCTCAATTCACCCAAGTATCCACCATTATTCTCTCTCCCCAAAATTAAATAAATACTGCAACTGCGTACGAATCTAACTCAACCTAAATTTGAATGAAATTCGGAGAGGTTTAAAGAAGGGACAGAAGAAAGAAAATGGGGCGGATTGAAGAAAGAAAATGTGGCAGAGTGAATATAGGGGAAGGGGGGGTGGAGGGGAGGGGGTAGTGAATAAGAGGGGGGATGGGGTGGCGGAGTGAAAATGTTAGTTACTGAAAAAACACTTTTGGTCCTTCGGGTCTTGATAAGGGGAGAAGGGGGGCGCCAGAACTCTCTTCCCATCCTCCTCCTCTCGTGGATTCGGCCCTGTAAAATCGGTGAAATCATTGGGCTTACCAGGCTTATCATTCCATGTGATATGTTGAAACTCTTGCTTAGAGGAAATTTGCGTTAAAATGGGTATATTTTTATATTTGAGTAATTAAATAATGTTTTGTTTGCCGACAAGGAAAATTCTATTATCCAAGGCAGTCATGTATTTCTTTCAGAAATAGTATCGGACTTTATGTAAGCTTTGAGTGTGTTGTGTAGATTTACTGTATTGAATGTGTACAATCATTGCTATGGCTATTATAATGGGAAAGTTGAGACCACATTAAGACTTGATAAATGAAAAAGATGGTATGTTTATAAGCTCGGTAAAGGAATGAGAAAGATGTAATGTTCATCATATCACGAGCGTGGGACAAAGAAAAAATCCCGACAGGAATCGAACCTATGACCTTCCGAACACCGGTCGGATGATTCCGTACACCGGTCGGATGATATGTTCATCATGTCACGAGCGTGGGACAAAGAACAAATCTGAGAACCAGACAGGATTCAAACCGGTGACCTTCCGCAAACCGATCGGATGATTCCGCACACCGGTCGGATGATTCCGTACACGGGTCGGATGATTCCGTACACCGGTCGGATGTAATGTTCATCATGTCACGAGCGTGGGACAAAGACAAAAATCTGAGTCCCCGACAGGATGAAGAACCTATGACCTACCGCACACCGGTCGGATGCTGTAACCACTGAGCTACGAGAGACTCGTGGCGAGCAAGGCCACATATTAGGTTCATGTATGACATGCGTGCCTTATTTTTTTGGCAGGATAAGCCGAAATTCGCCACTGCTATGGTCACGTTGGAAGCGGGCGGAGAAACACGGGCTAGCTAATTAAGCTTGTAAGTGTTCAATGCTTGTTTTATAGATTCATACTCGGTCGCTAATTCATTTTTCATTTTAGGGTAAAAGAAGATTTGACAGCAGTGAAACGAGGCACGTGGGGTGTTATGGGAAGATTCATCTCAAAACACAGAAAAAGTGTTTAACAAAAACGTGCCAACACGTCAGTCGTTTAAGCGACGTTTTAAATTGTTAATGGCACCGACAGATACTGTTTAATCAGTTGGCCTTAATGGATCGAATTCATTCATATTCAACGCACTGTACACTCATTAACTAACGCTTTAGAATGGTTCAAAATCCGGAGGTGCTCGTCAAAATTGTTGAAAAACACTCTAACAGTTACCAGAATCTCGTTTGATGGGCGTGACTAGAATGGATTTTTACCCCTAATAAAAGAGGTACCAATTGACCGCGAAGTCACAAAACGTGAATATGCAATCTTTTGAGACAACAATAATAAACCAGTAGTCTCCCGCGCAGCCGTTATTTGTCTCGTCACGCAACACTCAGTCACGCAACGCTCCTACTGAGCGTTGCGTGACGAGACAAATAACGGCTGCGTGGGAGACTAAACAAATAGTTGCTGTCATATCTTTTTGGCTCAATACCCTAAAAGATACTGCGATAATTTTAACAGTGGTTATCTTAAATTTCAACAACGTAAGCAGTTCTAATCTACAAAATTTGACCCCGAAAAGGTTCGAAGAGCGCACCAGTCATATACCAGATATGGGCGTCCCCTGGGTTTAAACATGATTCAACCGTCTATCTTGGACTCTTAATTGATCTGCATGGAAGATTTTCTCAGCAAATTTCCGCCTTTAGTTCTAAGGAGAAATTTTAAAACATTATATTGTATTAATTGCGTTAACACATCGCAATTTTAGCAATTTATTTTAGTCAGTTGGCTAAAGTGACTAGTTTTTTTTAATAAAGCGAAATATTGGTGGGATATATCATCGCATCGGCCATACTTTAACCTTAATTAAGCAGAGAATATTTTATTTGCCCAAGACTGATCGAGACTGCCCAAATTGCCAAACTGAAAAAAATAGCTTGCTTTTTTACTTTGCATATTATTTAAAACAAACAATACCATATGAATGGTCACAATAAAGTACTTTATCCACGGACTGGCAGACCAACATGTTAGGGCCGACTTTACAGCACTGAATTATTATAACAGCATTAATTTAACAGCACCACACTTTAAGTAGCCACAGATTCACAAGTTCATGTTGAATGGGCTATGATAAAACTCAGAGTCTTTCCCATCAGCCCGATATTAGTAGAGCCAAGGACAGGTGAAGAGACTTAAGAGAAATCACTAAGTAAATTGAATATGTTATTCCAGGTTGAGTCCTAACTCTTCAATGTTGCTCATAGCGCTGCCCTATATTCCAGCTTCGCTTGATAATGTTATTTGTCGCTGAAAAATAGAGAATTAAAATTCATTAAATCCGTGTCAAATGTTGGCTTGAATTCAAAACATTATTTGACCATTATCTTAATTGCGAGTATCACAAATTTACATAGGTTGGACACATTAATAAAGAAAGTTAATAGCGGTGAGATAAAAACACCTGCCTTTTTGGTAATTTCCGTCGCCTGAAAGACATTTAAATTAATATCCCTGAATTGAATACATCCAAATTATCAAAAGTCAAATTTTATCCTGGATTGAAATTTCGCAAGGTACATTTTTTTATGTGACGAGGGTTTTCTGCTACCTGTGGACGATGAATTTGAGCTTTGAGAGCGCCAAGAACACTACTAAAACTTGTCCACTGATTTCCCCTTCAATCACTGTGCCATACAACCCTACGGAGGAAATACAATTAGTAACGCTGTTCAGCATAGTTATCAACTGTATTATATGGCCAGTTGGTTTATCAGCAAATGTCTTGGTCTTCATAACTGTTTTGAGGAAACCGCAGCTGAGAACAGTTTACAACACTTCGGTTCTTTACCTGCTCGCCGCAGATCTGTGCGCGATTGTCCTGACTCAAACCTCGAACATTGTTTACTTGGTCAACAAGTTAACCACTGGAGACTATTCCTGTTCTTTGTTTTTTGTTTATAACTTGTTTACTTGGTGGTGCCACGGATTGTCGTTTTTCACGTTGCTGATTATCAGCATTGAGCGATACTTCGCCGTTTTTTACCCGTTCAAGTACGAAGTGGCTGTAACAAAAACTCGAGTGTCATGTGTGGTTTTATTCTCTTGGATGCTGTGGTCTGTTGTGGTGTTAAATCTACATCTTATTCCAAATGTTTCGCACACGATTCGTACCATCTTTACAATAAGCTTTTTCCTGCCTAGTACTGTTTCAACCCTAGTTATTTACTTCAAGATATTTAAAGAAATACGAGGAAATATCGTGCACGTTGGCGTTCCAAGATACGGCTCATCAGCCATGAACCATGACCATAAGTCGTCCAAAACCATCGGTCTGATAATCGGGGTACAGGTGGCAAGTTTTGTGCCTTCCTTTTGTTTAAACATCGTGCAGGCGTTCTCGCTTTTGCGGGAAGATATTCTAATCCATGGTATTTTTCCCTTTACTGAGTCAGTAGCTTTTATGAATGCTCTTTTGGATCCTGTAATTTATTTCTGGAGAAGCAGAGAAGCGCGAAGAAGTTTGAAAGAACTTTGCTGCAACTTTTCCGTCGTCAAGTCGGGTGTTCGTTCTTCGCAGGCACAGAATACCCCCGTTCACTCCGACATACAACTAAATTCGTTTGGCGAATCAGCTGCTGCCAGATCAGCTTAATGTTGATCATACTGGAAACAACTAAGCCCTAAGTCAGGGGCATTAAACGAGGGATGTTTAGGAAAAACGTCTTGGAATGGCTTTGCTGTTATATAGTGCATAGCCATCCCCCTCGCCTCCCCTTCGCCTCCCCCTCCTCCAACCTCCGCCGCCGAATCTGAAAGCTTATTAGCAGGCTATTTAGTGCATCAGAGCGGTTTTCAATTGAGTGTCGTAAAACCAAAACCAAAGTAATTACTCTGACCAATCACAGAACTGTCGCAGACAATCCGATGAACCAATCAAAACTCGAAGCAAATACATGAAGCCGGCACTAAGCTCGGGGAAACGCGTGCGAGCAAATCACGATTGGTTTTGGTTTTACTTCTGATTGGTTGAGAATTAAAAATGGCGCGAGATTTTTTAGCCAATCACAAAGCGTAGCAATGCAAAACCAAAGCAGTTACGAAATTACTTTCGAAACTCAATTGAAAACTGCTCTAAAGGAAACCATGTGAAAGCTAACACAGTTTGATCTTTTCGGTTCTTTTAGCTGACTAATTTTCAGCGGCAGAACATTTTAGTGACAGGAATCTTATCCGCCCTATTTCACTAGCTGCTTTCTCCTTTCCTAGCGGACCATATTTCGTACCCAAAACGACATTTTTTTCCTCCCTCCGAAAACAAAAGGCGTTGAATTTTCCGATGTTACAAAAAGTATGAGGCGACATTTTACTCAAGAAAGAAAACTCGAGTTTTTAATCTAATTTATAAAAACTTTTAGAGCAGTTTTCAATTGAGTGTCGAATTACACAGTTGCTTTGGTTTTTCATTGCTACGCTTTGTGATTGGCTAAAAAATCTCGCACCACTTTCTCGACCAATCAGAAGTAAAACCAAAACCAATCGTGACTTGCTCGCACGCGTTTTCCCGCGCTTGGCGACGCCGACATGTAGTTGTTTCGAGCTCTGATTGGTTCATTGGATTGTTTACGACTGCTGTGATTGGTCGGAGTAATTACTTTGGTCTTGGTTTTACGAAAACGGCTCTATAGATGACTAAGGCCTTCTGAAAAACTTTCCTCCCAAATGATTGGTTGGGTGATTCTGCTTAGTTTGAAGGTTGGGACTAGGACCCACTGCATCGAAAGCAAAATATTTCTGAGGGTGGGTTGAAATTGACTAACCTCAGCTCATTGCAGTATTGATTCCCGAGTGTTTTGTACGAAAGCCGACGAGGGACTTCCGACTTCCGACTTTCCCGACTTCCGACTTCCGACTTCCAATTTGTGCTCGTCACGCACATCCTCAGGAAGCCTTTGAAGTCAATTGCCACTACATCCGGAGGGCCTGGTGGACTCCACGTTGCTGTGGCTAAAGAATGGAAGCTGACTCCGAAGTAAGCACATCACTAACTTGGATTTTGCTGCCCGTAATTGGCGTTTTCACAATTTTACTGTTAAATCATTTTAAACCAAAAGCAAAACTTGACATCAAGGGAAAGTATGTTCTCATTACCGGATGCGACTCGGGCTTCGGTCGAGCTACAGCCATTGAACTGGACAAGATGGGAGTTTGTGTCTTGGCGACTTGTTTGACAAAAGAAGGAGAGCAGAGTTTGAAATTAGCGACGAGCGACAAACTGAAAGCATTTCAGTTGGATGTGACAAATTCAGAGCAGATTAAGAGAGTCTTCGATTTTGTCAAGGAGCTGGTTGAATTCGAGTCGGGTGAGTTTTTGTTTGTTGACGTTAAATAGCAGCTCTACTTTTTACTTACAACTCTAGTGTTATTTTGAAGAAAATAAAGCTCAAATCAATTATTCATCCCGTACTCATTTGTATACATGATTATTCGTGCTGTTGTTGTACGTAAGCGATTAAATATCAGACAACAGTCGCAGGGTTCACAGGAGTCACGAAATATACTTGTCACGGTAATCACAGATTAAAAGAGTGCATTCGACATGTTTGTTAACGGCTGAAAGAAGTAGTATTGATGTCGATTTACGCCCTGCTAAATGTTTTTGTTCACCCTTAGCCGCCACTTAAGAGTGCAATCAACTCGCAAACATTTTGCAGGATTTTGCTTCAGTGTTATTGTTGTGATGTCTCCGGTTCGCATTTCAGTGCTCAGCTACATGCAAATATATCCACTGGCGCCCCAAGCTCAATGTGAGAGTCAGTTACGTGTGGTACCGTATTACCTAATATCAACATGGCAGCAAATATTTAACAGTTATAGTGCTCAAGCTTGCGCAATATCGCCTGATTTTAGCGGCAACTCGGCCTACCGCTTCGTCGACTAAGGATATCCGGCGATATGGCGCTTTGCTTTCGCACTATAACTGTTTTATAATTCAACACATTGATAACAAATTACAATTTCGAGAAAAAAAACATTGAGATATATAACCTTAAAGTAAAAAGGCTTACAACAATATACCTGACTCTCACACTGAGCTTGGGGTGCCTGTGATATATCTGGAAAATTTGACTAGTCATATTAAAGCGAATATCAACACATTGAGACACTGCCCAAATATGGTCAAAAAGTTATCGATATACGTTATGTCTACATGACGTATACCCAACGTTGCCGGTAAATTTCACATTTTGAAGGAAAGTGAAAATGACTGCTGCCTGCAATTTCGTGTTTTTCAGTGGGCGAGAAAGTGTGTGAACTATTAGTTAAAAAAAAAAGAAAAGAAAGAAAAAAAGAGAAGAAAAGAGAAAAATTATTGATCACATGATTGGACAAAAAAGGCGCGAAATTTTCTTCTCTTGGCGTAGCTGAATGAAAGCTGGTTCAAAGTTTGACCGCTCGACAAGGAGTGAATGAAGGAGCATAATTTTCGCAAAATTCCTTTAGTAATCACCTCTGGAATATGATATAGACTTGATGCTTCCTCAGAAAAGTTTCTGATCTCGTCATTACGGCTGTAGGAGCTAACATACCAGCAAGTTTGTAAACAGCATTGATCGACTCAGCTCGTACTTCGATGTTTAAAAATTTGGTGCTAAAAAGCCGAATTACCAACATGTATGATGTTTCAACCGTTTCTTGTATCCTTTAACTGTGAATTTTTGTAAGACATACTGTCCACGCTGTAGTTCTTTCTGACTTTTCGCCACTATGTTTAGGTAGCCGTGTGTTTGTTCACGATTTGTTTTGATTCTGAATTGAACTTTTTAAGATACGAAACACTTGTAACTAAGATATTCTATGTCATTTTACTGTGTTTTAATTCGTGTAGTTACTACTAAGTAGACGAATGCTTTTCGTAGAAACTCTCAGCTGATTGTGTACGCTAAATTAATTTTAGCTTGGCAAAAGTTTCGGCATTCGCTGTTTGTTGTTTAAGAAATGGCGCGAGGTAAAATATTGTTGTAAGTCTTTTTACTTAATAAAAGGTTGTATATCAATGAATTTTTTCTGGAAACTGTGATTTGTTATCAATGTGTTGAATTATAAAACAGTTATAGTGCTCAAGCTTGCGCAATATCGCCTGATTTTAGCCGCCTCGGCCTACGGCCTCATCGGCTAAGTAGACTACGAGTAGTCCCTCCTTTTTCACGCGCTCTCGCGTTTCGCTCGCTCTACTATCCCTGAGGGAAAAGGAGGGACTACTCGTAGTCTATCGGCTAAATTTTGTATACAACAATTAAATTGGAAAAGTGTATATAACACTCACAAACACGTAAACTCAAAAACGTGCTTCAAACGTTCTGCTTTATTCCATCCCATAATAACACATGACGTAAATCATGACGTTATCAAATACAACATTTCCTCTTTAATATAACGATAAACATGACAAATAAATGAACCAGCTAAAACACAGCTATAGGACCTTATGGCTACTAAAGGTCTAACCTCTTCGGAGGTTTGCTAATACGCCCGGACCGGGTCACTTTCACAGGGGTTCCCACTGGGCGCAGAACCGAGGAAGTTACATGTTTAGCTCTGAATTAGGACTAGCTACTGGTTCTGTATTAGGCATATCTCTGGACACAGGAGCAGGGCTTTGAATTGACTCGGTGGTGGACTGTCCTGGGGGCATAGGACCCACACCGGCCCCAGGATCCTCCTGAAAAACGGGAGGGTCATAATCAACCACTTCAATTTCAGGTTTTTCCCTCTCAGTACTCAAACCTCTGGCATCATCAGGTAATAAATGATTTGAATGCACATATCTACGATAATTGCCGGGTACTCTAACAAGATAAGTCTCAGGACTGTTTACAGCTACAATTGTACCCGGTATCCATTTCTCCTTTCCCCCTCTAACATTTTTTACTCTGACCGGTTGATACAAATCAAAGTATCTCACTTTAGGGTGATCTCCATCCCTGTACAATTTGGATGCCGCTTGTCTATTTTCTACTTTGCTCTGCAAACTAGACTTCACCATGGAGAGTTGTATCCTAGGTTCTCTTTTTAAAAACAGTTCTGCTGGAGTCTTACCTGTAGTGGAATGTGGAATATTTCTGTATCGAAACAGAAGATCAGCCACCCGATGTTGTACTGACATACTCTTACTTAGGATCTTATACATACCTTTGAAGGTCTGCACATGTCGCTCTGCTAAGCCGTTGCCAGATGGTAAGGGGGATAAAGTGTATGTTTCACCCGATTCATTTTTAAAAAGGTCGCAAACTCATCAGCTATGAATTGAGGGCCATTGTCGCTCTGCTAAGCCGTTGCCGGATGGTAAGGGGGACAAAGTGTATGTTTCACCCGATTCATTTTTAAAAAGGTCGCAAACTCATCAGCTATGAATTGAGGGCCATTGTCACTTACCAGTTCCTGAGGCAATCCATACCGTGCAAATAAACCTCTTAGAGCATTTATGGTAGCAGATGCAGTCGTACCGGGTCATGGGAAACACCTCTAACCATTTAGAGTGACTATCAACCACAAGGAAAAATTGTTGTCCCTTCACCTCAGCATATTAGCATGACAGCATGACCTACTTGCACAGTGACTACATAGGGTTTAACAGTATCAGTGTTATTACAACGTTCAGTTCCAGTTCTATACAGACCAAAAGCATCAGCGCTTTCTTCATTCTTAGGGCTGTTGTACATGTACTGGCTCTCCTCACTAACTTCGTCATCTGAATCACAGTCATCATATTTGCATTCTTGGGCTAAGGTTGACCAGGACTTTCTGACAATTTGGCTTTACACACAGGACGGATGTGTCCTTTTCGCTGACAGTGGTGACAAGTTGCATCTGTGAATTTACAAGACTCAGCGGAATGTCTAGTGCTTCCACACGATTTGCACTTTTCAAAGTTTCCACCACTTAGCTGATTGCCACGGTTTCCAGTTGCTTTCGTCTTTCCTTTATACGGACTGAACTCCTGTACTTTGTTCTCTGCAACCATCGACTCGCCCATGTGCTCTTTGTTAGCTTTTCCCGCCATTTCATCCGCAACGCACCGATCATGAGCAACTCCTTAGGTTAAAGCTCTTTCCGACAAAAAGTGGCGCTGAGTTCGAGACATCTTCTGATGCAATCCAGACACCAACCTGTCAGGAAGGGCTTGAGGCAAGAACGGACCAAAGTTGCAAGTGGAGGCCAATTTCTTCAATCTAACCACAAAGGCAGAAACGCTCTCGTCACTTCCTTGCGAAGCAGTCCAGAATTTGTGCCGTTCGGCAATCACGATCGGAGCCGGCTCGTAATGTGCTTGTAGACTCTGTTTAAGTTTCTCATATGTCTTTCCGTTAGGCTTCTCGGGATCACAGAGATTCTTCAACAGCTTATAAGCGTCAGGCCCAATCACGGCCAGGAAAACATTGACTTTTCGGTCATCAGCAATTTCATTCGCCGCCATGAACGCCTCCATTCGACCAACATAGTCACCAAAACGCTCGATATTCTCGTCAAAGGGCCCTAAATTTCCCACTAGGGCAGGCATTCTTTACGCGTTGTTGAGTACGAACAAAATCCTCGTTGTATACTACAATTAAATTGGAAAAGTGCATATAACACTTACAAACACTGACGTAAACTCAAAAACGTGCTCCAAACGTTCAGCTTTATTCCATCCCATAATAACACGTTATCAAATACAACACTAAGTATCCGGCGATATAGCGCTTCGCTTTCGCACTATAACTGTTAAATATTTGGCATACAGGACAAGCGGCAGCACAGATGTATTAAAGATGATGTGATTCAAACATAAGCTTACTTGATCTTCGATAAATCTGAACAAAATCATAGAGAAACTGAATTTTATGTAGTAAAGCAATGAAGCAAACAAAGTACCGTTTATATTTTAGTAACAACAGCGAACAAAAATTGGATCCAAACAGAAAAGAAATCGCAGCCAACCATTACTTAACTTGCCGTAAGACAGAGACCGGGTAATTGTCTACCTTTCCGTACCTTTGAAAAGCATAAAGTCTGTTTTTATATGCGCGATCTTATTTATAGATCGACGGCGTTTGTATTCAAAAACAACTTCGTCACCCCGAAATGTCCATGGTCGATTTCGTCGTCAAACCTCTGCCAGACTTCATTTCACTTGCCATGTGATAAAAAGCGGTCAATTCCCAACTTTTTCCGGCTGTTGAAAAGCATAAAGTTACTTTTACATGCGATACATAAAGAGTCCTTCTCTGACCAACAGCAAGCAGTCGTAAACACTTCGTAGCATTGCAGCCACGAGCAGCTTCCAGTCTTCGACCGAAGTGCGCGATATGTTTACGACGTAATTCAAGATGGCGCCGAAAAGGTACACGAACGACGAAAAAGTTCGCCACTTGGTATCACAGGACACCCAACATTAGAATGCATTAGTAATAAAATCCCGGCGTATCACATCGAACGTTCGGTTTTCGAACTCAATCGCGATGGAGTTCGGCCATCGAACAAAATCGAACTCACAAAAAAATATATATCGAACAAAATCGAACGTTCGATTTTCGAACTCAATCTAACGAAAGAGTTCGATTAAGTTTGGTCATGGAACGACGTGGAACTCACAAAAGAAAAACACGAATCGGGCCATTTTCGAACTCTTGATGATTATTACGTAAAATGATCCAGCGTTGAAACAGTCAAGGCCGCGATGTGAAGTCTTGTTCCTTTTATTACTTCCATATTCTGAGTTTATTCTTATTATATTCCCTATGAAAATGTCAGTGCGTCACAATCCTTCCGATTCCAGCGCTGCTAAATGCTGCTAAACAAGCTTAAATGCTCTCGAGGAATACGAACAGAATGTAATGATTGTATTTCTACTTTTACGCCTAATCATCGAAATTTTGTACGCCACTGCTTCTGTCGCACTGCGAAATTAATTCCAGCCCTGGTGCAGTTGACGTTTGCTTCTGGTTCGAAAGGTATTACTGCGGAACTCTGTAAACGCTATCATAAAGTTACGTTTAAAATAAGTCAAGGCGGGCACCTTCTCTGTCATATGCAATAATACATCGTAATAATATGCCGTTTCTGGGGAAAATAGATTAAAGTTTTACGCGTTCACCTGATCGACTTCAGACTCTTCATTTTGTATTTTGGCTCAAAGTTCGATTTCCGAGCTCAATCGAATTAAATCGAACCATGACCGTTCGATTTGGTTCGGGCATCGAACTCACAATAAAGTTTTGTGTTCGATTTCGTTCGATGGCCGAACTGCATCGAATTCTTTTGTTTGATTCAGTTCGATGGAAAGTTTGTTCGATTGCGTTCGATGTGATACGCCGGGTAAAATCATGATGTATCCTATTTGCACCCTCCTGTGGACAATAACAAAATCTCAGGAGACCTTTTGCAAACAGAGGGTCTGCAACATGGTTCTCATGCCAGTTTCTTTCTTTGTTGGTTTTGATAAATATAAGAGGTTATTGATCCCCCCACCCCAGAAAATTTTGAAATCTAGAGGGCCCTAGATACTTCGAAATGCTATTTTGCTTGAAATTGGAGGTGGGGGGGGCTTCCCTAGCCCTTCCGGTGATGGGGGGGGGGGGGGGGGGAGGTGTGGGAGAGTTCTTCAGGAGCTTCTATTCGGAATTGATCATGACCATGCTTTTACAGGCGGTCTGTGGGGCCTAGTGAACAATGCTGGAGTTTGTCAACAGCTGCCAATCGAATGGACTCCGATGAGCATATTCAAAAGTACTGCGGACGTGAATCTGTGGGGACTGATTGATATGACTAAAACCTTTCTTCCACTTGTCAAGAAGGCTCGGGGACGAGTGGTAAACATCGCCAGTCAACTTGGTAAGGAAAACAACTTGTTACATAGCTGGAGTTTTTCTCAATGTAACGCGCGCGTTCATTGCTTGATTCATGGTCACATGACGTCTAACAAACAAACTGTTTCCCGCCAAACTGTTTGCCGCCATGAGCAGGCAACATTTGCGAAAGCAGGCAACGTTTTCACTATTGCCCACTAGCGCACTTGATGATACCGTGACAAAAGGTGGCATAATTATGATGCGATTGATGTTTACCTCGAGTGTTCGGCGCGTTTTTCGAACTGTGTTGTGTTGTGTTTTTGTGTTGCTATATAACAAATCACTTCATGACTGATCCCTCGGGAAACATCGAGATTCGAGGGAAACAAACTTCACTGTTTCCCTCGGGACCAGTCATTAAGTGATTATTGGCACTGTCGCGGACGATATATCGTGTTTTCATGATACGGGATGCAGCGTGGTCGTATGGTAAGGTCGCTGGACTTCAAATCGAGAGGTCCCGAGTTCAAGTTCCGCTCTGACCACTAGCTGGAGTTTTTTCACAGTAGACCTAAATTCAACTCCTCGGCCACGCTGGTAAAATAGCCAACTGGTCTGCCTCCTGCCAGTTGGGATTTTTAACCTGTTATTTTCAATTTGCAATATTTGTTTCCTTATTTGAGTGGTGTTCCTGTAAATTAGCAGCTTATTCGCTGCTGGATAGCTAAGCGCTCGTCCACTGTAAGCAATGTTTACAAATGGCCAGGAGCTTGCTTTATTATCTTGAAATAGGAAGAAAATATCGCCAGAAGTGATGAAAGCAAAGAAATATTAACTAAAGAGACAAAATAACGGCTAAAAAAATCAAAATTCCACCAGAATGAAAAATTTTTGGATTTCTTGACCGCGTGTCACGAAATCAAAATTGACGAACTCTAATCCACTTCCATCCTTGTAATCCTGCACTTTTTTAATTTTCTCCAAACTACTGCTTCTTTTTTGCCCTTTTGAATATTTTTAGCCAATTTAGTTGTATATTTGGTGGTATTTGGCGATAGAACATGGAAATTAAGCAAACACAATTTCGTTATTTCGCCTGGACAGTGCCCCTTTAAGGGCTCACGGACGGATTACTGGCGCGTTGCTAAGGAAGTGAAAAATTATTTCCGGTGAATAACGCAGGCATTTCGGCAGCCAATCAGAAAAACCCCGCGAGAACCCACTAAAGAGATCTCTGGTCAGACGAATAGCGCATGCGTTGATAAAATGACTTCCGGTTCAACCTCGTTCCCAATACCCTCGTTTCAGATTGCTTCCGGTTTGCAGAAAAATCTTAAATTCTTGGCGGTCTCTAACTTGATTCATTATTTTTCAATGTTACATTTATCTAACCTGGATATGGAATATAACTAAGTATGCGTCTATTGAAATCATTTTCAATACAATTTTTATGGACAAATCAATATTTTAAATCTCTCAATTAATTTTTCAAATTAAAACGAAATCCATACTTACGATGATGGGAAAATGAGTAAATACCATAACACCGTAAACGATTTTCCGATAAAATGCGACACATCAAAAATTTTAGACTTTTTCGTTACGTCATTGTTTGGGTTTAGGACTGAGTTGAAGTTTTGACCGTATGTAAACGATTAAAATTAATAAAAATAAATAGCCACTACTGTCCCTAGCAACGGGTCCGAAAATATACGTCAGTGAGCCCTTAAAATAGCCCTCTCTTGTTTACTCATATATTTGTCAAACGGATAAACCAGTTAAACCAGATAGAGCAGTTTTCAATTGAGTGTGGTAAAACCAAAACCAAAGTAATTACTCAGACCAATCACAGCAGTCATAAACAATCCAGTGAACCAATCAGAGCTCGAAGCAATTACATGTCGCCGGCCCAAGCGCGGGAAAACGCGTGCGAGCAAGTCACGATTGGTTTCGGTTTTACTTCTGATTGGTCGAAAAAGTGGAGCGAGATTTTTTAGCCAATCACAAAGCGTAGCAATGCAAAACCAAAGCAATTGTGTAACTACTTTCGACGCTCAATTGAAAACTGCTCTATTTGTCAAACAGATAAACCAGTTAAACCAGATAAACCACAGATATAAGTATTATTTCGCTAAGTTTGAGTAAAGACAGTAAGGGCATTTTCACCACAAATTTCGAGTTACTGCATTGCAAGCCTGCATTGCAAGATTTGTGCAACTAAAAATAGCCAGTCAAATTAACAATTTGGCAAAAATTATCATCTTTAACTTAAAACTAAAACTATTATATCATAATATATAATAGTTTCTTTTGATGTGGATCGGGACATATCGACCGCTTTCTACTGGTCTTTATCAGAGTAAGATTGTAACTGGATGTGTGTCTGTACATCACTGTAGTTATTTCTGATAAGAGGATTTTTACCCTTGTCGACAAAAACTGTTTTTTCGGAAGGTTTGGCTCGTTATCGTATGCGTGGCTCGTACCCCGCAATGTGTAAATCATTCGGTAATTGATATCCATCCCGCAAAAAAAGACGACATTCTTCGATGACAATTAACCTTACTTATCTTGATCGTATAGGAGTCACAGAGTAAACCTTTTTTAATTTTCCTTTTTCTTGGTTTTAATGAAACGCAGGTCGTATATCGATAAACTGTCTCTCAGCCTATAGCGTAACCAAATATGGCGTGGAGGCGTTTTCGGATGCGTTGAGACGAGAAATGAGTCCCTGGGGGGTGCAGGTGAGTATTATCGAACCAGCGGCATTTAAAACCAACGTCAGTCAACCGCCCAGGATTGAAAGAGTCTTCAAGGAGGCCTGGGAAAACCTGAGTGACGAGCTAAAGGAAGAATATGGAGAGGAATACTTGAAAGGAGGTATATAGTTATTAGCGGAGCTCTCGCGGGCCGAAGGCCCGCTGCGGAACCTCATACTCATAAAACCTATGCCCGTCATTTTTCATGGTCATGGCTAGCGGAATGTTTCTCGGGCGTGTCGGTCCGTGTGCCGCCGTCTGCTGCGCGCCGTTGGGCAGGGCTACCTCGCGGGAGCGTATGACGTTGCAAACATGCGCGTATGACGCCACACAACATCCGGGATCTTAGCAATTTTGAAACTAAAGCGAGGCTTTGTTTTTCGCGCGGCTACACGGCCGAATGTCACGTCAGCTCGGTAAACACTTTGATGTTTTGCTGTGTTTACTAAGCGGAGAAAACTGTTTAAATTAAAGTCGTTATTTTCCTGCATTTTTTCGCGGTTTGCTACTCAAGACAGGGATACTACATTAAGGGATACTCAGAAGCCGCCATAGTGGAAAAAGAAGAGCTTTCAGGGATAAAATCTAGACTACGAGCAGTCTCTCTTTCCCAGCTTAGTAAATTAACCCTCTTGGCCTCGTCAGCATGTGCAAAATACAAAAGAATTTAAAGCGAAAGTGAGGCCAAGAGGCTAATTAACATGCATATAAAAGAAAAATAAATTAGCCGCCATTTTGGAATAAGGTGTATGACGGTTGTGCACTTTGAGGACCCATATTGACAAGAGCCGGGAAAGCTACCAATATGTTTGAAGGTTGGGTATATTTCCTATGATTTGTTGGCAAAATCAGTCTACATATTGAGGCGTTGAAGTCTAAGAAATTGAGAATACGGGATGGCGCTTTTAACGTGTGGTAGATGTGAAGATGAATGTAACAAATAACTGTGGGACTGTAGGTTTGTAGTGCACACTTTTAGATATTTCTGAAGCAAACCTGTCGCTTGGTCAATAAAAACCATACAAATACTGTATTCTCTGATTTTCTTTTTAGTAATCAAGACTGCAAAAGCCCATTCTCTGTCCGAAAACGTGTACTTGGTCGTTGATGCTATAGTAGATGCTCTGACGTCACAGGCACCACGTGACCGTTACCAAATTGGCAGTCGGCTGTTGTTGACGTTGGCAGAATTGTCACCAACTTCTGCCGTAGACTTTACCCTGCAACTCCTGCTCAAAGTACCAACACCGAAAAGCTGCCAAATAGTCTAACAACCAAACAGTCTAACAACCAAACAGTCTAACAACAAAACTATTAGACTAATTGTTAGACTATTCGACTTCTTCACGGGGAAACATCGAGATTCTCGGAAAACAAAATTCACTATTTTCTTCGGGACTAGTCATCACGTGTTTGTTGTTGCTGAAACACTGCTACACACACAAATGTTTTCCAGTTTATCTGCGCAAGAAACATTGTTTCAGAAACAAATTTTGCATCTGCGAAGCAAGAAACTGTTTTTGAATCGAGCCAAAAACATTGTTGCTTGATGGAATCAAATTTTGTGTATGAAACATATATTTCCCAGTTTAACCACACACCGTGAAATGTTACAGCCAACAATGTTTCAGCAACAATGTTTCCAAGTTTTAATAGCCAAGCCCTTTATATATGCTTCACTAAACACAGAAATTTAAAAATAAAACCCGCGGACTTGTTGTATTGAGAATTGTTTATTGAATTTGTAACGGTTTGTTAAAATGATTAAACTGATAATTTAACACTGATTTATCTTACTTGATCTACTAAACACAAATATATGTGGAAATGTTGTTTTCAAAATTTGTGTTTTTTGAATAGGTTGAAATGGTTAACATTATTATGACTGATTTTACAGTTTAATATGTTCAATTAAACACGGAGATCAATAAAATATTTTGGCGGCGGACATGTTGTGTTCTATCAACATATTGTACCCAGCCTGTGATATACTTAAGTATACAGTCCTTTGATTAAACGTTGTCATTTATCAGTCTTACCCCTCCGCGACCAGACCGAAAGGGAGTATGGGTGAATTAAAATGCATGATTAATTATTCTCTATCGCGTTTAAAATGGATAACAAAACTCACGTTTGTCTTCGAGTGTTACGCAAAGACAACAAGAGTCGCTTCGATACATATTTCGTTAAGGACGTTCCGTATTTTGATAATGTGCAGTTGTTGAATGTGAATTGATTTCTCTCCATAATCCTTTTCGGTCTGGTCGCGTAGGGATGAGACCGATCAATGACAGCGTTTTATCAAACGACTGTAAATCTCAGGGCTGCAAATAACAGTCGGTTATCGGACAGTGGCCGACCAAATCGGAAAACTTACAAATAGCTGATCGTGTTTGAAATATAATATTAATAATATAATGCATTGCAAACCCTTGAGCATTGAATACGTCACGTATGCCCGCTTGCAATGCATGGTAAATGATGTGATGTCCGACCAAATTTTTCGTTTGTCCGACCAAAATGGTGCCCAAGTCGGACATGTCCTTTAAAGAAAAAATAATTATTTGCAGCCCTGAATCTACTAGCGTTCTATCACGAATGCCCTTCTCTTATTGGCTACGCTACTCACTATCTATCCTGTTGTAGAAAGTGTGTAGCCGATTATCCGCGCGTGGCGTGACGTTTTTATATCATTTAATATTCACAATAAAAACGAGACCCTGCTTGTTGTTAAGTTTTGAACGTCTAGTAGATTTATGCTAAAACAATTAGATTATGAGCTCGAGATTTCTAATCGTGATAGTTGCTTCGGGCTTCGCCCTCATCAACTATCACGCAATGGAAATCTCGAGCTCATTTTATTTGTTCAGTGGTAACACTTTATAGAAGCGGGGTAACAACATTTTGTTTTCGGTCCGTGTCTTATTAGCCGTGTCATAGCCATTTGCGATGATATTCTAGATCTGCTTGGTTTGGATCGCTGGCATTATGGTATTTTGTGCATGAAGCCGGGCAGAGTTTTAGTGGCAGACTTCACTTTTCCAAACATACCTCCTAAGCTGTATGCTGGCGATCTATTTTCTGTTTCCGTGGAAACAATCTGCATTTAATAAGAAATATTATCTCTGGAAGGGAGTGACAAAGACAATTTTATATGCTAACAGGGGAGATGAGTCAGTGATGAGAAACAAAATGGTAGAATCCCACAAAAGTTTCAGTACAAATAATATACGTCATTGCAGGCTATCGAAATGAAATAAATTCTAACAAAAATTACAGGTTAATTTATGCTTATGCTTATGTCGCCATACCGTGGTGAAAACCAGGCTTTTAAAAGGTCCTTAAGAGCTGCTGTTTCTGTAAAATTAATTGTTTCGGAAAATAAACAGTTTGATCCATTTGCTTTCAAACCGAAATCACTGGGATTTTTAGTTAAATGATAAACAGTACCCCATGCCACAAGAACAGCTGTTTGGATCCGTTGTGTATTAGCAACTATTCTCAGTCACTTGCAACCCAAGTAGTACAAGAACAGCTTACTTCAGTTGGCCGCAATTTCTGGTCTATAGAATGTGTTGCAAGAAATGATGTACCTTGGGAGGTTCGGAAAGTGTCTAAATTGAAAGTCGCTTTTTTTAGCTCTTATTGAAGAAAATAGTCAAAAATTACCGTAGGGAATTGCTAAACGCAACGCTACTGTTACCGCGGAGCCGGGGGTTTGAAAGCGGGTTTGCATGCAACGACCACAAAACATCGTTAAACAAAACTATTAAAACAATTGGTTCCTCAAAGGCTGTTTCGTGTTCAAGTTTCAACTTTGTGCTTTTTAGCCATTTAAACTCGAAAAATCATGAAGCCAAACGTTTTATATATACAATGATTTAAGTGAAGTGGATTTGTTTCATCAGCTTCATTAGAATCCAGATAACAGTCAGGATGAAACACATATCTGTTTGCGTTATCGAGGGTCAGTTCTTTAACGGCACGTGTTGCTGTGGAAGGTGTACGGCGGATTCGAGTTAGCGAAGTTTCAAAAACCAGTTATCGAAATTATACTATAGATTATTTTGAGCTGAGGGATGTGGCTTAAGCTATGTTTCGCGAGACCTTTCAAAACTTCCAGTTTTCGGCTACATTTATTAAAGATTAGATTTTTTTTCTCTTTTCTGTTGCCAATAAGAACTCTTTCCTTGTGCATTTAGATTTTGTTTTCCGTTTTATATCACCCCGGATATATCAGTTATGGCGCGCTCATTAATTACCAACATAACAACATTTGCATTTGAATATCAAAATACTGAAAATACATCTGAATTGTTTTAATATGCACAATTTCGTCACCAAATTGTACAACGAGCAACATTTGACAATTTGTTGCAGGAAAAATCAGACGTTTTGTCATCTCGCAAACAGGATTGAAAGGGATTGAATGTAAAAATCGGTCACCAAGTCAGTTTTTTTGTAAAAGGAAAATTTCAATTAACAACGCAGCAATGCGACGCGACGCCATCGCACGACGCTAAAACAAAAAAATCTGCATACAAAAAGAAGTTCAATCACGCAGGGTAATTTTGAAACATTTCAGTGTACGATATCATTTTTATTCAAGATTTATTTGTAATATCGATTTTTTTTTCATTTTACAAGGTTTATACGCAGAAATTAAAGGATAAAAAGCCTTAGCTGTTCTAAATATGGTTTTAACCACACCGACGTCATTTGAATATGTTAAAATTAAGCCTTCTCTCGTAAACAAATAGGCTCGTTGTGTTTCTACCCCTATCTAAAATTTAAAATATTTCGTTTCACCAATCAAGAACATTTCAACACTTGCAATGACCTTTTTTGCGAAATAACGAAGTATCTTTGAGATCGAAAAAAACAGCATACTCTTTCGTTCGAAAATAAAAAAATCCGTATTTTTAACAGATGCAAGGGAAACTTCAATACAGCAGTGCTAGGTTTTGTCTCGATAATTTTTTTTGTATAGGGGTGAAAATCGAGTTATGTCCCATCGGGCTGCTATTCTTAATGTTCTTTTTAGGCATGGTCAATTTAAGGATTTTCGTTTGATAAAAACTGGATTTTGATAAAAGATAAAATGCGTAACAAGCACAGAACCGAAGTCACTTGTACCTCGAGGCTGCGAGTTTGTGGCTGTTTCCTCGGAGGTCCGCACAATGCGTTGAAAACGAACGTCACTAGCAGCGTTGTCAAACCCTGGTCTCTTCTCAAAGACAATCGGTTTTGTTAAAACTATCGTGAAAAAAAATAATTATAATCATGTCTGCTGCCAAGACTAAAACTGCCGCGTCGCACCCTAAATATCTTGATATGATCGTGAGTGCGATAAAAGCACTGGGCGACAAAAGCGGCTCTTCTCGACAGGCCATAAACAAGTACATTGTGAAGGAGTACAAGCTGACGGAGAGCAACCACCACAGTGCTATGCTGAAGCAAGCGCTCAAGCGGGGATCCGGAGCAAACGGTCCACTTGTTCACAACAAGGGGAAGGGTGCAGCCGGTTCTTTCAAGGTTGCTCCGGCGAAACCTACCAAACCGGCTGCGAAAAAGGCACCGGCGAAGAAAAAAGCGACTAAGAAGGCACCCGCCAAGAAGAAGGCCCCTGCTAAGGGTAAAGCTAAGCCCGCGAAACCTGCCGCGGCTGCCCCGCCAGCGGAAACACCAGCAGCAGAACCTGCAGCAGCACCAGCTCCAGCGCCGAAAAAGCCCGCCAAACCGGCCAAACCCGCCAAACCGGCCAAGGCGAAGGTTGCCAAAGAGAAGAGTGCGAAGAAATCCAAGGCCGCCTCCCCGAAAAAACCCAAAGTTGTAAAAGCAAAGAAGTCGCCCAAGAAAGCGGCAAAGAAACCTGCTTCCAAAAAGTAAAGTGAACACTTCAAATCGAGCTGTGTCCAGTTCAGTCTTTATATACTATAAGATTTGACGTGAATATCACCTTGTGTTGTAACTTAAATATTTTATTTGATTTTGACACTGCGTGTATATAACATCTAAGGATGGTACGTGACAACGTCGTTTTGTATATTCCAGTTTTTACTTGAAAAATTTGATTTGATAATTAATATTTGCTTGGTCCTACTGAAAACCGCTTAAAGCGGCTCGTGCAATTTGAGCTTTTTGAAAAACTTACTTGTGCAGATAGATCACACAATTGAAACCGAAATCGTATGATTACCATTACATTTTTACTTATCCGTATTTAAAACAGAGAGAACACGAAACATTATGTAGAACCTGTAAAGCGAGGACAGGTTGAAAAGAACTGACGATTATAGCACTTTGAAAACTGTTGTACATAAACTTGGAGCTTTTGATCTTCGAGCAAAGATAGATGGTAATAAAATTATCAGTTTGACTGATATAGTTCAAAACGTGTTTGGTCATAGCAAGTGTAATCTGAAGTAGACCCACCTTTTTAGGGCTAGAAAGCCGGTGAGGGCTATATTTTTTTTTTTTTTTTTTTTTTTTTTATAATTGAAGTTTATTGATAAGTACAATACAATATACAATATTAACACACAATGAACAACGTTACAGAACTAAAATAAAAGGAACAGACAAAATACAACTGCTATATCAAGTTTGTTTGCGGCTAGGTGAGGGCTATATACAATAAAAATAACTTCTTGAAGGTGGGAAAGGAAGTGGGGGGGGGGGGGATGTAGAGGGTCTGTTCGCGTACGATTCGTGATCCTCCCACGTACCCTATCCATTCCTGTTAATGGTCGGAGGTGCAAGACAACTCAAGCGGATTTAGATTTGCGCGCAGATATATTGTATATTTAGATACTTATCAGTTTTAAAATTATGCGTTTTTTGGTGAGCATTCACTACATGCTTGTACGTGATACAGAGTATCTTGTTTAATTGTACTTGCAGTCGGTTTATTCAATAATTATTCCCAAACATTCCTACAAAATAACATCAGCCGTTTGCAACGTTAGATAACAGAGCCTAACACACAGGCGCCCTCAAGCTCTTGACGAGTCTTTCTTTAAACATTTGCTGTATTTTCTCTGTAAAGTCCCCCCTTCTAAATAAAGTAATTTGCATTGGTATTATTGCTTTATGACTCGTTAAAACCTCAACAAACTATATACAGCTATTTCAATTAACGTTGTCGGATGAAAGCTCAAAGCCTACAAGCCAAGACCGCAAGGTAGTGTGGATAGTTGTTAATAGCAATTGTGGTGAATTTATGCATATAAATCCCATACTACCTTGCGGTCTTGGCTTTGAGCTTTTTTCATCCGACAACGTTAATTGAAATAGCTGTATTTTCTGAAAGCTTAATAATAAAGGGTTACGAAAACGTATTTATTATATTTGAAGGAAAGCGATTGCTTCGTTTAAAATATAGCGAGTGATTTCTATAAAGTAAATCTTTCACAACTTCAATCTTGAGAAAAAAACCGAGGTAAAAAAATTATTGAAGTAGTTACAATCCTCTCGGAAACAGGGGTCCTGTGTGTGTAGGTATTTATCCAAATACGCTCAGATGAAAGATAAAGAGGATTTATTTGCGTGCAGATATATTGCCAGGAGCCCATAACCCCGAGCGAGCCATTCTCTATTTTCGAATTGCCCATAATACACATTGTTTGCCCCCACATTTTGCACAAACTATTGTTTTTTTAAAAACAATAAAAATTAAAAAAAATAACAACAATGCTCAAAAATAACAATGCTAAAAAATAACAATGATCTCCCAAGAGCATTTCAAAATGCTCTTGGGAGGACTGCATATTCCCAAGAGCATTTCAAAACAACAGTTTATGCAAAATTTGGGGGGCAAATAAAGTGTATTATGGGCAATTCGAAAATAGAGAATACACCATATAGAGTGTTTTCACTCACGTGGTCTGCAGCTATGCTAATTTATTTGAACAAAACAAAGTGTTTGCATAAGAAAAGAGTTCAATCCCCACAGGATTAGCTTGGGACACCAATATGGCCGCCGTTTTATTGTTTTGGGACACCAACATGGCCGCCGTGACGTCATGTGAAAACACTCCATTCGTGTTCTCGGTATTGAACCGTGGGACTCGACGTACTGCAAGCTAGTTCCAGTTCTACACCGAGGATATGAAAACGGTCTATTGTAAATTATTGAGGGAATTCTTATATTTTTAGATTCCTTTTTCCAGGCAAATTGGTAACATCTGTCTCCGCTCAGCGTAAATAATGGATAATAAGAACAAAAGATCAGTAGGATACTGTCATAATCAACAACACAACAACAACAATTTATTGAGGTATTTCAGGATTATATATAAAAGGCATTACCTATCTAAAATATTAAAAATAAAAACAAATACATCATTTATGAAAGAGGACGAAATACGAGAAATTATTATAATAAGCTTAATTACATTCGTTTCCGAAATAATATCTCGTTTCTATAACGCATACATTCAAAATTATAATTCAACACATTGATACACTGCTCAAATATGGTCAAAAAGTTATCGATATACGCTATGTCTACATAACATATATTGCACAGATACCTTCGGGGTCCAGAGAGAATCCGAATTTGCTAAAGGTAGTTTGCAATAAAACAATGGCAACATCCACTGCATGGCTCCTGTATGCATTGTTTCTGACAGTTATGATCATTTTCAACATAACTGGAAACTCACTGGTGTGTATTTTAATATTGAAGAACAGAGAATTGAAATCCTCCATCAACAAACTTCTCTTCCAGTTGGCCATTGCAGATTTATTGGTCGCTCTGTTCTTTATCACTCCTTTTGTTCTAAGCCACTTTATCCATCAGCCAGGCGGCCTCATTGGCGATATTCTGTGTATGTTTATAACCACTGGAAATCTGGGTTGGACAGCCGCAGCAGCATCGAGCTTTCTGCTAGTAACGGTTGCATTTGAGCGTTATTACGCCACGATACATCCATTTCGATGCCTCAGACACAGACAGTCGTGGTGGCTGGTGCCCAGTCTGTGGGTTTTAGCCATTATGTTGGAGCTGCCAGCTATTGTGGTGACAGCCTACGATGTAGAAAGTCAGATGTGTGTGCAAAATTTTCCAGACTACACAGCGATGCGCGCATTCTACATTACATGGAACTTTTGTAATTCAGTCTTGCCGATTTGTATCATGGGATACCTATACGCGAGGATTATTGTGCATCTGAACAACCGCGTTATCGTTCCAGGTTCTTCTCGAGTGTCCGTGTCACGCAGCAGAAACAGGGTGACCAAGATGCTCATTGCAGTCACTGTTATCTTCGCCTTTTGCTGGATCCCTCAGGCTGTGCTCTGCGTGCTGAGTCCCATGATTCCTGGCGGGTATGACATAGTTAACCCAGCGGCCACCGCAAGCGCCCTGCTAAACTCGTGTCTTAATCCACTGGTGTATACTCTTCACAGTCACCAGTTCAGGAAGAATCTTGCTTTACTGATCACTTGCTTCACGAAAAAGCAGGTAGCCACTTACAACACTAAGGAAGCAACCCTTGTGAAATCAAGTTATGTTCAACGTTTGAAGGTGGACGCCCTCGATACCAGCCATGCCAATTGCCGTCTTAGAGAATATATAGCCCATCATCCTAGGAAGTCCCTAGGAAGCCCACCAGGACCGTGTTGAGCGCTTCTAATCCTAAAGTGTTCGTTGTCCGCTTCTTTAGAGTGGTATCCGTTTCTTCAAAAAAAAAAAACCGAATAAACAAAACCCACTCAGGTAGTTAATTAATAAATTTCGCTCTTATTCATTCGTCGGCCTTCATAATCTCGTCGGCTTGCCGAGAGATGGTAGCTCAAGACTAGCTCATGGATGGATATTTAAAAAGGAAAAAAAACAGCTCTTGATATCTATAGGTCTACATGACGTATATCCAGCGATGGTGGTAAATTTTGCATTTTGAAGAAAAGTGAAAATAACCGCTGCCTGCAATTTCGTATCTTTTGCAGAATAAATAAATAAATAAATAAATAAAGGGTATTAATTCGAGGTTCTAAAAAAACGTTAAAACTTACAAGGTACTTATAAAATAGAGTTAACAACTATCCAAACACTAGAAAATACCAAATACAATCTATTTATCAAAGAGACATCTATTTGCAAAGCATTTCTTAACCCTATTCGGCCTGGGGGGGGGGGGGGGCAAAAAGTGCCCGCGCTAACTTTCAACATTCATAACTTCCTTAATATGTATGCAAACGCCATCAAACTTTGTGACTTTTCCTAAAATTTATCTGGCAACAATTTCATATGACAATTTTTTGATCACGTGACTTGATGTTTCCATGGCAACAAGATTTTGACAGCCATGTTTTTTGAAAATTGCATATTTATACCTTTGAATGAAGAAAAACAATGTTTATTGGTGTAACTTTTATATTTTACGTCATTTAGCGTTTATTTATTGGTTTTGATTAATTTTGGGTGAATTTGGACGGTTTTTAAGAGGTTTTGAAAAAATTCAGAAATCCAAGATGGCGGATCCAAGATGGCGGCCGCATAACTAATTACCTAATAACTACGTCATATGACGTCATCGTTCCATTATGCGGACCGCAAGGGAGACAGTTTTGGACGTACTATGTACCCTCTAGGTTTCATTGTCATAGCCTTAATGTTCTTGAAGTTACGAAGGGGGGGCACAATGTGCCCCCCCCCCCCCCCCAGGCTCAGAAACTCAAAAAAAGCCCAGGCCGAATAGGGTTAAACCTCAGTTCAGTGTTAACACATGGGACCTGGTAAGGATGCGACCTACCGCGTAAAAAATAGAAAAAAAAAGAAAAAAAAGAAAGAAAAAAAGAGAAGAAAAGAAAACAGAAAAATTATTGATCACGTGATTGGACAAAAAAAGGCGCGAAATTTTTCGCGTTGTGTCGCAGTGTTTCTTGGCAAAGCTGAATGAAACCTGACAAGGCTGGTTCAAAGTTTTAACCGCTCGACGCGGAGTGATGAAGGAGCACAATTTTCGGAAAATGCCTAAAAAGAGGCCAAGAGGGCTAACTAACATGCATATAAAAGAATAATAAATTGGTCGCCATTTTGGAATAAGGTGTATAGAGTAGTTTTCAATTGAGTGTGAAATGTAATTACACAATTGCTTTGGTTTTTCATTGCTACGCTTTATGATTGGCTAAAAAATCTCGTGCCACTTTCTCGACCAATCAGACGTAAAACCAAATTTAAACCAATCGTGACTTGCTCGCACGCGTTTTTCCGCGCTTGGCGCCGCCGACATGTAATTGCTTCGAGCTCTGATTGGTTCATTGGATTGTTTACGACTGCTGTGATTGGTCAGAGTAATTACTTTGGTTTTGGTTTTACGACACTCAATTGAAAACTTCTCTACAGTAATAGAAATCGGTCGATCACCCCTGATGTTCAATTCGAGATTAAAAAGTCTATGTGGCCCTTTTTTGTGCTCAAAACGTCAAGGATATTTTCTATCAGTTTGATACCTGGAGGGAGCGGGCGCAACGTAGTGTCCAATTACAGCTATCAAACTACAAAGTTGTAATTTGATAGCTGTAATTGGACACTTGCGTAACCGCGCGCCAAGAACGTAAGAAAAAGGCGCGCGGATGACCAATCACAAACGATAATTTTGTATTGATGTACAGTATTGGATTCTGTCCAATGGCTGTACAATACGTAGTAAGTGATTGTCATTCATTATCTGTGCGTGACATGGGTTTGCCTGAGGCCCACGAGATGTTATTATAACTCAGCAGATCTTAGCCTTGTCGCTTTAGTATTTTATTCCCGCCCTCCCACTCGCGAGCCGCATCAGGGGGCAGGCCTTTGGTTTTGCTTCCCTCTTGCTGCGGCTTTGCTTTTTCCGGCAAACAATAGAGTCAGTGTTCTCTGTGTTGTTGTCTTGTGATTTTGCTCTATGGCCTGAAGAACAATTTCGTAGGATTATACGATTATTTTTAACACTCTCAATTCTCACTTTTACATAGTTACATACCATATTTATTCTAATAAGCGCGTTGTCTTTAATAGACGCCCATCGTCATCTTTAATATAAACGCCCACACCCACAAAGAAAAGTATACAGGGCATGAATAAAACTAGTTTTACGTTTTGTGGATGTAGTAATATGAGTTCCAATCAAAAGGTCCTTGCAGAGAAATAAAATAAGCGACTTTCTCTAATAAACGACCCTCTAAAAACAGGAAAATATAATCAATCAACACGGTACATATTTTCAAAATTGGAGGAAAGACATCTATGAAGTGGCGCCCCTTGAAAACGGGAAAATTTAATAAAAACGGTACACAGTACAAAATGAAAGGAAAGAAGAGATCTAAAAAGTGGTGAAACCACAAGACTTAAACATTGGTCTTAAGTCTTTATCGCTATTAAAATATTAGACAAACTGTGAAAATTCCTGAGTCTACAGTCATTTGTTGTTAATTCTTTTTCCAAAAATGCAGTAGTCTGGAAAATAAATCACGCGAATATAAGAACGATGTGTTTGTTTCTTGCTTTGCTCATGATTAAAACAGCATGCACAGTTTTCTCCATAGAGAAAATTATTAAAATTTTGAAGATCTTTACATTTATTTACAGGCGGAAGTTCTTATTTAATGCAACAGTGCAGTATCAGAGCAAGTAATCACCTGCCGCTGAAATTTTCAACCCACTGCTGGTTGAATAATATTCATGTTTAGATGTTGCTCATCAATATATCGAAAGACGTAACCACATTGCGTATGTGATGTTGAAAGACCGGAATCTTCTTAAAGACAGAAAAAGGTAAATTTAGTCCATACTACTTAAAACCTGTTATGTCAAACTGAAACTCTACTTAACCAACTGACTCATTGATTTGGGAAAGAAGGTTTGTTTATACCAGCAACGCAAACACGAGCGCACGCACAAGCATAATGATTTCACTAGCGCGTCGTTGAATTCAAACAGGGGGTTCCAGATTTTTCAGTAGCGACGTAAGTATATAGGCATAAGCGGAAGCATAACAGCGATTCATGGGCTTCCAACGGCTGGGCTTCCAACAGAAAAAGCGTTAATTAAGAGACGTCTGCATGCAGCAACCTGATCGAATTTTAAAGGATCGAAAAGGCTTGTTTCCGTTTCGGTATCGCCGGGTTTGAGTTGGCTAGATTATTATTTTAATTAGTTTTATTGCACTGGAAAGGATCTTGTAAGAATTAATTTGTTTCTGTTTTATCTGATTCAGTCGGCGCAAAACTCCGCGTCTTTAAAATATAAGGGCGAAGGCAATGACCCTCGACTTTCCGTCGCCCCTGGCGTTTCGTTCCTTATTTACGCCCATATTTCGTTTGTTCCGCAATAGAATGATATTGTGCGACTAAAATCTAAACGATTTCTTGTATCAGAAGTGCGGCCAAGTTTAAAACTGGAAAAATTTACCAGTTTCAATTTTGCAAAATACTGATCATGAAACGAATGGAATCAAAAGAAAGTGTTGTAATACGGTACCACTTTCGAAATATTCCTGAACCCGAAGTGACCATTCGATCAAAAATTTATACATTTCTTAGACACATAGACTGAGAGGAGTCTCTTTAATTATTTTTTCTTTTAAAGATAGTAGAATAGCAAGCTGATTGTTGTGTCCATAACGACCATAACGGCGATAAATTCGGCGCATGCCGCTCGTAGTTAGGGACCAATTTGAACCAATGAGTGCTGAGTCACAACCTGAACCCTTCCACTCCCTGAGTCAGTTATGAAGATATGTAATGTAGTTCTAACAATTGAGTCTGTCGGCGAAATCCCGTGGTGTGACCATTCAAATGAAACCTATCTGGTAGTACTTTTGCATGGTACCATTTGTTTTTCAATATTTTACAAAACATAGTTTGCAGTTTTTCTTGAATTTTGATTTTTGGCACTTTTGGAAGTCAAAATGCAATAAAACCAAAAGGTGAACAGTATATTTAATAACACCACAGGAAAGTACTGGAAGTCAAAATGCAATAAAACCAAAAGGTGAACAGTATATTTAATAACACCACAGGAAAGTACTGCCCAATAATTTATATTTGAATTTCCAATTCTATTTTTAACACAGATACCGTTACGGTCCAGACAGATACCGAATTACCTAAACGCAGTTAAAAAGAAATTAAAAAAGCAAAGAATGGCAGCATCCACTGGCTGGCTCCTGTATGCATTGGTTTTGACAGTGATAATCCTTTTCAACATAACTGGAAATACCCTGGTGTGTATTTTAATATTAAAGAACAGAGTATTAAAATCCTCCATCAACAGGCTTCTCTTCCACCTGGCCATTGCTGATTTACTGGTCGCTGTGTTCTTCATCCCTCCTTGTGTTCTAAGCCACTTTATCGATCAGCCAGGCGACCTGATTGGAGACGTTCTGTGCATGTTTATTACTGCTGGAACCCTCGGTTGGGCAGCCGCTTCAGCATCGAGCTTTCTGTTAGTGACGGTTTCATTTGAGCGTTATTACGCCACCTTACATCCATTTCGAAGCCTTGGTCGCAGACAGTCGTGGTGGCTCGTGCCCAGTCTGTGGGTTGTAGCCATTCTATTGGACCTGCCAGTCATTTTAGTGACGGCCTACGATGTAGAGAGTCAGATGTGTGTGGAGAATTTTCCAGACCACACAGCGATGCGCACGTATTACATTGCATGGTCATTTTGTAATTCTGTGCTGCCGATTTGTATCATGGGATACCTATACGCGAGGATTATTGTGCATCTGAACAACCGCGCTATTGTTCCAGGTTCTTCTCGAGTGTCCGTATCACGGAGCAGAAACAGGGTAACCAAGATGCTCATTACAGTCGCTGTTATCTTCGCCTTTTGCTGGATCCCTCAGGTTGTGGTCTGCGTGCTGAGTCCCATGATTCCTGGCGGGTATAACATAGTATATCCAGTGGCCACCGCAAGCGCCCTGCTAAACTCCTGTCTTAATCCACTGGTGTATACTCTTCACAGTCAACAGTTCAGGAAAAATCTTGCTTCGCTGATCCCTAGCTGCAAGAGAAAGCAGTTAACCGCTCAAAGCACTAAGAAAACAATCTCTTGTGAAATTAAGTTATGCTAAAAGTCTTTGAAGGTGAACGCCCTCGATACCAGCCATGCCAACTGCCGTCCAAAAGAATAGGCCATTTGCACGATGGCGTCATTTGACTACAACTACCAGAATTCATTTCGTTTTTCCTTTCTTATTTAAATTTTGTAATCCCAGTGCGGTTTAAACAACAATAGCCCTAATTTGCACTACAAAACAAAAAGCTGAAGGATTCTGGTAGTTGTAGTTAAATGACGTCATCGTGCAAATGGCCTATTGCCCATCATTCTAGGAAGTCCCTAGAGAGCCCACCAAGACCGTGTTGAGCGCTCCTCATCCTAAAGTATTAGTTATCCGCTGCTTTGGGGTGGCATCCGTTTCTATAGAAAACAAAAAAGGATCAAACAAAACCCACTCAGTTAGTTGATAATTTCGTTCTTATTCATTTGTTGCCCTCAAATAATCTCACCGGCTTGCCGAGAGATGGAAGCGCATGAACGGTAACCAGCTTTTTTCGAAAAGCTCAGTCTAGTAACACAATGCTGAAGGGCGAAATATTGACATATAGTAGATAGAATATGCCACTGAGAAAATCACGAACTCTTAGAATAAATATAAAAGAATATTGTTTTCTTTTAAATGAAGATTAAAACTACCATCATCTTGTTGCTGTTGTTGTTTTGCAGTTCTTTTTTTAGCATAAGATATGCTAATATCTCTGAAAAATGAAATAATAAAAAAGAAAGGAAGATAGAAAATGAAAATATCATTTATAGTTACAGCTTCGTTCAAAAGTCGCAGCAGTCACTTTCAAAATTCATATTGCTGATATCGGCGGCCATATTGGTGTACAACTACAAAAGAATTTCAATGAACTTCTTTTATTATGTACACCAACATGGCCATGGCCTTTGTCATTTTAGTCCCACAGGACTGAAGGTCACGTGAGTGAAAACCATCTATTATCACATTTCTTTAAAGTGCCCCTATGATCAAATTTTTGATTTTCATTTTTTTTTTTTACATTTTCGTGTACTATTAGACTTTCTTACTCATTTTGCCAAATTTCAATCCATTACGAACATCAGAAGTCATTTTATTTTAACATTTATTTCCAAGAATTTACGGCCGCCATTAATCAACCTTGTTCCAAGGGTTGAAATAATAATAACAATCAGCATAGAAAATTGCACGAAGAACAAGTCCAAAGTTTTTGTTGCTTTTCGCGTGAATTTCAATACTTATTGTTATTATAATTTCAACCCGCGAGGTATTTTTGAGTCTTTGACGTCACTTTCTCCCATTCGCAACCAAGCCTTGGAACAAGGTTGATTAATGGCGGCCGTAAATTCTCGGAAATAAATGTTAAAATAAAATGACTTGTGATGTTTGTAATGGATTGAAATTTGGCAAGATGAGTAAGAAAGTCTAATTGTACACGAAAATGTAAAAAAAATGAAAATAAAAAATTTGATCGCAGGGGCACTTTAAATCCGTCTTAAAAACGTGTTACAGATCTAAGGTATCGTACCAGATAGTGCTAATTTAAGTCATACAGGCGTAGGTAAGACGGTATTCTGTCTTTTCTCCACCGTAATGATCAGTTTGCTGTGTTATTTTACAGTTGTACTTCGGGGATCGGTATACCATTTAAAAAAATAAATAAATACAATAAATAAATAAATAAATAAATAGGAATTTCAGCGGAATCCACGAGGTGGTTCTTACTTCCACTGTTTCCGGGTCAAATTGGAATTTGGAAATGTTGGTTTTCAAGGGGAACCTCCCCTTCATTTTAATAAGTTTCTCATCGGACTGGTGAGCTTTATCGGGATGTCTCATGACCAGGATATGTTTTTTTTAATAAATGTATTCGCTTTTAGTTTTTTTTTTTTCATGTTTTTTTTTATTTTTTGTTTGTCAGTCAGATCTTCGCTATTTCAAAAGTGTCACGCAATGCTTCTTTCTATTTTCCTGACCTCCGACAATAAGCTTATAAAAACATTGGTAAACAATGTAGACTGAAGAAGATCACTTTAATCGAGAGCCCAGTAAAACACCACCTCTCGTTGAAAGTGGACATGGCCAGAAATCTAAGACACGCAGGCGCATCTTTGATACAGACTTTTTTCGTGACATTGTGTCACATAATGGCCTCGATGCGAGTAGTGTTTATTGGGAGAAAAGATATAAAATCAAGCCTACCTAATTATTCTAATGGAAACTCCAAATTGTTCACTGAGAACCTGTTAGCAATTGAGAAAACCTAAACGATTCGCATAAAAGTGCAGGTTTCCAAGTTACAACCGATCCCGGGGGAGGGGGGGGGGGATACTCCCCCAAAATACCTATACGGGTATGTGCCGCCCAACGGGGTCGGGATTTTGGGACTCCTGATCAAGAACGGGGTATCCATTTTAGAGACGTTTCCTAGAACGCGGTATAATATTTCGAAAGCACGAAAGCTTCAGATTATCAGCAGCCATTTTTTCTAGAACAGGGTATTAAAAATTGACCTATTTCTAGAACGGGGTATCATTTTGAGTGCAAATTCTTTCTAAAACGGGGTTCAGATTTGGAGACCAGGGCGGCACATACCCACCCAAAATATACCCGAGTCCCCCTCCCCCACCCCCCCCCCCCGGGCAACACGGGAAACCGATGTGTTTTTCGGTTTCGAAGATTCGAGAAATTTCACAAGAGGAAAGTATGGCGGAAGGCTGAGAACATCGTATCCAACTGTCGATCGATACCTCGTGGCTCGAACCTCGCCGCAATCTCAAATTGTTCACTGCGATTTTCAATCTATCGAAGCCAAGCTTTAAGACACACCACAGGATGTCTCTCTGGAATCTGTCGCTGTTGCGTTTTCTTGGGGTCCAAAACATGATAAAATACAAGAAATCATTCACGGATCCAAGACCTTCGCTCTGCAATATCTCGGCCGAAAATCATCCAAATTTCCTCCAAAACGTCGGGTTCGAAAGCTTATTTCATGGGTATTTGACCGCCATTGCTTGTTTTGGCAATACTTTCAGTCAGCGGCTTTTATTTGACCTTACAGCCATGCTCGGTCACGTGTGACCAGTATTTTGAAAATTGAATGGAGTTTTCAAGTTTACGCCTCGGTTTCGTAAATTCATTCCGAGATTCGGAATTTCCGTGAAAATTTTACCGCATTTTCGGAAACAAAGAGCAACAAAATATCATTTTACTTTAAATGTTACATATCCGAACAATATTAGTTTTTTTATGCGTGTAGCGAAGTTATTTTTCCGTTAACTTGTGACTTTCAAAGTGTTTTCCAGCGAGATCTTCAAGGTTTCATTCAAATCTCGGAAAGTTACAAAGAAATATTCAAATGTCCATTTCAGTCTCGTGGATACTGGTCACGCGTGACGGAGCATGGCTGTAAACAACTATGTATTTGACCACTCGGTCTATCCTAAAACGATGAGCCCGAAAATCACATTGAAAACCAGCGGTTGAGACCATTGCGTGACATCCTGAATGTAAGTCGCACGAAATTTCTGGCCATGAAGTGATTTATGAGCGAATCGACTTGACTAACAAGCTTCATGTCGACGAAACAGTATCAAATAGACTTTTCTTCAATTGTTAAATTGAACGTAGGTGGAAAGTATTTCACGACGACAGTACAAACTCTGACCAAAGATCCAAACTCGATGCTTGCCGCCATGTTTTCTGGGACGTTTGAGATGAAACCTTGTGAAGACGGCGCGTTCTTTATCGACCGAGATGGGACCCACTTCCGGTTTATACTCAACTTTCTTCGCACTGGAAAATTGATTTTGCCAGAAGGGGCCACATCTCTCAAGGAACTTGAGGAAGAAGCTGAATTTTATCAGATTCAAGGAATCATCGACGCGTTGAGGCCTCCTCAACGTGTGATTCAAGAAGGTATTCCTACCAAGCAATTTCAAGAGTCATACATTTTGACGAACGAAGAACATCGACGATTATTGAAGGAGTGGCTGCCTCCTGAACTGCAGGAAGAAAAATGGGGACTTTTGTTTCTAGCCTCTCGAGATGGCTTTGCGGCCAAAGAGTTCCACTCGAGATGCGACAACAAAGGACCCACTGTCACCATTGTGAAACACATTAAATGTATTTTTGGAGGCTTTTCCGAGATGCCATGGACAGGTAAGCTTAAGTTTATTGAAGCATGGCAATAACTTGCATTAACATTCATTTTTGTAGTTCTTTACATCATCATGGTTCGTGTCAGCTGATTTTTACGCCATACTCTATGATTAGAATCTCGATAACCATCCTTTTTCCGGTTCTGTCTTTTTTATTCAATAATAAATGATGTAGTTGCCGATAAATTACTGCGCCTTTCAATAACATGCGGAATTTGAAATTCAAATTTCCACCAACAGTTGCGTTTTACACTGCCGTCAATCATCTTAGCTTACCGCTCAGGAAACAGATCTTCACTTCAATGAGTTCAAAAGGTCAGGTCCGTGCATTATGATTGGTAGATTTCGATCCATTTTGTTTGTTTCTTTTTTACATGGTCCGTTGGCTTTCGTATTAATTATGATTGACGGCAGGGAATAACGCAACTGTTGGTGGAGGTTTGAATTTCAGATTCCAAATGTTATTGAAAGGCGCAGTAATGTCACTAGTGGTAAACACTAAGGTCCAAACAATCTGAATTTAAGTAACAATGCGTGTAAGAACTAGGCAATGCTCTATTCGCTTTCCCCACATAAGATTGTTTAGATGTTTCTTACTGAGAATACATCAACCTATGGCAACATGTTTTTTAAATAAAATGCACTGGAACTTTATTTTAAAGTGATGTTTCTTTTGTGCAACAAGATTTCATCCAATCGTGAAACTCCAAAACAGTGGCCAAGAAAGGCTTCTAACTTTACATGCTTCCCACATAGAATTTTGGTTGCATTAAAACTCAGAATAGGTTTCACTAAAAGGGACTCGATTAGTAAACTAGAGAGAATTAAATGCACTACCTGGTTAAGTTATGGTAGATTTTCACGTTTTAGCCAATGAGGTGGACGGTTTCAACAATATCACAACTAATACCTTTCTGCATTCCTTGCTGTTAGGTTGCCTAGTTCTTACTAGGACCATTACTTAAATGCAAGAGGCATGAGCTCGGGTAGGTTCGGTTATCAGGCACTTCAGTCAACGCATTAAAAATCAATGTCGCGATTTATATGAGCGGAGACGTCGGTATCGCGATGCCGGGATCCTTGCTATCCAGGTTTAGATTTTTCTATAAAATTGCGTTTATCGGGCCATTTGTCATTTACAGGCCTGCAAATTGTCTTTTCAGGGTCATTAAATTGCCATTCGTTCTTTTCAAATGACATAAAGAGGACACAAGACTGTGAATGGTTGATAAGCAGAAAAAAATGAACCAAAATGCTGGAATCCTTATTTAAGGCATTCTCGGCCAGAAACGTTGCGGATGCTGAATTTATCTCTGGCCCGGGCAGGCTCGCCTCATGTAATAACGAGCAGAAAGGCATCCGGGTCACGTAACAGGCCACTAACAGGAATTATTGTATCGGTAGGTCAAGGTGGATATGAAACATGCAGTCAAGCGTTCTTGTTTACCATTAACAGTGAGCATGGCTTGGGACCAACAAAACTGCCACTTATCAAGAATCAACAGTGTGCCATCTACTGCCATAGCAGCTATGGACCAACATTTGGGAATGGAGACCTGTATATATCAGGGGACACAAAGAAAGGTCGCAGTTATCTAAACAACTCGTATGAATGTCCTCCAGGACAAGATCCACGTACCTTATTAGCGGGTACTAGACCATATTTTGAAGTTACAGACTACGAGGTGTTTGGAATTTATAAGTGAGGTTTATAGCTACAACTTACATGATTATTATTGAAATAAGCTACAATACAATATATAAAAGAAAAAGAAACATTTATGGTAGAAAATGAAAAAATTTAGGTTAAAATGCATAATTAAAAAAAAAAATACGTAAAAAAGAATTAAAATGGGTTCACAAATAAATTCAAGATATGTATGTGATGAAAATAGCTAGTAATGGTGCGGTTATCATACGATTTAGAGTTCAATTGGTGATTTATTTCCTGAAAGAACGTTTTCAATAAGGTTTCAACAACGTTTATAAAGAATTTCAACACTTTTAAATTGCATTGGTGTTAGACTTTTTGCACTTGTCGTACAGTTGAACTGCACTGCTGTGAGCCAATCAGAACTGAGTAATTTTTTCATGTATATTATTATTACAGACTGAAAGATATCTGTTTACTGCTATTGCGAAAATTCTTACTCAATTAGGCCTACGAAGAATTTCCTTCTTTTTACTGAGCTGTGGGTTCATTTCGTTATTTTGTTTAGCTATAGGTATTCTTCTATTTTAACAATCTTTTAACGATGTGCAAGAATATTGTTGAAGCTTAGACTTGGTGTGATGTTTTTCCGGCCGCAGAGAGATATCGTTTGTTGCTCTATAATGGAATAAAATAATTTAGCTAGACACATAAAATGTTGCCGAAAACTCCAGCTTTTAAATCTCTTCACGGTGACTAATTTACCTTATCAACTCACATAAAACCAAATTTTCGCTTTTGAACATAATATCTTGATTTGATTGGTCATGGTCAAATCAATAAAGATGTAAATGTTTCACTGCTCCAACCAGCAAGAAATGTCTTGCCAAAAAAGCTTTGAAATTAAGTGACACAACTGAAACAATAAGTGTTCGGGGTTTAGTTCTTCTTGTCACACAAGGTGCACAAAGGTGAATCCACTAAACCAAACATACTTAGTCTTGTAATGGTGAATACTATATAATTTAGAAGTTTATTCTAAAAATCTCTTCTATATCTAATGTACCTCTGAAAGGCAAGCTGTAGATTTTCACATCCTCGAAACGTTTCGTAAAATCTGTTTTTTGTTATAGCAATTTCTCGAAGATCGGTTACAAGCTCGTCGTTTAATGTTTAGGTTTTAATTTCAGTTAATAGGGGACTTTAGATCGGACGACGAGTACGAGACTGAGTACGAGAACGACTTTTAAAACTTAGTTCGCGTGTTCTAAATAACCATTTACCACACAAATTTTATACCTACAGTCTTCTTATCTTCTGGTTTGCAACAGGAAGGACCGACAGTTCTGGGGTGTGACTGGCTTTAAATTCAAAAGTCGTACTCGTACTCTATCTCGTACTCGTACTCAAATCTAAAGCTCCCTTATGTTATTCTTGTAGAATTAAGTAGCAAACTTGCCCGGTGAAAGGGCATTACGGGTGGAGACGTTGTAGTTCTCAGCGTTTGCTTTTATTTTAGAGGTAATCATTTATTAAGCCATGCCACCAATAAAAAGCTTTTCGACTGTTCGTGTGACTTTATTGATAATAATAATAATAATAATAATAATAATAATAATAATAATAATAATAATAATAATAAATAATAATAATAACTTTATTTCTATAGCGGTATATACAAAAGCTCTATATTGATATTCCCATGGCAACAAGATTTTGGCAGGCCATGTTTACCTGCCTCCGCCGCGTACCTAGTAGATCAGATCATGTTAATGTGAATTTTCTATGTCTGTTTTGTTTAAACAAATTTTTGTTGTCCAGATTATTTTACAAAAGAAATCCTCTTTTTGATAAGAAGCGCCTTTTCACTATGTCCTTACCTTTCCGGTATAAAATCATAAATTTAATTTCAAGATTTATTCGAAGTTTAATAATCTAATGTAAGTAAGAGGTCGGACAGGTTATTTTCTTTGGAAAAAAGACATTATGTCGTCAATAATTCTGGTGCCATCGAAAATTGACTTTTGTGCATTAAATGAACGTACGCTATAAATCTAAAAGATTCTAGGCTTTTTTAGAGAGAGCTTTCGACGCGATTTTGACATCGACATTTAGAAGATAGAAATCTCCAGTTTTTTTATGTATAGTTTATCCTTGCCTTTCTTTTTAAACAATTTGATGATAGCGTTTTCTGTGAAGTTGACAATTCTCAAGAATTACAGGCTTTATTAAACATTTGAATGGTGTGCAGGGAAGCAAGGTAAGACCAGCTCTTTCCTGGCCGAGGCAGAGGCTTATGAAAATGCTCTGGTATGGAGAAACAATAACACTACCAAGTCTACCAAAGAAGACCGAGTAGTCATACTCACTCAACGCTGAGCCTCGTTACCAAACTAAAACGTGGTTAGCTGAAGGAGTCGTGGGCACAAACCATATGTAACATCAAGGCCAATTTCCAAACAACATTCATCTCAGGTCATGCGGGGCAGTACGCAGCTCTTACAAGGTCTTCTCTGATTTGCTGAGAAAACAATAGAACAAACAACAACAATGGCTAACAATAGACCCTAGACCTAAAAACAATAGAGCTGCATGATATACAGGTCCAATGAAATTAGAGGTTGTAAAGAGCTGCGTGGTATCTGGGTCATGCAGCTATATAATAATAATAATAATAATAATAATAATAATAATAATAATAATAATAATAATAATAATAATAATAATAATAATAATAATTAATAATAAACTTTATTCACAATTTAAAAAATATCTGAATTACATAAATAAAAATAGAAATAATTGATAATAAAAATTCAAAATTCTATAAAATTACAATATGGTAATATGGCACAACGAGACCGCAGACCAGCTGGTAGGAGCAGCACATGCAGTGTCATTGAATTGCACCCCCATTGTTGTCAGCAACCAACTGAGGGCGGCAGTGAGAGAGACGGAATCCACCCCAATAAATACATGGTGATCCTTCAGAAGGTTGGAATCTGCTGGCATTAAATTCGGGCTCGGTGCCAACCAACATACATGTACAAGAGGCTATACAACACGCATCTGTACTCGGAGGTCTCTTGTCTCTCTTTTGTTGACATTTAAGGCGTTAAATGGACAGTCTCCTGTTTATATATCTGAACTAATTTCTCGATACCAGCCTACTAGATCTTTAAGGTCGTCTAGCTGTAATTACTTGTCGGTTACCAATGTTTACTAAATCATACGGGGATAGATCTTTTTCTGTTGCCTCCGCCATGTTATGGAACTCGCTTCTTACATCTTCGCAACTGAATCTGCTAACATTTTTAAGTCACAACTTAAAACCTATCTTTTCAATTCGTGATTTTTAACTTTATTATTTTTGCATATTATTATGTATAGTTTAAAAAACGAGCAGTAGTGTATTATCAGGTTTAAAAACTCGAGGCGAAGCCCGGAGAGTTTTTACGCCTGATCATACACGTGCTGCGAGTTTTTTGAACGGCTTCAAAAACATTCTTTCAAAAGTGTGTCCCTTCGGAATTAAACCAATTGCGCTTTTGTGCAAAGAGGAAATTAACATTCGAGAAAAACAAGTAGACTAGACTGATCACATACAACACATGTGCCACGTCTTCGACGAAGTGACCATTGCTTCCCGGCTCCTGTCGAAAGTTTTGTGATTTTATAGTTCTGAGGGAAACATCTACTGAAAAATGCTATACTAAAGTTGTCAGGTACGGTAGATAAAACGCCTGACATTTTTTTTTCATTGGTAGAGAACGAGTAAAAATAAGCAGCTTGCATCTGCGAACCAGTCGCTTACCTGGCAATTTACACGAGGGCGCTGGTGTCATTCAAATAACGCCTCACTTGTTAAACTGTTGGCTGTTTATTTTGTTGAGAAGATTCCAAATAGAATCGCGAAAGACCAGATTTCGTAAAACAGTACTGCACAAAAATATTAAAGTCACCATTTGTTGCACTAAGAATCCTGAACAATTACTACCCATATCAGTAATCTTTATATAAAGATTACGTGTGATCTTAATATAAATATCACGGTCATTTTAAAATCATTCTCATTAAAAATTCAGGATTAATTGCATTGTTTGCTCATACAGCCCCGAACTCCCCTGTGACTGAAATCAAAGCCAACACCAGGCTTTTCATAATGACCGTAGATTACCAGGTATAAAGGCTCATACACGTGATCGATTTGTGTCGTGTGATTGGCTGATATGCTTATGAATTATTAATGAGGTTTTGAATGTTGAATCATAGCAGTATTATACAGTATTATAGTGGCGTTACAGTCTATAGTCTATAGTTTTCTTCTTGTAGGATTTTTAAGTATTATGTTAGGTCACTGTAAGAGCATTGAGACTGTAAACTATGATGATCTAAATTTATATTATATTATATTATATTATATTATATTATATTATATTATATTATATTATATTATATTGTATTGTATTGTATTGTATTGTATTGTATTGTATTGTATTGTATTGTATTGTATTGTATTGTATTGTATTGTATTGTAATAATTAAAATTTACAATTTTAAAGTTAGTAGGGATGGAAAACATTCATTGAAACTTTTTCTTCGCATTTTTTCATTTTCTTTTCATCCAACTTTGGGATGTCAGGATTGTTATGCCAGAACTAAACACCTGATAAAATGTTCAGCTCATCTAAAATTATTACAGGATCAGAAGTGCAACAGTTGTCGTCTAATTTAATTTAGTTTTCTAAAGGAAGATGAGCTGGTATTGTAAGATTTCATACGTAATCAAAGGGCTCTAAGAGCGATCTCGTGAATGCGAAACAACGCAAGTCTAATTTTAGTTGCTCTTGGTCAGTTTTGAAATTAAATTTCAAGCTTCGAACTAAAACAAAGTGCAAAAAAAAACCAGTAAAATGACAAATGTTAACTTGACATTTTAATTCTACTTGCAGTTTACAAACTAGGAGTTATCGAAGATAAGTGAAGCGCGTTCAACTTTACCCAGCTTGTACGACAGGAGCTTTGTTCAGTATACATTCTGTAGACTGATCTCCATTGTTTAATGTTTAAACTTGTTTTAAATTTGGTTTCTGACTACATCGGGTCATTTGGCGCAAATATGGCCACCGAGCATAAGGGCTCAGTTCATTTGCTTTGTATACGTGACCGCCATGGGCGAGAGCAGAATGGCTCGGTTGATTTGGTTTGGAATGACTCGGTTGATTTGCTTTGTTGTTTAGCAATTTCAGCGATTCAAAGCAGGACAGCAGCAAAGCTGTTCGGTCTGTTGTTGCTCGGACGCCGACGTCGAGCTTTCCATATGCTCTTGGAGTAGTAATAATTTAATTTTAATAATTAACCCGTGATCATGAAGTTCAAATAAGCTCGAACCCCTATTAAGCGACCACCTACTAAGCGGCCAGTTATCAAAGCCCCGAATTTAACTGTCACTATAATACTGTAAACATAGTAGACTCCCACTATCTCGAAGTGTCAAGGGGAACGGAAAATTGTTCGAGATAGCGGGGGTTCAAAATTTCGTATTATTCGACAAAATTGGAAGGGGTCTGCACAATCGAACTACTGGTTGCAAAACATTCTTTAATTTTGAAGACATGTTTCAATGAAACTTACATCATCTTCAATTACAATGGCTTTGCGTATTTTGTCGAGATCCTGTCAATCTTTCGAAGGTCAGCAATGGTGATCCGTCTATTATATCTGGCTACTTTATGTCGTGAGTTATGGATCCGTGCATGGTAGGCAATACAAGTAAAATTCGGACAACGGATCCTTAGAAAAAGTAAACAACAAAAGTATAGCGTTTTCTTCCGGTCAACAAAACAATAAACCTGCGAATAGGAATGCTGCCGTGGAGTGGTCTTTCAATTTCTGAGTAAACCATTTTCATGGACTCTTTAATCGATTTTCTGGCGATAGGCATTTGGAAAGTGCGAGGTCTTACGCTCCTCTTGGAGGACTGCTCAAGGCAAAGCAGAGGTCCGACATCACTGTAGTCGGTACAACAATATTCTCAGCCATTCTCAGCCATAGGTTTATTTCTCTTCTAAGCTAGCTTTCTTCTTACTTTCTCCTTCTTTACAAGCTTATTTCTGCTTCAACGTTCTACTTCTTCTTATTTCTAAACTTACTCTATTTCATAATTGATCACCAGTTGACGGATTGCAACATATGTTTTGCTTCATTATCGTATAATTAAATTTGACTTTAAATGTTCTTTGCAAAACTATTCCTATATGAAAAGAGTTGCTAAATAGTAAATGAATATAATCAGACTAATGTTAAAACTACAAGTTGTATTTTGGTGAAGTTATATTTAAGTTATCATATGTTTTAACAACCAATTTAGTTTGAAGTAAACAAAAGACAACACCCTTTATTTTGTATTGACTCAATTGCAGGAAGTGGGCGAGATATAAGGATAGCAAGGAATTCTAAAGATTCCCATGCTAAATTAAAAAAGACTCCAAAAAAAACACTCTTTAAAGATAATCTTGGAAAAAGGGGAACAAGTGTCAATTTAATTTTGGAGACGAACTGTCCCGACCTCTGACTATTAATTATAAGAGTAAAATATAGAATTTTCAGTTCATCGTTTCCAATTGTCAGAAATTCGGTAAAATTGGAAGATAAAAAATAAAGGACAGTTTTAGCATAACCGGATGCATATGGGTATTGCTTTTGGTTCTACTGAACATTCGGAAGGTTGCGTTTTTTAAAGTTGTTTACACGAAATTCGTAATTATCTAAATTGAACATTGGTCCCATTATCTAAGGGAAGTCCCATATGTCATCACTTATTTGTGATTGATGTTAAAAGAAATATATAGAAGTTTCCAGAATCTTGAGGGAACTCTAAATGTTAAATATACTTCATGTCTTATAGTTTTAACTTGCTAAAAAGATACAGCGTTTTTACTTACATATATTAGAATTAAGTTACCATGCCAATCACTTTTCTGGAATTATCTTATCATCAATTATTTTGGGTTAAATGCTTTTAGCTCTGTTTACTTAAGGAAAAGGAGGTTTTGCACTTAATGATCAAAGAAATGACATTTTCTACTTTACTACTAAATATTCATTACCTTAAGCTAATTTCGTATATTACTCTTGTGACAGGCACATGAATCCTTTCCAACTGTTTGGATGACGTGTATCTAAAAAAAGCCATACCAGCCAGGTACGTTTTGATAATTCCATTTTCATGGAATCTTTTTATCTGTTGTCTGGCAAATGAATTCTTTCCAACTGTCTGTCATGTGTTTTTCAAAAGCCCAGAAAATATTTTTCGGCCCTGAAAAGCCATGCTAGCCAGTTTTAGATAATTTTTAAAGCTAAGCAAAATGCTAAGCTCACAAAATAAGTCGGGCACGTTTGCGGGTGGAAAATTTCTGACCGCCATTAGATAAAACTAACAGGTATTGATCCAAGTTTCCACTATATATTTCAAAATTAATATCATCACCTAGGGGGATAGGTTCGTCAAGCGGAATTTCAATTGGCTGACATTATATTCACTACAACTACAAAAATGCTTAGTATATTTTAGCCCATACTAGTCAATACAAAAACCTTTTATGGTAAGTCAAATTTCAGAAAAGTTTGTTTTCACCAGCAACGCAAACATGAGCGCAAGCACAAGTCAACAAGCATTTTACTCAGTAGCACGCCGTTAGTTATAATGAGAATTCGGAATAAAGTTAGTAAATAACTGAACAAAAATAGCCAATAACTCTGTCTGCCACTTTGAGCACTTGATGAGCCGAGGGTCTACGCGTAGAATTCTTCATTTTCCCACGAAGAAAGTAATATGAAACGCGGCCTGCCTATGAACGAATACAATCCAAGAAAGACTTTTTTTTGCGTTTGATACAATCGAGTTTGAGTTAACTAGATTCTGCTTTTGTTTTCTTGAACTGCATCAGTAGGAGTCGTTTTCAAAACAAAAGGAGAGAGTGCTCACTCTTGTTTTTTTGACCCTGATATACGTAACGTGATTCCTTTTTTACGCCCATATTTCATATTTTTTTTTCGCACGTGCTTGCATGAATTGCCCGAAACAGAATGATGGTGAAAAGGAATCTCTTGTACCTTAAGTGCGACAAGTTAGAAATCCGAAGAAGTCATACCGACGTTAATATGCAAATTACTTTCTATTTTTCCAGACAGATACCTTTATGGTCCAGAGAGCCGAAACCGAATCAGAATCAGATAAACGCAGTTTGCAATCAAATTAAGAATGGCAACATCCACTTGTATTTAAATATCGAAGGAAATAGTTAAAAAATCAGAAGAATTTTAAATTAAGTAACGAATAATTGAAAAGAGTTGAAAAAACCAAATTTTGGGGAATTATAATTGACCAAAGCTTAAAAACGAAGTTCTGGTATAAAAGGCTTAGCTCCTCTTCCAAATTAAGGCGTCTTTCAGTCACAAAACGTTGTTAACTTGCACGCCCTTTAAATATAATTTGTTTTAAAAATCTAATTAAACCCAGATTTTACCTAAGCAAAAATGAAATACTGAGAAGTTCATAGACTTCTGATATAACTTTCATAAAGTTTTTTCAAATTGTGTTAGCAATGGTCTTAGCATTCTTCAGTGGTTGATTGACGACTGGAGGTGAGAATGGCCAGGCCAGGCTCCTTTTATACCAGAACTTCGTGTTTAACGTGGAAAAACCTTATTTAATCAATCATCAGGTTTTTTTCTGTAGAGTACGCTCTTTTATTGGCCAACCACTCTTGAAATTAATGTTGCACAATAGCTTAATTTATCGATATCTCCATATAGTCTGGGCTAATAACTATCCTACAAGGCTAGCAAAATTATTAAAATCACAAAAGAAAGTATTCATTTGAGAATGATAACTATTTTGCCTGTACTACACAGCCGAAAAAGAAACTCAAGGCGGAGATGCACGGACACGTTGGTCAACCAGGCCCACGATCCATTTTATTGATACACAAAGCACTACAATATTACAATAAATCTAAACGCACCAGAGCCGGACACGTAACCCCAAAAACCAACCATTTGGAAAAGATGGAGACCGTGTACCCCCGAACTATGCAGTGGCGCTACCTTATGGGTTTTAAGTTGTCTTAACTAAGATAGCACTACTACTACTACTACTACTACTACTACTACTACTCAGCCGGCTGCAAGGCAGTCGGCCACGATCCTTCCCCACTTTTTCCTATCCTGTGCCATCCGTCTGATTTCCTCTGGTAGTGGTGGGTGCTCGCTGTTTATGACCTTGGCAATATACTGGTGGAACATTGTTTTCGGCCTGCCAGATTTTCGCTTTCCATGCCGAGGTTGGTAGAAGGCATATTTGTTAATAGGCTCGTCGGTTGGTTTTCTCAAGATGTGACCCAGAAATTTCAACTGACGGCGATGGATTTCTAGGATCAGAGGCTTCTGCTTGACCTGTTTTAGTATGTCTTCATTCCGGATGAAATCTAATCTCTTAACGCCAAGCATTATTCGGTAGCAGTTTGTTGCGAAGCTGTTCAATCTATCTTCGAGCCTCTGGGTCAGTGTCCAACTCTCACAACCATAAAGCAGGATGGGAAGGCAGGTTGTTTTGAACAGGTTAACTTTAAGCTCCATTGGAGTGGACTTGGATCTCCATAGTTTCTCAAGCTTCCAGAAAGTGGCCCATCCTAACCGGAGACGCCTTTTTACGACAGTTCACGACTAAAAATGCGCCTAAACCTGTCTACAATAAGTCTAAGGTAATACAATAAACAACGAAGACGGGACTAAACTTGACGCGGCAAGGCTAACTGTAAAATGACACAAGTCTATCAATGGACTCTATTTCAGACACGTGAACCGTGAGCCCCGGGCAATATACCGGTTATGCCGGTACCCGGTTCTCTGTACCGTGCCGGCAAAATATCTTTATGCCAATCAGGACTGTCACAAATTAGAATTTTCAGCTACACTGCACCAACTCTGCCACTGAAATTAAGACTTTTAAACATCCAAGCAATTGATTTCTTTAGTGGCTCTTTCAGCGTTAGTTTGAAGTACAAATCACTTTCTCTCTTTTTCACTGATATTTGCAGAACCAATCTCAAACTTTATCATCATAACATCAGGATGAATTCTACTACTCCACAATATGTTTAATAGGACAAATTTTTCACCATATGTTTCAAAATTAATGTCATCACTTAGGGGGATAGCATACTCACTACAATGGCACAACAAGACTAACTTTCTGTTGTAATGAATTTCTGTTTTAATGAATTTCTGTATAGTTGTAATGAATTTGAGTGATTGCCTATTGGCGTCAGTAGCAATGGCTTTGCGTGTTTTTGTCAAGATCTTATCAAACTTGCGAAGGTCAGCCATAGTCCTTATCGCGATGTTTTTGCCTGATAGCAAAAATCCTTCGACACTGCTGGAAAGTGCACCCTAAAATTAGCAAGTTTGAGAGCGACATCTTGTAAAATATATTCAAGAATAGCCCGCAAAGTTGAATGATTTCACAATGTTGATATAATCGCGTCTTCATATGAAAAACATTGTTTGTCTGAAGGCAAAAGATTGACTGTGATATGAGGAAAGGGCGGAATCATCTCGAATACTATTACAGGTATATTTATTTAAGTAGAACCTGCTGTTGTGAGTGAGAACTCAAGAGAACGTCTTAGAATTAGAAATATGGTGGATAAGTTCGAGATCGACATTAACTTACCATAGCTCTGCAAAGTTGATATATTTCACAGATGTTTGTATAGCGCAATTGCTATCAGGCAACTGCGAAAAACCCTGCTAAGGTCTACGTAAATCCATATTTTATAGATTGTATAAAATACATAAAATAGAAACTGACCGGTGCAATATGGATCTCCATTGTCATCAGTTACAATGGCTTTGCGTGCTGTGCATATATGGGCAATGAGTTTCTTGCTTTGCTCTTACTTAAATCAACACTTCTATTCATATAGAAAATAAACTTTTTATTACAAGCGGAAGAGTGTAATATTAGCCAGAGTAAACACCTGCCATTAAAATTTACATCCCACAGCTCTGGTTGAATAGGGATATTCATATTTTTAATGTTGCTCATCACAATATCGATAGTCGATAACAGCATCGTCTCAAAAACCGTAAAAGGTAAGTTTATTTCAGCCCATACTAAAATCTCTTATGGTAAGTCAAAACTCTACACAACCAACAGACTATGTGATTTCAGAAAAGTTTGTTTTCACCAGCAACGCAAACATGAACGCATGCACAAGTCAACAAGCATTTTACTCAGTTGCACGCCGTTAGTTATAACGAGAGTTCGAGACAAACGTAGTAAATTTCCGTACAAAAGTAGCCAATATCTCTGTCCGCCACTTTGGGCACTTGATGACCCGAGTACAGTGGCTACGCGTGGAGTTCTTCCTTTTCCAACGAAGAAAGGAATATGAGACGCCGGCCTGCCCACAGGCAACCCCTCATAAGCGAAAACAATCCAAGAAAGATGTGTGTTGTGTTTCGGTATAATCGAGTTTAAGTTAACTAGATTCTGCTTTGGTTTTCTTGAACTGCATCAGTAGGAATCGTTTTCAAAAACAAAAAAAGGAGGGAGTGCTCACTCTGTTTTTTTTTTTCCTGATATACGTAATGTAATTCCTCGTTTACACCCACATTTCATTTATTCCGCAGGTGCTTGTCTGAAACAGAATAATAGTGAGAAAGGATCCCTTCTATTTATAGTGGGGCCAAGTTCGAAATCGGAAGAAGTTAAAGCGATTTAAATATGCATAATACTTTTTTTTTTCACACAGATACCTTGGGGTGCAGAGAGGAACCGAATTAGCTAAACGCATTTTTCAATCAAATTAAGAATGGCAACATCCACTGCCTGGCTCCTGTATACATTGTTTCTGACAGTTATGATCCTTTTCAACATAACTGGAAATTCTCTGGTGTGCATTTTAATATTAAAGAACAGAGAATTGCAATGCTCCATCAACAGGCTTCTCTTTCACCTGGCCATTGCTGATTTACTGGTCGCTGTGTTCTTCATCCCTCCTTGCGTTCTAAGCCACTTTATCGATCAGCCAGGTGACCTGATTGGAGACGTTCTGTGCATGCTTATTACTGCTGGAACCCTCGGTTGGGCAGCCGCAGCAGCATCGAGCTTTCTGCTGGTGACGGTTTCATTTGAGCGTTATTACGCCACCTTACATCCATTTCGAAGCCTTGGTCGCACACAGTCGTGGTGGCTGGTGCCCAGTCTGTGGGTTGTAGCCATTCTATTGGACCTGCCAGCCATTTTAGTGACGGCCTACGATGTAGAAAGTCAGATGTGTGTGGAGAATTTTCCAGACCACTCAGCGATGCGCACGTATTACATTACATGGTCATTTTGTAATTCAGTGCTGCCGATTTGTATCATGGGATACCTATACGCCAGGATTATTTTGCATCTGAACAACCGCGCTATCGTTCCAGGTTCTTCTCGATTGTCGGTGTCACGGAGCAGAAACAGGGTGACCAAGATGCTCATTACAGTCACTGTTATCTTCACCCTTTGCTGGATCCCTCAGGTTGTGCTCTGCGTGCTGAGTCCCGTGGTTCCTGGTGGGTATGCTACAGTGTACCCAGTGGCTACCGCTAGCGCCCTGCTAAACTCCTGTATTAACCCACTGGTGTACACTCTTCACAGTGAACAATTCAGGAAGAAACTTACTTTACTGATTCCTTGCTGCAATATTAAGGCTAAGACTAAGGTTGCACCAGCGCCAACTGCCCGCCATATCTCCACCATGCGTACCATCCTGAGAGATTAAGCTCTCCAAAACCATGTTGACGGCTCATAAGCTAGGTGTTCGTTATCCGCTTTGTAGGGGTATCAGTTTCTTAAAAATAATCAAAAAAGCAAACCCACTGAGGTCGCCAAGTAATAATTTCGCTCTTGGAGAGCATGCGTGGACTCGCTGTGCCGTGGCATGTTTTTCTTCTTTTAAAAAAGTGTAATTTATGTTCCCAAGTCTCTTTAAATCGCTATTAATTACTAATACGTACTTTGAAAAACTAGCGCGCTCTCCAAGCCTGCTTATGTCCAAAAGCAGGAAAAAACACGAGCGGAGCCGAGGTGCAACCGAAGAAGAAAACAATACACTTAAACGCGCCAATATGGCGACCGGGGAGGCAATGTCAACTGAAGAGTTAACAACTTCTCCCGAACCAAATCTCGAGATACTTGTAAACATACAAGTTAATATATCTAAAATATGAAAATACGAGGAAGGAAATGGAAGAGCTTACAACAACTGTTCGCAATCAGAATGATGAGATAGCTTCTCTCGAATTAAGACGTCGTTGACCAAAACTGATTACGAATCACAGTGTGCCGAGGCCAAACGCGAACTAGCTGCTTCAAACGGCGAGCTGTAATGACTGTTATGATTCAGCAGGGTCTCAAGAGCAATCTAAACAACAAGATTATGGCCAAGATTATGGCTCATTGATATGCGTAAATGTCCGGCCCTTCCATGGGCTATAGGAAAAGCATTTCAACTAAACAAAAGTTTAATTTATCTGAAATAAACGTAAATTACTCACATTTCAGTAGTCCTGTGTCTTTTCTGGTCGTTTCTATCCATATATTTTGTGGACAAAGCTTGCAGAACGCTGCGTTCGATTTATAAATAGCGCTAGCATTCGTTTAGTCTTGATAACCAAGCGTTTTTTTTCGAACCCGAGGCGCGGGCGCTAAGCATTTGGTGTTAACTCATAAAACCCCCTGGGTAGGAAACAATTCCGAACAGTCAAATTAAGGTCGCGGGGGATACCTGGCCATGAATAAATTCATAAGGCAAAATTTTAGCAGTGGTGCCACTTTGAAAAACGTGATATCATGAAGCTTTGAAAGCCGATTTCGCTAAAATTTATCAGAGATATTGGCGAATAATGGAAGTGCGTAAAGATTGTTTTTTATTGACGGGATCGCGCTTTGCGGAAATGCTGTAAGCGACTAAAGTTATCTTTTCTTAAAACGTGGTTTTGTGTCCAAGTTTGCTCCGTGAGAAGAACACAAAGCAAGTTGATTTCCCCACTCACTGGTCCGTCAAAACGTCTATTGTGTCATATCTGACTCCGATTTTTTGATGTCAACTTTAATTAAAAGTTATTAGCTTTTAAAGGAGTAAAATTGTGCATGTTAGAATATGAAGCCTCATATCTTCCCTTTGAAAGCCTAATTAAAAATTTTGAGTCAGATATGACAATCTACAATACACCTAGTTTAGCTCCTTGCAGTGTCATCTCATGAAATTCTCTATCCGCGCTGAATTCTTGGACACAAAATTCCTTGTTTTTACGCTTCCGAAGGCTTCCCGAGCAAACACGAATGCAAAAATATATAATTTATGGTAATTTTGATAATTTTAATCCACGGGCTATTGTCAACACTTCTTGCGGAAAGAACAATGCGTTAAAAAAATAATAGTGTAATTTATCAGACAGCGCTTTGCACGTGCAATTATTGATGCACAAACATTACAGAGCCTGTTCGTGAATATTTCGCGCATTGACGGTATCAGCCGTCGCACTTCGTGCATACTCTTTTCATAAATGCATACTGATGAGCGGAACCTGTCTCCCGCGACCTTAACCCGCGTCGTATGTTCACTTTCTCCACAAAACCTATAATGTTAATATCATTCGACGTTGTTGTTTTGCAAGTAACGGCAAGGAAATGTACCAAATGTAAAACGCACGTGCAGAGGGATTTATTTTCGCTAATTAAATCTATTGTTTTGTGCCAGTGTCGCAGTCGTGGTTGCTTTTAGTTCTTGCTTGTTTGTTTATTAGTAAATTTTAAAGTTCCGTAATAAACAAACAAGAACTACACGAAAAAATAGAAAATTCCATTACTCTATGGAGAATTTGGATAATTTGCTGTATCTTGAGTGAAAACGCAAAGTCTATTGTCAAGATTATTTACTTTTGAACAGTGATCTTGCGATTTTGACAGAGTGTTTAAGCGTGGATTAAAAAGCCAAAAAGCGGCAAAGAAAACGAGACAACAGGCCTAGATGCAGAAGAAGCCCGGCTTTAAAAATAGAAAAGAAACATCTTCCGGTGGCATTTTCGTCACAATCATCCCAGTCGGGAGAGTCGTCTTTTTGTTAAAACCTAGCATTACTTGCAGGGGACTGGACATGACTTTTTGCTCTTTCCAGCTGAACTGCGAATTTCAAAAACAATTGTCTTTTCGGCCCAGCGATTGGCCAATAGCCCATATCTCTTAGCAACGGCGGAACCTTTTCCCACGCAGTTATTTTTAGTGCGCTTAGCGCCCGCGCCTCGGGTTCGAAAAAAACGCTAGGTTACCAAGACTTAACGAATGCTGGCGCTGTTTATGAATCGAACGCAGCGTTCTGCAAGCTTTGTCCACAAAATATATGGGTAGAAACGACCAGAAAAGACACAGAACTATTGAAATGTAAGTAATTTTCGTTTATTTTAGATAAATTAAAGTTCATTCACAAGCTTATTATTGGATAAACTGACACAAGCCACTCACTGTTGGCACGTACAGGGCGTAACATGTCGATCGAAATCGATCATCGAAAACGTAGTCTATAAGTCGATAGTACTAGATATTTGTCGATAATTGTCAATCGACAAGTTTAATTTGTCGATAAAAGTCGATAATCTCAAGATTTTAACAAAAATTGAGACAATTTTTAATCGGCTGCGGAATTAACCAGACCATGCGTGACAGAATGCAGGAAGAAGCAAAATGCAATAACTGATAACGTCGATCACAACAAAACCTGCCGGAGAAGGGAACGAACCCGGGGCTAAAATACGCGACGCTTTTAAACATATTTAACCGAAAGAATCCTTCCACAAGTTGCCAAAACTCCACTGTAAAACAAGTGACGCGCTCGGTTATTTACACACTAATGACGTCACTAAAACCCAGCTGCTTGTCTTATATGCCCAACTCGCGTCGTGTTGATTCAAGTGAATTATTTACCCATTAAAATAATTTTTAAAACACCTATTAATTTTTACAACTGTATATATTTTTGTTAGCTAATTTTTAATAACTCAAATGTTTTTTATTTTTAGAATTACGATTATTGTAAAGCGCCATTGAGCTCACGGAAATCGTTTTACTGTGGAGGAATTGTGTCCCCAGCTATCGTAGTCCCACAATTCGTGCCAGGAAACTATGAGTGCAACCCTTGGCTGCACTTTACCCCACAGTAAGGCGTAGCCCTTGGAGACAGGTCCGGAGAAATATCCATTCCAGGGTGGGTACCCACGGTCCCACCTGATCTGTACTCCCCCAAAGAGGGCACCCCTCTCCTGGTTCCCCAGTTCCCCGTGACTAGGGATATAGGCCTCACTCAACTGGAGACAGATCCGGACCACGTCCAGGGTGGCTCACCCCGGTACCACCTGATCTGCTCTCCCCCCAGGAGGGCACTCCTCTCCTGGTCCCTGGGGGGTCCTTAGCGGCGCGTCCCTGCCACCCTGACTTTACCCATCATCTGTGTGTCGTTGTCCGCAATTACCGTAGATACCAACCAGCCTGCCTCGAAAGAGGATAATAAACTTTATTTAGTAGAAATGCACTTTTCCTATTGCCCATGGTCAATCCGGTCTAGAGGGGCAAAGACTGCAATTAACAGTTTCTCATCTACATTTTCTTTGTTGTATGCTGAATAAAACAAGGACGCTACGATGAAGAAGGTAAACATGCCAAAACAACTTGGTATTAACAACTGAAGAAAAACGTGTCAGCTTCCGTCTTAAACTTGTACAGAAGTAATTCGTTAAAACATAAATTTGCAGACAATGATTGATAGCTAACAAGCCGACAAGTGTTAAGAGGAATCTTCTGTGTATAAAAAATGTTAATGGAATGAGATATACCAAGAGCTTGTAAGGCAACACGAAAAAGAGTGTCCAATTTAATAAAACACATTAGGAGCAGTTTTTTTTTTCAAGCCCCATTAACCGAAAGGGGAGAGTCAAAATAAATTACATAAGCACAAGAACCAAACTCGTTCCCACATCTCAGTCGTTATATGAATTCATTTTGCAATGTCGATGATGATTTTAAAGTGCAACCTTTTGTTGACAAGTTAGGACACATATTTTGGTTCCTGGCCGTAATAAGCATTTTAATTTACAATGTCAAGTCTCATTCAAACAAACTTGGCAGTCCAAATGGCCTGTTATTCCTAAGAAACCAAAACATTTCAAGTTACTTACCCAGTTTAGCATCTGATTTTAGGTTTCGCTTTGGAGGTAACTTATCGGTGTCTTTATACGAATCCGAAAATAATCAAAAAAGAAAACGTTCATTAAACTGCCACTGAACTCAAAAGATTCCTTCACTTCTTCCAGTGTACTGCTACTCATTTTTTCTTGATAATGGAAGGAAAATGTACGACAATTAAAAACCAAAATTGTTAGCTGGGACAAGCAAGAAAATTTTTTAATCTCACTTTCTGCGAGCAGTTTAAACCTCGGCGATGTTCCAAAAGATGATCCAGAAACAACCCACAAAATTAAAACGTTTTCATTTGTTGTTGGCTTCACTGGTAAACAAATTTTAAGCTTTCAAAATATTAAAAAGGCAAAGCTAGTTCTTGAAGAGGGATTATATCTCAGTGACAAGATCCGTTTTTTTACCGGATGATCTAGCCTTCTTATGTTCCTTTTAAGTTACGATAGTTCATTACGGTTTCGAAACCTCAGAAATGCCATTTTTTCTGAAAACTGATGGCTATTGTTACAGTCAAAACCAATCAAGTGTTCCTGCCAAGAGTGAATTAATAAAATAATTCATTATTACAAATTTGATTTTATTACTCAGTGTAATAATGCACTTTTCAGATTCGAAAGAAGCCTCGATCGAAAACTCGGATTTTTATTGGACTCGTGTGCGGTTTTAAGTGCTGGAGGGTACAAGAATTTGACAGTTTTCCCGGCAACTTCATACATTAGCAACGGTCCTCAAAATGTTTTTTCTTCTTGTTTCGTTCTGTCAATCTCTTTTTTAAACTCCAGAATACCAAAAAGCCTTTTTTGTGTTTTTAAATTCTGAAGGAAATAAAAAAGCTGCAGTTGAAAAGAAAGTAATACGAAAATTTTTGCATATACATTGAAATGAGTCCTCATTTATGTCGCTAGGTGATGGGAATTAAAGCTACTATTTGAATAGTAGGTTTATTATAAACGCTAAATCGTAGATTGTTTAGATGATGTGAAACTGACAGAAAACGGGTGAAGTAGTGGACCGCGTTTGTGACCTTTGCAGGCCAACGGTCTGAACGGTGACTTATCCCCGAGTAATCATCAAAATACCTTGAAAATGGTCATGTTGCGTAGATTTGAAACAGATAGTTCAAATCATGTATCCTTAAGAAATACACCAAGCAAAATAAAATCGAAATATTCGACGCGCACCGTCAGTGAACGTACAGCGTTCCAATATATTTTGTTTCGGAATTAGTCAACTTAGCCTTTCATTACGAAATCGTATCGCGTACAAACTGGACTTAGAATCGACGTGTAAAATGTCTCAATAATTTATTTTACTTTTTGTATATTATGTATACAATAATGATACATCAATCTAACAAACACACGTATTAAAAACAAGGAAATAGAAAATAGGCATAACGTCTACGATATATAAAATTAATACTTAAAATGCGCTTGTAGTTTTGGTTTCGAGTTAGTTCTAGCCATATTCCGATGTTTGGAACCAAGGGTTCCCAAGTGCTTCCAACAAGATCCATTCCTTTCGTGTGATCTCTCAATTCTTATGTAAACGGCATTTTACACGGCTTGGTTGACGTTTCAGTGAAACGCCCATGTACAATGCTTAAGAGGTTGGTGCTAGTCCACAACGCCATTGGCACTGCATTTACAATTGCCACCAAAATGTGTCTTTTCCATCTTCGTCGCCAAACAGCCATGACAGGCATGTTCTGATAACGAGATACGATCGCTAGAGAAGCGCTGGTAAAGACCCACTCAATCGCAAGCGAAACTGCAGTATGAATTGCAAATGATTGAAGCAAATTGATGAAGGACTCTTTCTCGGCCAAGTATATGAATTGGTACAAGTATAAGTATCCATTCACAGACACAATAGCAGTTGATTCAAACAGCATGCTCATGATGGCGAGATCAGCCATTAGTCTCTCACGACGAGGAGTACGAAAACTTCCCCAAGGAGCTGATCTTCTTTTCCACAGCAGATGACAAATGTGATCAATCACAACCATAGTGCTTCGTTCCACGACTTCTGCAGCGCCGTGAATTATTCCAAGAATGGCGATGGCTTGTAAATTTTCCAAATCGGCTTGCAACACTCGAAAAACGATAGCTGAGCCACAATACAACGGCGATAAAAAGACATAAGAATATCCCGGATGGGTAATGTTATACAACTTCTGAACACAAATACGCGATGTTACTTTTACAGCAACTCCAACGAGAGGGGCGAAGACTGCAATTAATAGTTTTCCATCTTCATTTTCTTTGTTGTATGCTGGATAAATTAATGAAGCTACGAGGAAGAACGCCAAGAATGCCGAAAAACCTGGTACCGACATTTTGAGGAACAAAGCCAACTTCTCTCTACGTGACTGAGTTGTGAAGAAGTGATTCGTTAAAACATAAATTTGCAGACATTGATTGAAAAGAAAAAAAACATTGAGAGGAATCTTCTGTGGATACGAAATGTTAGAATGAGATATACCAAGAGCTTGTAAGGCAACACGATAGAGACTGTCCAAAGAATATGTAATGAAACACACCAGGAGCAGTTTTCTTTTAACTCCCATTAACTGAAAGGGACGAAAAAGAAACTGTAGAAGCAGAAACTGCCAAATATATAGAAAAGCACAACAGATTACATCAGACATTGATCTTATCCACTGCATTTGTACTGAAGTTGACTTTAATCGGTAGTATTGACAGTTGTGCACAGTTTTGAAAGACATGTAAGAGACCAGGATGTAAATCATACCTACGGCGATAGCAGTCAAAAGCGAAATCAATGCTCCAATATACAATGATGTACAGACTGTACGGATAGCGGGTGGTCTCAGTCGCTTCCAAGCCATTGTTCTGTCTTCATCCGTCTGATCTTCCTGTATTGGTTTGTTTTCCTCTATTGCGAATGCATCTGTGACCCTTATATGAAGACTGCAAGTTGATAGATAGTCCAATGATATGGCCTCGCTCGTGCTGTATTCTTGATAAATAACCTCATCAACAGGAAGATAATTCCATTCTCGTCCTGTGCTTTCCAGAGGATTGTAACCAAAAGACTCTGCCGTAAATTCAGGTTCTTCTGGATTGTAGTGCTCTGTGACGCCTCGTGTAAAACTGAACATCATGTGACCAAACACCTCTATCAGTGTATTGCTGCACATTTTGTGTACTACTGAAAGTATTTAATCTAACATGTATTTGCAGAATTAGAACCTCAATTGAATGTCAGGTTGGCAGCTCCTAGCATTCAAATTACCAAACGAACCGAAACCGAAGTGCACGTGTAAGCGATACTGTATGGCATTCCAGAAACCGAAACAATTTTTGGTACGAAAGAACTCGGACCAGCAAAACAATAATGACAATAATGTTGTCAAATAATGTCAATTTGAAAGGTTTATTAATTACCCTCGAGCGAGGGATATGTGCGTGATATGGTCCTCTCGTAGTATCTCAGTATTCTATTGTTCAAGTGCCGCTCGTGGGGAGTTTAAGTAGACAAGCTTACTTTAAGTAGGTAAGTTTAAGTTTAAGTATTTATTTATGTTTCAGGGTACGGAAGAACTTGAGCCACCATATAATAATAATGACAATAATGCTGTCAAATGAAGTCAGTTTCATGATCAATTACTCAATCAAATTGCGACGGAATTTGAAGCGTTACTGCATATGCAGCGATCGATCGCGAAGTACGTAATTTCCAGGAAAATCTGGGGGAGCCTCCGGTTGCATAAGACAACCGTAAATTAAGTGGAAATTTCATGCATCCGATTCTTCCTCCCCATAGGATTTTCTCGAGCCCTCTTTAGTTGATATAATTTCTGACGACTGAGTGACGTAGGAATAAATTGGTGAAAAATTATTATTCTGACGGCACGGAAACCAAAGATTAAAAGAACCACAATTATCGGTGGATTGAACATGACTGACTTTACGTTAATGAATAAAGCACTAAAATGCGCCTGGGTCAAACGTTTCAAATCAACGAGAAAAGCAGCTGGAGAATTATTTCTGATGCGGCCACCTCACAAAAGGGAGGTTTCGATTTTCTACTGTCGTGTAAGTGCACTAGCAAAGATGTCAATATCAGGGATTTACCGCCTTTTTACGAAAAGATCTTCAATCAATCAATCAATAAACTTTATTTACCCTCGAATTTACAGTGTAGCACTCAAGAGCTAATATCTTCGAGCCAACTACAATATTGGTATGAACTAAGAGAAGCTGAAAACACTCCTTCCAAGATAATGCTTTAAAAACTGTAATTTGGAATAACCGCGATTTTAAAGTTAACAACGAGACTGTCTTCTGGCGTACCTGGTTTGACAAAAACATTTTTTGCTTAGACAGCCTGCTTGACGAAAATCTAAACTTTTAACGCATGCTTCAGTGTTCCTAATCCCTGGGATATGTGCTGGTGTAATCCAGATGCGCTTACCTCAGGTGGAGTTATGACTGTTTCATAGTCTGCTCGGTAGTCCTGGTCTCGGACTTGGAGGGTTCCTTCCTGTAGAAGTGGCGGTGGTTTCTCTGGTACCCTCTTGCATTGTGATGGTACTGATTAAAGGGGCGCTGGTTGCGCCCCCCTTGGCCCAAAAAAGGCTTCGATGAGCCTTTATGTTTCTGAAAACCAACCTTGTTGTATTTTCTCAGTTGTTTATCCGCCTTGATACTTTCTGTGACTGCTTTAAGGTGTTCCGCAAAATTATCTCTAAAGAGTTCGCTCCCATTTTTGGGTGCTCGTTGTTACACAATGCCTTGTAATTATTATCTAAATCTGATTTGAACACGACGGCAAATATTTAAACTGTGGTTAGCCGAAGCCACAAGGAGGGAATTAGATAAGGCCTCCCACAAGGCTTCTGTGGGTGGCACTGCAGTGCCTGACTCCCAATGATTCACCCACTTTCCCTGCCATGTCAGCAAGTGGAATTAGCCCTTTAATCAGGGTGTCCTGTAAGCCTTGCAGCCTAGCATCCATGCTTCGTGTCTTCTTTTTCGCAATATCCCATATTTCAGAATTGACACGAGTTTGTGAAAGTAACTTGCTGTTTGAAGGTCTATGGATGTCATCTTTACGTCGCTGAGTGGCTTGCTCATTAAGACCACTGGCGAGTATGTTGTTAAGGACGTTTGCGATTTTTTCCGAGATCGCTGGTCCCGTGACTTCGTCTACTGTCACTTCAGTGACAAGGGAATCCACCTTGCTACGAGAGTCGGTAGCTGGTTCCGTTGTCTTGTTAGAACTGGGCGGTTTGTCCAATCTTTCTGTTTGCTCGGATCTCGATCGTTTCCTCGGGGGTTCCTCGTCGCTCTCGCTGAAAGACAAAGGATCATCGTCCCCGTCTTGCAATAGTGAGGCATCGTGAGCTTCTTGTAAAGTTTTTACCACGGGTGCCATATCTTGCACAAGTCCCATCAAGAGATCAATCTTCTTGTGGAGCGTAACTTCTTGCTTACCATGATCAGAGTTAATTGTCTGACTCGCATTCGCGCCACTGTCCAGAATGGTCTTGGATGAAGACGATTGTCTTTTCCCCGATTCCTTGGTTCTTCGAGAACTCTCGGAAAAGGATTCTTTTGCCAAATTCTGCGAATTTGGCTCATCGGTGTTGACCAAAGTGGTCACACTGAGTATGTCATCGAGTACGCCGGAGCCCGACGAAGACATAATTGAGGAAAAAATACGGCAGTAAAAAACCCTTGCTAATAACGCAAGAATAAACCGCCATGTGTGGTTTAACAACCTTTCCTCTCAGTTTTGGGAAGAATATGGACGTATCTGATGGCAGGATGTTGACGATGAACACCAGATTATCCTGTGCTTAAAGACCAGCATGGCCAAGATGGCGACGCAAGCACAAAATTGACCAGCTAAGCGCTTGCGCTATCTCATGGAATCTCTGCTTCGATTACCTGGTAGAACAGAAAACTTTCGAAGTTTGCATTTCGGGCATCGCGATACAAAGAATTTGGCTGTAACAATAGAATTGTCAATCGCAACCAATCAAAGCGAAGAACTAACGAAATCGGAAATGGTTCTCATAATTCTCATACAATTCTTCATATCGTACTCAAAACTCGAATAATATTCTATCTATTCCCTTTAATTAAAGACTGAATTTCCATTACAAATTATTTCAGCAGTCTAAAGCGAAGCGAAATCGCATCGTGTTGTTTACTTGTGACTGAGAGAAAACCTAGAATCAGACGCTAAAATGGGTGACAAATGTTTTAGTTTCTGGAATAACAGGCACTTTGCAATGGCAAGTTTGTTTGTTTGACACTTGATACTGCAAATTAAACTGCCTTTTACTTCAGAAACCGAACCATATGTCCTAACTTGTCAACATAAGATTGCACTATAAAATCATCATCGAAATTTCAGTTTCCATCATTTGCCACAGTATGAATTCAAATAACGACTAAGATTTGGAAATGACTTTTTCTGCATTCTAATTTATAGAGCCGACCGGGAATGAGTGGAAGTACCGTGATAGAGGTGTTTGGCCACATCCTGTTCAGCTTCACACGAAGCGTCACAGAGCACTACAATCCAGAAGAACCTGAATTCACGGCTGAGTCTTTTGGTTACAATCCTCTAGAAAGCACAGGACGAGAATGGTATTGCCATCCAGTTGATGAGCTGATTTACCAAGAATACAGCGACAGAGAAGCCACTAACTTAGACTACCTAGCGTCAAGGCATCTTAACGTAAGGCTTATTGATGCACTGTCAATTGAGGAAGACGAAGAAGCAGATGACGGTCTTTCAGATGAAGACAGAGCCATGGCTTGGAAGCGATTAAGACCATCCACTCTCCGTACAGTTTGTATATCAATGTATTTTGCAGCTTTGATCTCGCTTCTTACTGCTACAATCATTGGTCTAGTATACATGCTAATTTCTTATCTCTGCTATAAAACAATGCACAACTGTGAATTCTCCCCTGCAATAAAAGATATTCCAATACAAATACAATGGATGAGAACAGTTTCGAGTGTGATCCTCTGCGCTTTTATTTACATCTGGAACTTTACAAATGTGCTTCTTCTTTTTCGCCCATTTCAGTTAATGGGTGTGAAAAGAAAGCTGATTCTAGCTTGTAGCGTTGTTTTCTGTTTCGATGCACTTTACCGTATAACGCTTCAATACCTAGGTATATCTCATTCCAAGATTTCTACCTTACAGAAGATTCCACTAAACAGTTTGTTTCTTATCAGTGTATGTTGGCAAGTATATCTTGTAACCAATCACCTATGTATACGGTCAAGAAAAGAGAAGCTGATTTTGTTCTTCCAGATGATAGTACCAGGAACTTTTTGTTTCCTTCTTTCTATTATTGTGACGTCGTTTATCTATCCAGCGTATAACAAAGAAAATACAGAAGGGAAACTGTTGATCGCGCTCTTCGCTCCGCTTCTTGGAGTCGTTCTTAAGGTAATCTCCCGAATAAGCGTTCAACGGTTATATAACATCACCCATCCGGGATATTCTTTTGTCCTATTAGCGCCGCTATACTGTGGCTCAGCTGTAATGTGTAGAATTTTACAAGCGGACCTTGAAAGCTTGAAATCTATTGCTGTTCTTGGAATAATTCATGGCGCTGCAGAAGTCATGGAACGAAGCACCATGGTTTTCATTGATCACATTTGTCATCTGCTGTGGAAAAGAAGATCAGCTCCTTGGGGAAGTTTTCGTACTCCTCGCCGTGAAAGACTAATGGCTGATATCGCCATCATGAGCATATTGTTTGAATCAACTGCTATTGTGTCTGTGAATGGATTCCTATATTTGTATCAATTTGTTTACTTAGAAAACAGATCTCCTTTAAATTTACTACAGTCATTTGCCATCACTATTTCAGTTCAGCTGGTGATTGAGTGGTTTTTCACCAGTGTGTCTCTAGCGATCGAGACTCGTTATCAAAATATGGCTGTCATGGCTGTTTGGCGAAAACGATGGAAACGACATATTTTGGTGGCGATTTTAACTGTAGTGCCAATAGCTATCTGGACTAGCACTAACCTTTTAGCTATTGTACATGGTCATTTTCACGAGGTAATAAATCAGACATGCAGAATGCCTTTTATTTGAGAAAAGCTAAGCTCGGCTTCCTGTCACTTGTATCAATTTGTTAACTTATACACAGGTCCATGTTAAATTTACTACACACAATTTTATTATTACTACACAATTTACTTTACTTTGTTACCTTTACTTCAGTCCAGCTTGTGATGTTGCATGTTTTTTCACTGGCGTGTTACTAGCGATCGAGACTCGCTATCAAAATATGGCTGTCATGGCTGTTTGGCGAAAACGAGGAAAAGGATACATTTTAGCGGCCATTTTTTTCATGTGGTGACAATAGCTTTGTGGAATAGCACTAACCTCTTTCGAAAGCATTGTTCATGGGCGTTTAAGTGAAACTTCATTGACTGAGCCGTGTGAAATGTCGTTTACGTAAGAATTGAGAGATTACACTTATTGAGCTTTGTTGGAAGCACTTGGGAACCCTTGGTTCCGAACTTCGGAATATTATATGGCCAAGACGACAGTTATTTTATCTTTTCCTGTTACAATGAAATGTAAGTGTCATTTTATGCATTAATTCTATATAACGGATACATTATGCCTATTAACTATTAGTGCCATTAGCTATCTGGACTAGTACCACCTCTTAGCCTTGTTCATGGACGTTTTCGCGAGTACATAAATCAGATATGCAAAATACCTATATTTGAGAAAAGATTAGCTTCCTATCACAATTTACCAAGTTTCTACCAAGGCATGTATATTATTTCCGATATCAGCCATCATTAGTCACAGAGACTTTTTAAGGACAATGGAGATGCTTCATGAGAGGGTAGTTTTATAAGGAGGTGCAATGTTAGATATTCCTTTTCTACTATATGTACCTAGGCCTTATTATTTCGCCGCGGTCAATTCGTTTCGGGACACCTGGTCCAAGCGGAAAATCAAGGCCTAGACAACTAACTCGGCGAAGTGAAGCACTTTGTTTCACTTTCAGCGAAGCTTAGCCTTGCCTTGCCTTTTGCTAGACATGTGATAACGATTAGCGCCCGTTTAGCAGATTAGCGTTTCTTGTCAAATAGCGGAGCATAGAGTTTGCTTCAGAAGCTGCGAAGGAGAGAGCTTAAGATGCAAAAACGGTAAGCCATACTTTTGATGCTTTGAAATTAATTTTAGGTAGGTAATGAGTTTCTGTAACCCAAATAAGGGGTATATAAGCTTAATTTTTTAAGTAATTCGAAGCTACAGTTTATTACTCCTTGTTTCTGACAATCCTCTCTTTAACTCCAGCAATCTTTGTGTACCCGCCTCGATTTGGTTTACTAAGCTAAATGCGGGTAGAGAAAAAATAATGTACTTTGATTTCATTGGGATTATTTTTCCAATAAAAACTGTAGTTTGTGCTTTAATAAGCAATTGTAAACTATATACTAACGTGTTGTTGTCTGAATACGCATTTGAACTCAATCTTCTTCTCCTATGGTGAAAACAACTTAATGTGTTCACTTTAGGCTTACTTAACATTTATTGTTTTAGCCTTCATTAAAAGTGTGTTAAATACAGTATGGGGATGGGGATGAATGAACTGCTCCTCTTGTTACACTTTTGCCCCCATAGATTTGATAGTTTTGAAGCCCAACTCCCTCCAGTCTGTACATACCCTTTGAATTTAGGTAAGTGGAGGCCCACTTTCCCAATTAGAGAGGAAACTGACTCCCATTCTTCTCTGCCATAAGGAATGCTCACAATAGTTAGAGGCCCTCTCTCCATTCATTGTTGTGCCTCTTCCTGGGCCGTAGGTTTTGGGTACATGTGGTTGACATTTACTAAGACATTTCCATCTGTAGTTGAGCACTTTGTCATTCACTTCCTCATTTTCAGCCACATGGAGTTTTTGTTTCTGTTGATGTTTATGGGGTAATTAATAGAAAACAGAAGCAAGTTGATGAATGTGCAGGCTGAGTCCAACGTTTTTATATTGCAGTTTTTGTTGCTTCATCTTGAAGATTAAGAAAGAGGTCTCCTTTCAGAATAACAGCTATCGACTGCTTCCTTCCTGCCAAGGAAAATTTCTAAAGAATGTCTGTGGTGGTCGGGCTCAATGCGCACCTTGATTGTTTTTGATTGACATCAATCAAATTTTCTCCTTAAAACCCGTTCTAAAAATATCATTTTTCAGAATCTGATGAGACAAAGCCCAATGTTGGAGATCAATACTTCTCCTTATGGACTTCTGGTGCAATCCAATATCAGACAATCAGCTTCCTGTTGCTAATACTTTCTACATTTCTCGACTGAATATCCGAATTGTTTTATGACAGTGTAATAAGTACGTGGTTGGCGTTTTTTATGTGCTTTATAATGTGAAAGTTAAGCTAAAACAGAGAACTTAAAATAAAACGAGTTTTGAAAACGTTTTATTTGGTCTTTTCATGCCATAATTTGAAATATCATTAATTACCGCAATATGTGTCGTTTAGAAACAAAGTTGTTTCTTATTTCCGTAGATATCATCGAGATAGCAATATCGAGATCCGATAACATTTTCCGAAAAAGATAAAAAAAAACAACACGGAAAACGAAATTTGGATCTATTTTTCCAATTTGAAAAGCCAGGGCTAAGTTAACAGCAAGAAAGCTTAAAGTTTGAGGTCCCGGAAATATACTTAACAAGAGGATACCTGTAGCCGATACTCGTGCCGGTAATGTACGTTACTCGCGGGGACATATTAAACAGCAACAGGCAAATAGCAAAACAAAAATTAGTTTCGCTACTACTCGCATGCGTGCGTATTCTCGTACCCAGATTTAATGCGATGCACAAATGAGAGACGAAATACGAAGAATAAAAGGAAAAACGGAGGGCAAACCTTACCTCCGATCCGGCACGAGTAAACAGCAACAAACAAAACCCAAATTTGTTTCGCTTCTGCTTGCATCACACCAAATCCCAAGTATATATCGTGGGCTCAAAATTTTCTCGCAGTGCATGCGTGCGTATTCTCGTACCAGATCTAACACGATGCACAAAAGTAGATACGAAAACACGGAGGAAAACAAAACGAAAAACGGAGGGCATTCCCTTACTCGTTGCCGCACCATCACGAGTAACAAGAATGAGTAGTAGTACACTGATAGAAGTGTTTGGACACATCATGTTTAGTTTCACACGAAGTGTAACGGAGCACTACAATCCTATGTCATATAGCACCATTCGGCCTAAACGGGTTAAATACTCATTTGTGCCAAATAGTAAATATGTTTAGTCACATCGTGTTCAGTTGTTTGAGTCAACTGCTTTTAAGTGTCGTGAACGATCCAATTTGGGTGCCGAGCAAAGCGGCTGCGTAGGATCAGAGGCTGCCGTAAACCCCTTGACTAGTTATAGGCCTTTCAGTGGCTTATACAACTTCACGTAAGAGTTAATCAGTGTGGGCTTAAAAACGGGAAGAGTGTTGGGGGTAGGGGGATTATGTCCGGGAGGGATTCTAAGTGGTATGAACAAAAGGTTTCCTCAAAATGAGGGAATATGAAACAAATTGAAACACACTGCATTCACAGCATTATCAAGATGTTATTAGTCTCAGTGCCTCTAAAACTCATTAATAATTCATGACGAGGACAGAAGTGATGGAGGATTGGATACCCATTCCTTCGTTTTCTCCGCATTTAATGATCGGTTTTAGAAGCTACACTTGTATATCAAACACTCGAAGTGGGTTAAGAAAAATAACTCGGATGCGCCTCGTTTTTTAACCCACCTCTCGGCGTTTGGATGTCCTGATGAAAAGGCTGTTGCTCGTGTTTAATATATTACAGTAAAAGCCGACTGAACAGGTTCATAAAAAATGATCTGGGATATCTTTTTTTTCTTAGCGGACAGATAAGACTATAAATGGGGGAGGGGGCGGCGGCTTATATACTGGGATTTTACGGTATGTTGTCAACTGCAATATCAGTTACACAAAACTGGAACCTCGAAAGTAGCTCGCAACTTCGACGATTCAGCAAAGAATTAGGCTGACACAAAATCTGAGCGACAGATTGCCTTCTGGATCCCAAGATTTTTCTGGAAGTTAGGATCTTCGAGCGCCACAAAGTTAACAAATTACTTTTCATATTTCGTAAATTAATTACTAGGTAATTGAGAATGAAATTATATATATAATTATCATTATTTGATGATGCAATTGTCATTGTTTTGGACTTCCGAGGACCTTTGTACTGAAAACTGTTTCGGTTTCTGGAACGGTCATGTTGACATTTTACTGCGTTTTGTTTGTTGCTCCGTAGCACTCATAACTTACAGATAATGGCTGACACTGCCACTGCCCGGGTGATATGCAACAACAACAACAACAACAACAACAAACAAAAACTTTATTCAGACATATTAAACCTAAATATAGATGCCCTGCAAATTAGCAAAAGAAACGCTATTCGAGGCAGGGAAAAGTAATCTAATTAAAAAATAATGAAAGTGAGACAACATAACAATACCGAAGCTGATCTGTAGAGTTACAGATTTATTTTAAAGCTTTAGATGAGATCATGATATTGGTGGCTGGCTGGCTGTGCGCATGCGGTACTGGCCACACACAGGGAGATGTGTCGTGCGACGATTGCTTTTGAATGGTTTATTTAGGTAACAGTTGTTTATATGGAAAACGAAAGAGTGCTTAAAAATGTTAGCCAACATACGTTTCGGGGAAAACCCCTTCATTAGTTTTTTTGGTACCATTCGCCAAGTTTCAAAAACACTGATGAAGGCGCTATACCCCAAACGTCTGTGATTAATTCTTTTTTACGTACCAGAACTGAAGAAATTTGTATGGAAAAACTTCAATCAAAGCTGCTGTACAGCATTTATATCTCTTAAATTTACATCAAGCCTAAGGCATTAGGAAAATGCGAAGATTAATTTAAGAGCGATACTTTCTTGCTAGAGTGGAAAGCGATATTCCAACTGCCCTTCAAAATAACTTAAGATATTAGACTGCGCGGCAATATTCCTGAACTGCCATTTGACATAACTTAAGATATTAAACTTAGCTGTGAGTTTCAGTTTCAAGTTTTACATCGGAATTTTCTACACTAATAATAAGCTTTTCAAAGTCAAGAGGGTCTGTCACGGAGACAGATATGCAAATGAGCACTCACTAGCTCGCTCACTCGCTCCTCGCTCCTTCCATCAGCTGTAAACTTAGTGATGTAATGCTTTGTTACGAATGCGTTTCGTAACAAGAATAACGTGAATCCAGCGATAACAATAACTAAATTGTTGTAAACGAATATAAACAACAATAAGTTTAAACATGTTTCGCATTAAAATCGATCTAAAAGGATTTTTCAACCGAGACATGTGTTTTGATGCGTATCTACCTTGAAGTAATTAAATTTATCGTGTTGTAATTCATTGATCACGGTGGCCGAGTGGTTTAAAGCGCGGAATGAAGGCCGAAAGGCCCGAGGTTCAAACCTCGCTCGGGACGTTCTTCTTCTTCTTCTTCTTCTTCTTCTTCTTCTTCTTCTTCTTTTTCTTCTTCTTCTTCTTTTTCAGACTGAACATTATGAAAGTGATGTACCGTATTTTTTTTTGCGTTTGTCAAGTGTACCTTCAGATGGAAAATTTCTTGAAAATTTTTTTTTGGCGTTAAAATAAAGTTTACAGAATGAACTTTCATCCAAAAAAAAAAAATATCGAAAAATAGTGAAAATTGACGGAGAAATGACGGTATAACTTTTGTGGGCGGAGTTTGTTTATTAAGCGATATGTTTTTTTAAGCGCCGTTTTATCAAAGTTAATTTTTCGCGTGTTGGGAACACTTTAAAGAGCTACAACTCAAAGGGAATTTGTTCGATTTTCCTTAAATTTGGACAGAAGCTAGGCTAACATATAATAAAAAAAAACGTGTCGGCGAATTTCTTAATTCCGAAAACTTTTCCGTCAAGAGGCATTTCCGTGCGATCATTCCAATTTTTTTCTCCCCTTTTCGAAAATATTCTGTAACTTTTCACTGCAATTGAATATAGAAAATCGCCGACACGTTTTTTTTAGCGCTTCGTGTCCGGAAACCTGAGAACAAATCAAATTAGCAAAATATAATAATCGCTTTGAGTTATAGCGTTTTAAAGCTGATCCGGACGTTCGAATTTAGACGTCGTAAAAAATTCGACAATTCATTTTATTACCAAATGGTTTCCATATTTAGATAGCCAGCTCTATGAGCTTTAATTTGATATCTGGGTTTAGGTATATTAAGTGTAATCTTAAGACGCTAGAGCTGTTATACTGGAGACACCCCCGAAGGTACACTGTAACCTTAATTAAAAAAAATATATTGACCAGTGCTAGTGTGAAAACATAAGCTTACCGCAATATTGCGTTACGCGTTAGCATTTCTTATTCACGAGTTGGCTCTTAGGAGCCTTTGATTCATCTGATTGTGAGGACGTTCTAAAACATTTGGCCCCCTGACGTTTTCTTTAATACCGCTTAAAAGTGTTCTAACCTTTTGAGTGGGTCGGAGTTATGCTTAGGCAACACATACCATTTATGGGATATTTAGATATTAAGGACAACTGTTTTGGAATACATAATCAAGCGTCTTACAAATATGTTTTGATCAACTACGTCATCTCTGTAGGGCAAAGATTTGATTTTTGATCTGTAGGCTATCTGTTAATCTGTTATATTGTATTTCAGCTGTTTCGGTTTCTGCAACAGTCATATTGATGATTAACAACATTTTATTTTTGGACAAAAAATGTCTCTTGCTGCGTAAAAATGTTAACCAACATACGTTTCGGGTAAAATCCCCTTCATCAGTGTTTTGGTACCATTCGCCATGTTACCCAAACACTGATGAGGGCGCTATACCCCAAAACGTCTGTGATTAATTCTTTTTACGTACCATAACTGAAGAGATTTGTGGATAAACTTCAATTAAAGCTGATGTACAGTATTTTTATCTCTAAAATTTACATCAAGCCAACGGATTCGTTTAATAGTATTGATACATAATTTTCTCGCTGGAATGGGAAGCGATATTCCAACTTCCTTAAGATATAAGATCCCTTCGCCATGTTACTAAAACACTGAGAAGGGGTTTAATATCCACCGTAATCTTTGGATTAACATGTTCAAGCACTCTTATCATTTCCCATATGAACAAGTGTTAACACAGTTTTGCCTTGCGCGTTTCAGAGTCACACCCTACAATTTGCTATTCAAGTGAGACATAAATTGTGGCTTTGTAATTACTAATTGGCTTTACTAGACAAACAAAATGAGTAGCAGTACACTGATGGAAGTTTTTGGTCACATCGTGTACAGTTTCACACGAAGTGTAACAGAACACTACAATCCAGAAGAACCTGAATTCACGGCTGAGTCTTTTGGTTACAATCCTCTGGAAAGCACTGGACGAGAATGGTATTGTCATCCTGTTGATGAGCTTATTTACCAAGAATACAGCAACAGAGAAGCCACAAGCTTAGACTATCTAGTATCTACTAGCCGTCTTGATGTTGAAGTTATTGACGCATGCTCAACGGAGAAAAACGAAGAAACACAGGAAGATCAACAAGATGAAGACGGAGCTATGGCCTGGAAGCGACTGAGACCATCCGCTCTCCATACAGTTTGTAAATCAATGTACATTGGCGCTTTGATTTCGCTACTTACTGCTTCTATCGTTGGTGCATTATACGTAATGCTCTCTTATCTCTGTTACAAAACTAATCTCAATTGTCAGTTTAATCCAATCAACACAGTTTCAGTACAAATGCAGTGGGGAAGAACTCTTTCAGGCGCGATATCTTGTTCGTTTCTATACATTTGGTTCTTCTCACTTCTGCCTTTTATCTTTCGACCATTTCAGTTAAATGGGGTGAAAGTAAAACTGTTTCTGGTTTGTTGCCTTTTTTATTGTTTGGATGTACTTTATCGTGTTGCTCTTCAAGCCTTTAAAATATCTTATTCTTTTATTTCCGGACTACAAAAGATTCCACTCAACGTTATATTTTTTGCGAGTATATGTTGGCAAGTATATCTTGTAACAAATCATGTCTGTATAGGGTCAAGAAAACGGAAGCTGGCTTTGTTCTTCCAGATGATAGTACCAGGAAATTTTTGCTTCCTTCTTTCAATTATTGTAACGTCGTTTATCTATCCAGCGTATAACAAAGAAAATACAGAAGGAAAACTGTTAATCGCGCTCTTCGCTCCTCTTATTGGCGTCGTTCTCAAGGTAATCTCGCGAATATGCGTTCAGCGGTTATATAACATCACGCATCCGGGATATTCTTTTGTTTTTTTAGCGCCGTTGTATTGTGGTTCAGCGGTTATTTTTAGAATTTTACAAGCGGATCTTGAAACCTTAAAATCCATTGCTATTCTTGGAATAATTCACGGCGCTGCAGAAGCCGTGGAACGAAGCACTATGGTTGTGATTGATCACATTTGTCATCTGCTGTGGAAAAGAAGATCAGCTCCTTGGGGAAGTTTTCGTACTCCTCGCCGTGAGAGACTAATGGCTGATATCGCTATCATGAGCATACTGTTTGAATCGACTGCTATTGTGTCTGTGAATGGATTCCTATACTTGTATCAATTTGTTTACTTAGAAAACAGATCTCCTTTAAATTTACTACAGTCATTTGCCATCACTACTTCAGTTCAGTTGGTGATTGAGTGGTTTTTCACCAGTGTGTCTCTAGCGATCGAGACTCGTTATCAAAATATGGCTGTCATGGCTGTTTGGCGAAAACGATGGAAAAGACATATCTTGGTGGCGATTGTAAATGTAGTGCCTATAGCTATATGGACTAGCACTAACCTCGTAAGCATTGTACATGGACGTTTTCACGAGTTCTTAAATGAGACATGCAAAATGCCTTTTATTTAATTAAGAAAAGACAAGTTACAAAAGGCACGATGAAATGGTTTAAACGTGCCCCAATCCAGTAGAGCTGTGGCTTCAAGTGTCGTACATTAACACCCCTCATCTCCACTGTAGGAAAATATGATTATGATTATGAAGATGATTATGATGATGCTGATGCTGATGATGATGATGATGATGATGATGCAGTTTTAGAGAAACACGTTAAATAACCCACCAATAGCAATCTCCGAAGTGCTATAGATGTTCTTTTATAGTACAGTATGAAGTCGACGACTATGTTGAGATAACACAATTAATTTCAAGTCGATAACGTGGGAAGTGGCCACCCAGTCCCCAGAACCCGTGTCAAAAAACATCTAACCATGCAAATGAAGAGTTTCATTGACGTGCATTTCAACTCTTTTCTCTTATAGAGAAAACACTTCACTAATTCACAGGGTCAGCTGTTTAAAGCCGTTTGCTTAACTTTTTTCTTAAATGCTCGTAAAAGGATAACATTGTTACAGCTATACTGGAGTTTGTGTACAATAAAAGACACGCATGCATTAAAGGCGTTTTGTTCGCTAAACGATTACCGTGTAAACAGTTAAGCTCTTTTTACACAATATCAGCAGTACATACGGTCATTTGCGTACTGTTAGTTCCGTTTCGTCGAACAGCTTTCAGTTACCCTTGATAGTTCGCGAGGGTGTGGGAATGACGATCACACGCAATTAAACATTCCGTAGCGTAGCACTACATGCCAGACCTTTTTAACCAATCAGAGACAGGGAATCAAATGGCTTCTGGAACTAGTCCTTTCAGAGAATGTACCCATGGGCTCGTACCTATTTACTCCCTCCCCTTTTTTTGTCCGGCTTTTGTGTCCGATTATCTGACCTAGGGTTTTCGAGGATGATTGTAGCCGAATAATGGGACATTAAATTGGCTGTCACACCAAAATACTCGTGCACGACGGAATTTCGTCATGCTTCGTCCGCTGATTTTCTCACAACTTGAGAAATCATGTTAGTTCGAAAACCGGGACCCGGGCGATCGGCTAACAGCAAACAATGCATTTACAGTGGGAATACTTGTAAAGGGGTTTTGAAGGAAAGAAAAGCTAGACATTTTTGCCCTTAATTTGTTCATTGTTCGGCTGTTACAACAGCTAGTTTCTCAAGCCATCACAACAATGTAGAATTTTAAAGAATTGTCGATCCCGAGGCATGTGGTTTGCCATCACCATAAAATTTGTGTAACAGAAGTTAGCTACTATTAACACACCCGTTTTTAACTCGTGGATATCCAAAGCGTTGAACAAGTTAACAGAGACAAACATGCAAATTTTCACTCCTTTAATAATTAGTCAGTATTTCCATTACTCGACTGTAAACTTTTCTCACCATAAAATCAGACTAAACATAACTAAGCGGTAAAGGGAATTAAAATCTGCTTTAGTCTTGTATAATTACGTAGCAAAAACAACATTAAGAAACACAACTTAAAAGAGTTTTTGTACAGACTCATGATAAACTTGAAAGTCACTCCAGTCGCTAAACTGAGTTCTTTTCGATACAAGAGTAAGTAGTAAATTCCCTGTGGTGTTTAAATAAAATGATGATAGCGGTTACACTCAGGCCAGTTTTCGCGGGAAAATGAGAACCTAATCCATTGTATTATCATTCGACTATGACGTATAAGAGCAAGAGAACGCGTAAAATATACCAGATCGAGTATTAGACTGTAGTATGCCGCTTTTACCGGGTTATATTAGGAAGGAGCGAAGTGGTTATTGATAGTAAGCGCGCTCAGGACGAGAGTGAAATACTGGACGAAAATGGATGGCTTTATGGAAGTTTCTAAAGAAAACGTTCTTAAAAATTGGAAAATTAAGCAGAATAAATAAATCCTTTACTTGATGGTTCGACACTGAGATAATACGCGCGGATATTTTACTCAATTCGTTAAATATCTATCAAATAAGGTATATATGCATCCTATTGGTTAGATAAAGCGCAAACTTTATATTAAATAATTACACTTGCAAGGAAATACAACACGATTTTCATCTCGGTAACCTTAATGGGTGCTTCGTTTGGTGCACCTTAGTGGGTGCTTTTTGAAGATCCATTTATAAAGGAAAAGGGCTGTCATGCCTTTTTTGTGAAACAAGCCCGTTTAGTGAGATATAAGAGCCTGTGTAACCGAGCTGATGACTACGCTCTCGATTGAAAACTGAGCAACATAAACCCAAGCGACATAAAAGCATGCATTTCAAGCACACAATTTATAAATATACCACCGAGTTCTTATGCTGCTGTGAAATGCAATAAGCTGGCTTAATTGTAGACCTATTTCACACTCACGTCTGTCATGTAAACTCGAACTATGTCACATGCACACATATACACACAATCACACCACACCCTGTAATTAAAATATTGTCGATTCACATTTCTGACAAAGCCAAGAAGCCAATTGAACACTGGGTTGCTGCATCCCAAACACAATGCCAGCAGACCGTGTTCAGGCCCGGTTGTTTAAAGCAGGATTAATATAATTCATCGAGGACTTATTTTTAGTGTCAACTTAAAATTTCTTTTTCAGCTTTATATCCATGTGCATTCATATAATTTGGTTTTGTCCTACATTTTGGCTTCGACTAATATCAAACTGTAAATTAAAATTGCCAGTGAACACGCCTTTAGTCAGAGCAAGACCATCTTGGTTAGCTTTTTAATCCTGGTTTAGCTTGATCCTGCTTTGAACATGTGTTTGTAGTCGCCATTTCTGCTCTTGGTTTCATTTGGCTGTGGAACAGGGTACCCAGTTTGTTCCATTCCACTTGCACTGCCAGATCCAAGCAGAATCTGAAGGAAATAAAATTTTAAGCAACATGGATTATCAGGATAAAACGTTCCCTAATTTCCAAGCCTAAAATTAAATTTGATGTCCTATTGATTGCTTTGAAGTGCAGAATAGCGATCAAAGTCCGTTGCATTCAATTATTTTGTTTTGTATTATTTTGTATTGTGGTTCAGCGGTTTATTTTTAGAATTTTACAAGTGGACCTTGAAACCTTGTAATATCCATTGCTATTCTCGGAATAATTCACTGCGCTGCAGAAGTCATTGAACACGAAGCACCATGGTTGTGATAAATCACATGAACATATTGTTTGAATCAACTGCTATTGTGTCTGTAAATGGATTCCTATACTTGTATCAATTTGTTTACTTAGAAAACAGGTCTCTTTTAAATTTACTACAGTCATTTGCCATCACTATTTCAGTGCAGATGGTGATTGAGGGCTTCAAAGCAAAGCAATCAATAGGACATCAAATTTAATTTTAGGGTTGGAAATTAGGGAAACGTTTTATCCTGATAAAACGTTTCCCTAAGTCCGGTGCATTCAATTATTTTCACGACGATTAAACCTTGTTGTAAAAAGTATTTCTATTAACAATACCCACATTTTTTTATTTTGTGTACCCAATCTTCCGAGCCAGAGGGGGGGGGAGGGGGGGGGGAAGGGGAAATTCCACGCTTTCGGCGCTTCATGCCTTTGCGAGCAGTGGGCAGCGATTTGAGCGAATAAGCCTAAAACAAAGAGCAACTTACAGTAAAATTGCCATTTTAGTTCCATTCAGCAGCTTACGAATAAGCGTATTCAGTTTACAAATAAGCGTTTGGATTCCCTATGATTCGGCCTCCTAGACCAAGTGCTTTCTCGCAGGCTACACATTTAAAAACATTTAATTTATCGACCTGTAGCGTGTGTTCAAGTATTAACCAGTATTAACTATATGTACTTGAAAGTGGAGACGTTAACTGGCTAGACGCGAGTTTTCCAACGTTTATGAAACGATTACATTTTAAAACCGTACGGCCAGAAACCATGTTTGCTCTGATGCAAATCCCTACCGAAATGACGAAAGAAAAATACGGACACACATGTGAATCGATTACATGATACATTAGTATTTTATAGCTATAAAGCGCTCGGACTGGACCAGCAAATACACAAGTGATATGAATCGAACCCCTATTAAGCGGCCACCCTCATATAAGCAGCCAGTTTGGCGAATGCGTTGCGTAGTCAGAACAAAGTTACAAGTAAGCTGAAGTAAGCGGCTTAGTAATCCACTATAACAAAGTTCACTGAGGACTAAAGTTCATAACTTAACTGCCGGCAAAGCCTCCAGTCGCACTTTAGATTTTCCATAGAGGTTGAAAGTTAAATTCCATAATCTGAACGCATTCGAAAGAAAACAACCAGCCGAAGCCAACGTGCGACGTGAGCGTCGGATGATATATAAATAAACTCATGCTACACTTGAGTTGAACGTGTTTAAACGTGATCATACCGCACAGACAAGAAACGAACACAGAAAAGAAAGGTCACTGTTTTAATTTACGACATTTTTAATAAGACCTTTCTAACTTTTAAATACGAACTTTTTCTTTTTACGCTGACCGTTAAAGTTCTATTAAAGCCCCACCCCTCCATTAAGCCCTTCTTTTAGAAGTCCGATTTTGTAATAAGCCCCTAATCTCCATGGCATGTTGTAGAATGCACTGCTGTAAAAACTGGCCCTCGATTTTTTTAAACACGAAACTACAAACTTCAGTACTGAAAAAGTATAACATGTACTGAACTTACTTGTCTCCGTTGTCTAAGTTGTACTTGGTTCGCGTGTAATCTTTCTACTTCAACGATGACTGGAACAGCGAGTATGACAAATGATGTACTAACAATCCAAACTGTTCTTCCGGTGAAATTATAGATCCATTTAGCAACGCTGCTAATATCCCTTAAAGCAGCCCAAGCACCACTGCGTACAGACTCTGGAAACATCTCTGCTAATCCCGCAATTCGCTCACATAGTGTCTCATCAAAGTCCTAAAAAGTGAAAATTTTGATTGGTAACTGAATTGACTATTTTTATATATTTATGAGGGAAAGGCTTTTTTCGCGCTCTTATCTGTCTAACATGATCACACGCCTCTCAAGTCTCTTATATACATGTTTTAGCCGCGAAAAAGCCTCTGGGCAAGAGCGCGATTCCTTTGATAGCGCCGAGCCAATAACAATCTCGCTTATACGAAAGCATCCAGAGTCTGGATGTTTTGCTAATTGGCTCCTATCATCTCCTATGGGATTTTCGATCAATCAAGTGCTTTACGTGATTGGGCGACTAGAAGAAGTAATGTTTGACTGTACTGCATGTTCAAAAGTAGTTATGTCGCCAATGGAAACGACTTCGACTTCCCAAGCCCGTCACCTACCTCATAAACCTTATTGATGATTTGTTGTATTTCAGCGTGTATTAAAAGTTTGTTGTTATTATCCACTCCATCCGTTTCTGTAGACTGGAAATATGAAAACACAAATAAAAGTCATAAAAGTCATGTTGCCAGCGTGGTTGCCTCGGTGTTATAGTGGTTATCACACCCAACTAGTAACTGGAAGACGTGGGTTCGATTCCCACTCGGAACCATAATATGTTTTTCCGTATCTTTTATGAGATGTGTGTTGAAAGTCGTTTATTTATGTGTATACGCATCACTGAGCATTTATTGTCACTTTTAGCAAAAGCACATACATAGCATGGCATTTCTATTGTTAGCAGCCCAGGTTCAAGATCGGACTAGTCAATGTCCTTCTTTTTATCTCTGATTATTGTACCCACTATAGAAATTAAAAAGTGACACAAAAAAGCCATAGCATTATTCAGCGTTTAACTATTATACAGTTACCCTTGTCGGTGCCAAACCCAGAGGCGACAGTCCGAGGTCGTTCCCTTTTATCCCTAGGGAGGGAGTGCAAGCGACCTCGGACCGTCTATGAATCAGGATAATCCCAAAGGGCTTTGGCGCCGACTGCGAGGGCTGCCTGTGGTCTGTGTGTGACTTTATCGTTTACCACTTAGCAGAATTTACTGGCAAAAAGATGAAATAATCCACTTAGTAGACATAGTATCAATAACATACCTCCATAAGGGCTTCAGCTCTTTCGTTACCCCTTCTGCTCTTTGCTTCAAATAACGTCGACTGGTAATCTCCAGCAAGATCAGAAATGACATTTTTTAAGCGTGCACGGGGATTAAGGAGAGCATCGAGTGTCTTTTTAGTCACTTTGTTGTCAATTGCCTTATTTATGGCAATCACTGCGTTAAGCACTGCAAAGACGAAAATAAACATCGTATATTTAACTTTTATAGCGCGAAAGCGAGCGTGATATGGCGTAATTCTTATCTGACGAGGCCGTAGACCGAGTCGGCTAAAATAAGGCGATATAATAGTTTTATAATTCAACACATTGATAACAAAGCACAGTTGGAAGAAAAAATATCGAGGGCGGTCCGTCATTTTTGCATTCTCTTGTCAAAATGCGAAATTAACCGCCATCGTTGGATATACGTCATGTAGACATAGCGTATATCGATAACTTTTTGACCATATTTGGGCAGTGTATCAACGTGTCGAATTATAATATACATTATAAAAATCGGGGTTTAGGTGCACTTTAATTCTCTATTTTCGAATTGGCCATAATACACTTTGTTTGCCCCCCAAATTTTACATAAACTATTGTTTGTAAATGCTCTTGGGAGGACTGCATATTCCCAAGAGCATTTCAAAACAATAGTTTATGTAAAATGTGGGGGGCAAACAAAGTGTATTATGGCCAATTCGAAAATAGAGAATTTTAAAAAATACCATATTTTTGTCTGCATACGCAAGCTAGACGCAATAGAGTCTGCTGAATATTCAATTCATGCGTTAAAGAAACAGTCCTACTAGAATGTCACAAAAGAGATAACATGCAGCGAAATAGGTATCATTAGAATAGTACGTAACCGGTTCATGAGATGAAGTAAAATAAAAAAGCATCACTGTTCTGCCTTACAGATGTGTTCTGGTTAACAATTGCGTACACATTTGTATTTAACAATTTGTTCTATATCTTACGGTCTTGCTCTTCTAGATCTTTGACAGTCTTGTTACACAAGTCCACGCACTTCTGAAGTTCAGTCGGTGTAAGATCAGCCTTCCCTGCATCAGACTTCTGAAAATGAAACGCATAGGAAGAGAGGCTTTTTAGCCGCAAGGCTATATCTTGGATGAAAGACTTATAGTGTAGGTAACTGTTTCATAGGTTTAGTAAAATCATTCTATGCAACACCTCCACGTACACTTTCTGGCAAATAAGTGGCAAATATAGAGGAGGAAAAGGGGGGTGGGGCAGGGGGGTTATGCTACCCTTATGGGCAAATATTTAAGCCCCGCAAAGCAGAAACATTTTTCCCTTTGGGCCCCAAAATATTTAATTACCCAAAGAGCCAAAATGTATAACGCCCCTATTTGAGAATTAAACTCAATGCGCCACTGATTAACCTAGAGTGATTTTATTTACACCGTGAAACAACAAGAAATAATTACAGTGTATTAGTATAATTGCGTGAAAAATTTGGTCTGGACCATGTTTACTGGAAAATGGCTTTAAAAATCAGTACGGTGGGCAGTACGGCATTTTCACTGAGCCCTGGCATCTTAGGCTGTGATAGTAAACGAATTTCTGGAAAATAGCGAGTGTAGAATAGGTCTAGGATAGGATAGGGTTTTTCGGTGTTTAGTCTAGAATAGGGTTGCAAAATGCAGCTAAAATGAAATCCATCCGCCCCTTCCATCGCTCTTAGAGAAAACAGAGTCGACTTTGAGTATCAAGCTATGTTCTAAGAATCGATATTTTCGTAACACTTGCTGCCAGCTTACAAGCACTCGAAATTGAAAAGAATTCTCAAATGCCACTGACCAGCAATTAGTGTAGTTTTGAGTAACGCTGTCAAGATAAGTTAGCGCATTTCACTTGCATATACTCAAGTACGCAACAAACCTTCTAAAAATGCCTTAGTTAGTAGTAGAAACTAACTTTATGCCAAAAGAACACAATCTTAACTACCTGTGCTTTATCTTTCTTCGCCGAGATCAGCTGACTCAGGTATCTGTTACAAAGACTTTTCTCAACTGAAGTTAAGCCAGCATTGATGAGTTTTTCAGTGAACTCAGTAGGATTCTTCTTTTCAATAACTTCATTGACGATTACTACAGCAGTCAGCACTAAAGTGTAAAGTAAACACTTGTTAACATATTAAGTTACTAACAACTATGGAACTTTCTATACTCTATATAAGGTTTCCATTACGTACTTTTCAGGTGAGTACAGATGACGTCATAGGAGAGTTGAGATATTCCATGTTCCTGAGCAAACAAACAACAAAATGCAAATTCGTTGAGAAAGGTAATATTCAAGTCTTTCTAATAACATGGAAGTGACAACAACCATTTCAAGGAGACCAAATACATATTTTACAAAATAAATAAATTCACTGTTAAAGAAATGTAGGAAGTTAAAATTAAAAACAGCTGATTGTTTGAAGGAAAATTTATACAGAAGAGAAACTCTTACCTGTAATTCTCGTTCTTTGACATTAAGAAGCCCATTGTGGTAGAGAAGAGCACTTCTCCTCAGTACCGTTGGAAACTTTCCTTCTGGTTTTAGAAGCAAGTTGTGAGTTTCAACTGGTGTTCCTGACTCTAAAGATCTGTTTATGCGCTGTACAATGTCCTCCACTGAAAATTAACAATAAAAAGAGCAAGAAACAGTGTAAACTTACTATGCTATCTTCAGTTGTAGGACTAAACTGCAGCGCAATTCAATCCGGCGATTGCTACAATGAAACAAAAATTCCCAATGCGTCGTCCAAATACAAAACAAAAGGCACAAAATCATATTGGGCATTCACATAACTCACAAAAGTTGCTTTCTTTAATATTTAAAATCAATTTCGTAAACACACGATAGCTTTTAACAGCTTTGTAAATATTACTACCAATTGAAAGCCATTACATTGTAAGTCTCGTGAATACAGCAGGAATCGAATTAAAATATGGCATTCAATGGATGATCAACAATTCCTAATTTTGAATTTTTTCACTTACAGATTCGCTCTTCGTGAACAATGTTGTTCACAACTTCCACACATTCCTGCAGTTCACTCTTTGTAAGGTCAACTTTGTCTGCTTCAACCTCCTCGAAATTAAACGCAATTCAATTTTAGTAGAGGTACATGACATCACTCATCCGCCACTTCCATCGCTCTTAGAGACAACAGAGCCAGATATTTATCGAAATGTTCGCGACGCTTGCTGCCAATTTCCAGGCAGTCGGGAATGGAAAAGAATACCAAGTGTGTATGACCAGCAATAATTATAAGCTTCGTTTCTTAGTAACGGTATGTCAAGATAAGTAAGTACATTTCACTTGTATATACTCAAGTATTAAAACTAACAAATCCTGGATAAATGAAAGAACACCTTCTTAACTACCTGTGCTTTATCTTTCTTCGCCGAGATCAGTTGACTCAGGTATCTGTTACAAAGACTTTTCTCAACTGAAGTTAAGCCAGCATTGATGAGTTTTTCAGTGAACTCAGTAGGATTCTTCTGTTCAATAGCTTCATTGACGATTACTACAGCAGTCAGCACTAAAGTGTAAAGTAAACACTTGTTAACATATTAAGTTACTAACAACTATGGAACTTTCTATCCTCTGTATAAGGTTTCCATTACGTACTTTTCAGGTGAGTACAGATGACGTCATAGGAGAGTTGAGATATTCCATGTTCCTGAGCAAACAAACAACAAAATGCAAATTCGTTGAGAAAGGTAATATTCAAGTCTTTCTAATAACATGGAAGTGACAACAACCATTTCAAGGAGACCAAATACATATTTTACAAAATAAATAAATTCACTGTTAAAGAAATGTAGGAAGTTAAAATTAAAAACAGCTGATTGTTTGAAGGAAAATTTATACAGAAGAGAAACTCTTACCTGTAATTCTCGTTCTTTGACATTAAGAAGCCCATTGTGGTAGAGAAGAGCACTTCTCCTCAGTACCGTTGGAAACTTTCCTTCTGGTTTTAGAAGCAAGTTGTGAGTTTCAACTGGTGTTCCTGACTCTAAAGATCTGTTTATGCGCTGTACAATGTCCTCCACTGAAAATTAACAATAAAAAGAGCAAGAAACAGTGTAAACTTACTATGCTATCTTCAGTTGTAGGACTAAACTGCAGCGCAATTCAATCCGGCGATTGCTACAATGAAACAAAAATTCCCAATGCGTCGTCCAAATACAAAACAAAAGGCACAAAATCATATTGGGCATTCACATAACTCACAAAAGTTGCTTTCTTTAATATTTAAAATCAATTTCGTAAACACACGATAGCTTTTAACAGCTTTGTAAATATTACTACCAATTGAAAGCCATTACATTGTAAGTCTCGTGAATACAGCAGGAATCGAATTAAAATATGGCATTCAATGGATGATCAACAATTCCTAATTTTGAATTTTTTCACTTACAGATTCGCTCTTCGTGAACAATGTTGTTCACAACTTCCACACATTCCTGCAGTTCACTCTTTGTAAGGTCAACTTTGTCTGCTTCAACCTCCTCGAAATTAAACGCAATTCAATTTTAGTAGAGGTACATGACATCACTCATCCGCCACTTCCATCGCTCTTAGAGACAACAGAGCCAGATATTTATCGAAATGTTCGCGACGCTTGCTGCCAATTTCCAGGCAGTCGGGAATGGAAAAGAATACCAAGTGTGTATGACCAGCAATAATTATAAGCTTCGTTTCTTAGTAACGGTATGTCAAGATAAGTAAGTACATTTCACTTGTATATACTCAAGTATTAAAACTAACAAATCCTGGATAAATGAAAGAACACCTTCTTAACTACCTGTGCTTTATCTTTCTTCGCCGAGATCAGTTGACTCAGGTATCTGTTACAAAGACTTTTCTCAACTGAAGTTAAGCCAGCATTGATGAGTTTTTCAGTGAACTCAGTAGGATTCTTCTGTTCAATAGCTTCATTGACGATTACTACAGCAGTCAGCACTAAAGTGTAAAGCAAACACTTGTTAACATATTAAGTTACTAACAACTTTGGAACTTTCTATACTCTATATACGTTTTCCATTACGTACTTTTCAGGTGAATACAGATGACTTCGTAGGAGAGTTGAGATATTCCATGTTCCTGAGCAAACAAATAACAAAATCCAAATTCGTTTAGAAAGGTAATATTCAAGTCTTTCTAATAACATGGAAGTGACAACAACCATTTCAAGGAGACCAAATACATATTTTACAAAATAAATAAATTCACTGTTAAAGAAATGTAGGAAGTTAAAATTAAAAACAGCTGATTGTTTGAAGGAAAATTTATACAGAAGAGAAACTCTTACCTGTAAGTCTCGTTCTTTGACATTAAGCAGCCCATTGTGGTAGAGAAGAGCACTGCTCTTCAGTACCGTTGGAAACTTTCCTTCTGGTTTTAGAAGCAAGTTGTGAGTTTCAACTGGTGTTCCTGACTCTAAAGATCTGTTTATGCGCTGTACAATGTCCTCCACTGAAAATTAACAATAAAAAGAGCAAGAAACAGTGTAAACTTACTATGCTATCTTCAGTTGTAGGACTAAACTGCAGCGCAATTCAAGCCAGCGATTGCTACAATAACACAAAAAATCCCGATGCGTCGTCCAAATACAAAACAAAAGGCACAAAATCATATTGGGCATTCAAATAACTCACAAAAGTTGCTTTCTTTAACATTTAAAATCAATTTCGTAAACACACGATAGCTTTTAACAGCTTTGTAAATATTACTACCAATTGAAAGCCATTACATTGTAAGTCTCGTGAATACAGCAGGAATCGAATTAAAATATGGCATTCAATGGATGATCAACAATTCCTAATTTTGAATTTTTTCACTTACAGATTCGCTCTTCTTGAACAATGTTGTTCACAACTTCCAAACATTCCTGCAGTTCACTCTTTGTAAGGTCAACTTTGTCTGCTTCAACCCCCTCGAAATTAAACGCAATTCAATTTTAGTAGAGGTACATGACATCACTCATCCGCCACTTCCATCGCTCTTAGAGACAACAGAGCCAGATATCTATCGAAATGTTCGCGACGCTTGCTGCCAATTTCCCGGCAGTCGGGAATGGAAAAGAATACCAAGTGTGTATGACCAGCAATAATTATAAGCTTCGTTTCTTAGTAACGGTATGTCAAGATAAGTAAGTACATTTCACTTGTATATACTCAAGTATTAAAACTAACAAATCCTGGATAAATGAAAGAACACCTTCTTAACTACCTGTGCTTTATCTCTCTTCGCCGAGATCAGTTGACTCAGGTATCTGTTACAAAGACTTTTATCAACTGAAGTTAAGCCAGCATTGATGAGTTTTTCAGTGAACTCAGTAGGATTCTTCTTTTCAATAGCTTCATTGACGATTACTACAGCAGTCAGCACTAAAGTGTAAAGCAAACACTTGTTAACATATTAAGTTACTAACAACTATGGAACTTTCTATACTCTATATAAGGTTTCCATTACGTACTTTTCAGGTGAGTACAGATGACGTCATAGGAGAGTTGAGATATTCCATGTTCCTGAGCAAACAAACAACAAAATGCAAATTCGTTTAGAAAGGTAATATTCAAGTCTTTCTAATAACATGGAACTGACAACAACCATTTCAAGGAGACCAAATACATATTTTACAAAATAAATTAATTCACTGTTAAAGAAATGTAGGAAGTTAAAATTAAAAACAGCTGATTGTTTCAAGGAAGATTTATACAGAAGAGAAACTCTTACCTGTAATTCTCGTTCTTTGACATTAAGAAGCCCATTGTGGTAGAGAAGAGCACTTCTCCTCAGTACCGTTGGAAACTTTCCATCTGGTTTTAGAAGCAAGTTGTGAGTTTCAACTGGTGTTCCTGACTCTAAAGATCTGTTTATGCGCTGTACAATGTCCTCCACTGAAAATTAACAATAAAAAGAGCAAGAAACAGTGTAAACTTACTGTGCTATCTTCAGTTGTAGGACTAAACTGCAGCGCAATTCAAGCCGGCGATTGCTACAATAAAACAAAAAATCCCAATGCGTCGTCCAAATACAAAACAAAAGCCACAAAATCATATTGGGCATTCAAATAACTCACAAAAGTTGCTTTCTTTAATATTTAAAATCAATTTCGTAAACAGACGATAGCTTTTAACAGCTTTGTAAATATTACTACCAATTGAAAGCCATTACATTGAAAGTCTCGTGAATACAGCAGGAATCGAATTAAAATATGGCATTCAATGGATGATCAACAATTCCTAATTTTGAATTTTTACACTTACAGATTCGCTCTTCTTGAACAATGTTGTTCACAACTTCCACACATTCCTGCAGTTCACTCTTTGTAAGGTCAACTTTGTCTGCTTCAACCTCCTCGAAATTAAACGCAATTCAATTTTAGTAGAGGTACATGACATCACTCATCCGCCACTTCCATCGCTCTTAGAGACAACAGAGCCAGATATCTATCGAAATGTTCGCGACGCTTGCTGCCAATTTCCAGGCAGTCGGGAATGGAAAAGAATACCAAGTGTGTATGACCAGCAATAATTATAAGCTTCGTTTCGTAGTAAGGGTATGTCAAGATAAGTAAGTACATTTCACTTGTATATACTCAAGTATTAAAACTAACAAATCCTGGATAAATGAAAGAACACCTTCTTAACTACCTGTGCTTTATCTTTCTTCGCCGAGATCAGCTGACTCAGGTATCTGTTACAAAGACTTTTCTCAACTGAAGTTAAGCCAGCATTGATGAGTTTTTCAGTGAACTCAGTAGGATTCTTCTTTTCAATAGCTTCATTGACGATTACTACAGCAGTCAGCACTAAAGTGTAAAGTAAACACTTGTTAACATATTAAGTTACTAACAACTATGGAACTTTCTATCCTCTGTATAAGGTTTCCATTACGTACTTTTCAGGTGAGTACAGATGACGTCATAGGAGAGTTGAGATATTCCATGTTCCTGAGCAAACAAACAACAAAATGCAAATTCGTTGAGAAAGGTAATATTCAAGTCTTTCTAATAACATGGAACTGACAACAACCATTTCAAGGAGACCAAATACATATTTTACAAAATAAATAAATTCACTGTTAAAGAAATGTAGGAAGTTAAAATTAAAAACAGCTGATTGTTTGAAGGAAAATTTATACAGAAGAGAAACTCTTACCTGTAATTCTCGTTCTTTGACATTAAGAAGCCCATTGTGGTAGAGAAGAGCACTTCTCCTCAGTACCGTTGGAAACTTTCCTTCTGGTTTTAGAAGCAAGTTGTGAGTTTCAACTGGTGTTCCTGACTCTAAAGATCTGTTTATGCGCTGTACAATGTCCTCCACTGAAAATTAACAATAAAAAGAGCAAGAAACAGTGTAAACTTACTATGCTATCTTCAGTTGTAGGACTAAACTGCAGCGCAATTCAATCCGGCGATTGCTACAATGAAACAAAAATTCCCAATGCGTCGTCCAAATACAAAACAAAAGGCACAAAATCATATTGGGCATTCACATAACTCACAAAAGTTGCTTTCTTTAATATTTAAAATCAATTTCGTAAACACACGATAGCTTTTAACAGCTTTGTAAATATTACTACCAATTGAAAGCCATTACATTGTAAGTCTCGTGAATACAGCAGGAATCGAATTAAAATATGGCATTCAATGGATGATCAACAATTCCTAATTTTGAATTTTTTCACTTACAGATTCGCTCTTCGTGAACAATGTTGTTCACAACTTCCACACATTCCTGCAGTTCACTCTTTGTAAGGTCAACTTTGTCTGCTTCAACCTCCTCGAAATTAAACGCAATTCAATTTTATTAGAGGTACATGACATCACTCATCCGCCACTTCCATCGCTCTTAGAGACAACAGAGCCAGATATTTATCGAAATGTTCGCGACGCTTGCTGCCAATTTCCAGGCAGTCGGGAATGGAAAAGAATACCAAGTGTGTATGACCAGCAATAATTATAAGCTTCGTTTCTTAGTAACGGTATGTCAAGATAAGTAAGTACATTTCACTTGTATATACTCAAGTATTAAAACTAACAAATCCTGGATAAATGAAAGAACACCTTCTTAACTACCTGTGCTTTATCTTTCTTCGCCGAGATCAGTTGACTCAGGTATCTGTTACAAAGACTTTTCTCAACTGAAGTTAAGCCAGCATTGATGAGTTTTTCAGTGAACTCAGTAGGATTCTTCTGTTCAATAGCTTCATTGACGATTACTACAGCAGTCAGCACTAAAGTGTAAAGCAAACACTTGTTAACATATTAAGTTACTAACAACTTTGGAACTTTCTATACTCTATATACGTTTTCCATTACGTACTTTTCAGGTGAATACAGATGACTTCGTAGGAGAGTTGAGATATTCCATGTTCCTGAGCAAACAAATAACAAAATCCAAATTCGTTTAGAAAGGTAATATTCAAGTCTTTCTAATAACATGGAAGTGACAACAACCATTTCAAGGAGACCAAATACATATTTTACAAAATAAATAAATTCACTGTTAAAGAAATGTAGGAAGTTAAAATTAAAAACAGCTGATTGTTTGAAGGAAAATTTATACAGAAGAGAAACTCTTACCTGTAAGTCTCGTTCTTTGACATTAAGCAGCCCATTGTGGTAGAGAAGAGCACTGCTCCTCAGTACCGTTGGAAACTTTCCTTCTGGTTTTAGAAGCAAGTTGTGAGTTTCAACTGGTGTTCCTGACTCTAAAGATCTGTTTATGCGCTGTACAATGTCCTCCACTGAAAATTAACAATAAAAAGAGCAAGAAACAGTGTAAACTTACTATGCTATCTTCAGTTGTAGGACTAAACTGCAGCGCAATTCAAGCCAGCGATTGCTACAATAACACAAAAAATCCCGATGCGTCGTCCAAATACAAAACAAAAGGCACAAAATCATATTGGGCATTCAAATAACTCACAAAAGTTGCTTTCTTTAACATTTAAAATCAATTTCGTAAACACACGATAGCTTTTAACAGCTTTGTAAATATTACTACCAATTGAAAGCCATTACATTCTAAGTCTCGTGAATACAGCAGGAATCGAATTAAAATATGGCATTCAATGGATGATCAACAATTCCTAATTTTGAATTTTTTCACTTACAGATTCGCTCTTCTTGAACAATGTTGTTCACAACTTCCACACATTCCTGCAGTTCACTCTTTGTAAGGTCAACTTTGTCTGCTTCAACCCCCTCGAAATTAAACGCAATTCAATTTTAGTAGAGGTACATGACATCACTCATCCGCCACTTCCATCGCTCTTAGAGACAACAGAGCCAGATATCTATCGAAATGTTCGCGACGCTTGCTGCCAATTTCCCGGCAGTCGGGAATGGAAAAGAATACCAAGTGTGTATGACCAGCAATAATTATAAGCTTCGTTTCTTAGTAACGGTATGCCAAGATAAGTAAGTACATTTCACTTGTATATACTCAAGTATTAAAACTAACAAATCCTGGATAAATGAAAGAACACCTTCTTAACTACCTGTGCTTTATCTCTCTTCGCCGAGATCAGTTGACTCAGGTATCTGTTACAAAGACTTTTATCAACTGAAGTTAAGCCAGCATTGATGAGTTTTTCAGTGAACTCAGTAGGATTCTTCTTTTCAATAGCTTCATTGACGATTACTACAGCAGTCAGCACTAAAGTGTAAAGCAAACACTTGTTAACATATTAAGTTACTAACAACTATGGAACTTTCTATACTCTATATAAGTTTTCCATTACGTACTTTTCAGGTGAGTACAGATGACGTCATAGGAGAGTTCAGATATTCCATGTTCCTGAGCAAACAAACAACAAAATGCAAATTCGTTTAGAAAGGTAATATTCAAGTCTTTCTAATAACATGGAACTGACAACAACCATTTCAAGGAGACCAAATACATATTTTACAAAATAAATTAATTCACTGTTAAAGAAATGTAGGAAGTTAAAATTAAAAACAGCTGATTGTTTGAAGGAAAATTTATACAGAAGAGAAACTCTTACCTGTAATTCTCGTTCTTTGACATTAAGCAGCCCATTGTGGTAGAGAAGAGCACTTCTCCTCAGTTCCGTTGGAAACTTTCCTTCTGGTTTAAGAAGCAAGTTGTGAGTTTCAACTGGTGTTCCTGACTCTAAAGATCTGTTTATGCGCTGTACAATGTCCTCCACTGAAAATTAACAATAAAAAGAGCAAGAAACAGTGTAAACTTACTATGCTATCTTCAGTTGTAGGACTAAACTGCAGCGCAATTCAATCCGGCGATTGCTACAATAAAACAAAAAATCCCAATGCGTCGTCCAAATACAAAACAAAAGGCACAAAATCATATTGGGCGTTCAAATAACTCACAAAAGTTGCTTTCTTTAATATTTAAAATCAATTTCGTAAACAGACGATAGCTTTTAACAGCTTTGTAAATATTACTACCAATTGAAAGCCATTATATATATTGTAAGTCTCGTGAATACAGCAGGACTCGAATTAAAATATGGCATTCAATGGATGATCAACAATTCCTAATTTTGAATTTTTTCACTTACAGATTCGCTCTTCTTGAACAATGTTGTTCACAACTTCCACACATTCCTGCAGTTCACTCTTTGTAAGGTCAACTTTGTCTGCTTCAACCTCCTCGAAATTAAACGCAATTCAATTTTAGTAAAGGTACATGACATCACTCATCCGCCACTTCCATCGCTCTTAGAGACAACAGATCCAGATATCTATCGAAATGTTCGCGACGCTTGCTGCCAATTTCCAGGCAGTCGGGAATGGAAAAGAATACCAAGTGTGTATGACCAGCAATAATTATAAGCTTCGTTTCTTAGTAACGGTATGTCAAGATAAGTAAGTACATTTCACTTGTATATACTCAAGTATTAAAACTAACAAATCCTGGATAAATGAAAGAACACCTTCTTAACTACCTGTGCTTTATCTTTCTTCTTCCATATTAATTGACTCAGGTATCTGTTGCAAAGACTTTCCTCAACTGAAGTTAAGCCAACATTGTTCAGTTTTTCAGTGAACTGAGTATCATCCTCCTTTTCAATAGCCTCATTGACGATTACTACAGCAGTCAGCACTGGAGTGCAAAGCAAACAATTGTTAACAGATTAACTTACTAACAATGGAGATGTCTTTACTCGACTAATTAACATTCTAAATGGAAAGTTTATTTTTGTAAGTTGCCATTACGCACCTTTCAGATGAGTACAGATGACGTCATAGGAGAGTTGAGATATTCCATGTTCCTGAGCAAACAAACAAAAAAATCCAAATTCGTTGAGAAGTAATATTCAATTCTTTCCAATGGAATGGAACTTACAACAACGATATCCGTGAGACTAAATGCATTTTTACACTACAAATTAATTCACTTTTTCTGTCCTAAATAGTACTTTATCTTAAAGAACAATGAATCTCCATACCCAAAACGTCCACCAAGTATAATTTCTTAAATAGAAAAGAATTAAAGAAATATACAAATAGAAAAGAGAATTTAGAAAAACAAACTAGTCTTGATAATAGTAACTTCAAGCGGAAGTATCAAATCATTTCCGAATAATTCAAAGTAACGCTTGTAGAAACGTGCGTTGTCTTCTGTAAAAACTCGGTAGCATTTTTCATTCATCTCCTATTGAAATTAAAGCAAGGCGTTTTTAAAGTGTGTGAAATATGTGGCTTAGTACGTGGTTAAAAATAAGAAAAAACTTCCTCTAAAATATGATAGGAAGTTAAAATTCAAAACAGCTGGATGTTTGAAGGAAAATTTAAACAAAAGAGAAACTCTTACCTGTAATTCTCGTTGCTTGCCATTAAGCAGCCCATTGTGGTAGAGAAGAGCACTTCTCTTAAGTACCGTTGGAAACTGTCCTTCTGGTTTTAGAAGCAAGTTGTGAGTTTCAACTGGTGTTCCTGACTCTAAAGATCTGTTTATGCGCTGTACAATGTCCTCCACTGAAAATTAACAATAAAAAGAGCAAGAAACAGTGTAAACGTACTATGCTATCTTCAGTTGTAGAAATAAGCTGCAGCGCAATTAAAGTGATTGCTACAATAAAACAAAAAATCCTAAGGCGTCAATCGAATACAAAACAAAAGGCACAAAATAATATTGGCAGTCAAATAACTCACAAAAAAAGTTGCTTTCTTTAATATTTAAAATCAATTTCGTTAACAGACGATAGCTTTTAACTGCTTTGTAAATAGTACTGCCAATTGAAGGCCACAACACTGTAACCCTTGTGAATACAGCAAGAATCGAATTAAAATATGACATTCAATATTCAATGGTTTATTAACAATTCCTAATTTTGAATGTTTTCACTTACAGATTCGCTCTTCTTGAACAATGTTGTTCACAACTTCAACACATTCCTGCAGTTCACTCTTTGTAAGGTCAACTTTGTCTGCTTCAACCTCCTCGAAATTAAACGCAATTCAATTTTAGTAGAGGTACATGACATCACTCATCCGCCACTTCCCGCTCTTAGAGACAGCAGATCCAGATATCTATCGAAATGTTCGCGACGCTTGCTGCCAATTTCCAGGCAGTCGGGAATGGAAAAGAATACCAAGTGTGTATGACCAGCAATAATTATATGCTTCGTTTCGTGGTAACGGTATGTCAAGATAAGTAAATATATTTCACTTGTATATACTCAAGTATTAAAACTAACAAATCCTGGATAAATGAAAGAACACCTTCTTAACTACCTGTGCTTTATCTTTCTTCTTCCATATTAATTGACTCAGGTATCTGTTGCAAAGACTTTCCTCAACTGAAGTTAAGCCAACATTGTTCAGTTTTTCAGTGAACTGAGTATCATCCTCCTTTTCAATAGCTTCATTGACGATTACTACAGCAGTCAGCACTGGAGTGCAAAGCAAACAATTGTTAACAGATTGACTTACTAACAATGGAGATGTCTTTACTCGACTAATTAACATTCTAAATGGAAAGTTTCTTTTTGTAAGTTGCCATTACGCACCTTTCAGGTGAGTACAGATGACGTCATAGGAGAGTTGAGATATTCCATGTTCCTGAGCAAACAAACAACAAAATGCAAATTCGTTTACAAAGGTAATATTCAATTATTTCTAATGGAATGGAACTTACAACAACGATATCCGTGAGACTAAATGCATTTTTACACTACAAATTAATTCACTTTTTATGTCCTAAATAGTACTTTATCTTAAAGAACAATGAATATCCATACCCAAAACGTCCACCAAGTATAATTTCTTAAATAGAAAAGAATTAAAGAAATATACAAATAGAAAAAGAATTTGGAAAAACAAACTTGCCTTGATAATCACGGTGGGCACAGAAGGCTAAAAAAGATGCATATATTCCGTCGTAACAAAATGGCTTAAATTCCAACTTCGAAATGTCATATCTTTGGGTCGCAACAACATATTTACGAAATTTTTTCACTTTTGAAATTATTATGGCGTCTACTTTCAGAAGCTGACATCAGATATCCCATAATACTAATTTAAAATTTTGGCGCCATCTTTGTGACGTCATTTTCCCGCCAAAATACCTAACTTTGAAAATCAAAAAACATAGGAATTTTGCGAATGATAACTTCTATTAATATTGTTGCAAAATTTCAGCTTCCTAGGTTCAAAACTGTTGAAGTTATTTGAAGCGCTAGTTTTTCAGTCGATTTGATTCTAAATGACCTTTGACCCCAGCAGAAAATGGGCGGGAAATTCAAACTTTGAAACGTCATATCTTTTGATCGGATCAACATATTTACAAGATTTTTTTAGTTTTGACATGCTTGTGGCGAGTACTGTCAGAAATTGTCATCAGATATCCCATAATACTAAGTTATATTTTTGGCGCCAACTTTATGACGTCATTTTCCCGCCAAAAACTGCAAAAATGGAAAAACAAAATATATTCAATTTGTGAAAGTGCTGAGTTCTGTGCTGTTGAGAAATTTCGAAGTTGTAATTTAAGCCATTTTGTTACGATGGAATATCTGCATCTTTTTTAGCCTTCTGTGCCCACCGTGAATGGTAACTTCAAGCGGAAGTATCAAAACTTTTCCGAATAATTCAAAGTAACGCTTTTAGAAACGTGCGTTCTCTTAAAAACTCGGTAGCATTTTTCATTCATCTCCAATTGAAAATTAAAACAAAGCGTTTTTAAAGGCGCGTGTAATATGTAGCTTAGTACGTGGTTAAAAATAAAAGAAACTTCCTCTAAAATATATGATAGGAAGTTAAAATTAAAAACAGCTGGACGTTTGAAGGAAAATTTAAACTCGAGAGAAACTCTGGGTGTCTGTAAAACGCAGGAGCTGGGCCAGGGTCGGGGTGGGATTAGGTCTAGGATTAGGTATGGGATTAGGCATGGTGTTAGGATTAGGTAAAGGGATTATATTAAATCCCATACCTAAACCTAGACCTAATCCCACTCCGACCCCGGCCCCGACCACGCGTTTTACTGATACCCAGAAACTCTTACCTGTAATTCTCGTTGCTTGACATTAAGCAGCCCATCATGGTAGAGAAGAGCACTTCTCCTCAGTACCGTTGGAAACTTTCCTTCTGGATTCTGAAGCAAGTTGTGAGTTTCTTCTGGTGTTCCTGACTCTAAAGATCTGTTTATGTGCTGTACAATGTCCTCCACTAAAAATTAACAATAACAAGAGCAAGAAACGGTGTGAACGTACTATGCTATCTACAGTTGTAGGAATAAGCTGTAGCGCAATTAAAGTGATTGCTACAATAAAACATAAAATCCTAAGGCGTCAACCGAATACAAAACAAAAGGCACAAAATAATATTGGGCAGTCAAAATAACTCATAAAAGTTGCTTTCTTTAATATTTAAAATCAATTTCGTTAACAGACGATAGCTTTTAACAGCTTTGTAAATGGTACTGCCAATTGAAAGTCACAACACGGTAAGCCTCGTGAATACAGCAGGAATCGAATTAAAATATTCAATGGATGATCAACAATTCCTAATTTTGAATTTTTTCACTTACAGATTCGCTCTTCTTGAACAATGTTGTTCACAACTTCCACACATTCCCGCAGTTCACTCTTTGTAAGGTCAACTTTGTCTGCGTCAACCTCCTCGAAATTAAACGCAATTCAATTTTAGTAGAGGTACATGAGATCCTTGGTCAGCCACTTCTATCGCTCTTAGAGTAAACAGAGCCAGCTGACTATGACAAGCAATTAGTTTCGTTTCTCAGTAACACTATGTCAAGTTAAGTACAGTTGAACCTCTCTAATACGGACACCGAAGGGACAGAGCAATGTGTCCGTATTGCAGAGGTGTCCGTATTATAGAGGTCGTCACGATGACGTCACTTTTAAGACTTCACTGACAGCTTTTGTTCAGTAACTAAAAACAGGCCCACACTCGTCTTTTAACTGCAGCTAAATTGATTAACATACAGCATTCAGAAGAAGCGGAGTTTTAATGAATTTCCAAGCAGTCCAGTGACTTAAAGGTAAAATAAATCACATTTTTCGATGGGAATTTATGTTGATATCAATTTTTGATTGACTTTTCCTTTGTGTTCTCTTAAGTTTTGGAGACATGTTTATGAAACGTGCTCAAATTAAGTCGTGTTGTTATCTTGAATTTCATCGAGGACAGCTCTGCCTTGATGCGCTATAAATGGTACGTGTTTTTCTTTTGAACATAAACTAATGGAGATTTGAACAAAATTTTTCGAAAGAAGATTGTGTTGTCCATTTTTATGTGTTTGTTCATTCATTACATAGATTGAAAAGCGATTTTATGTAAACAAAACAAGACTTAGATTTTCTGTCTTCACTCGCGTCGCCTTATGCAAATATGTTTGTGTATTTTTACAATTTTGATTTCCAAATCAGTTTCTTGGGCAATTTTTGACAAACAAAAACTGTATTTTATTCGGAAAGTAGTCGTACCTGTTATTCTATAGACAGAGACAAGTTGTTTTTGTGAACTTTTCTACGGTCTAAATGTACTGTGCAGGCGGTCGGGTAATACTGTTTTTGGAGAATTGCTAACTTGAAAAATACCCGGTCGTCAATCTTAATTCTTGTGCTTCCCACCTTTCACCTTAGTTAAGTTTCACCTTAGTTAAGGTTGTTCAAAGTGCTACGCTGTTAGGCTCTGCCTATCTATATATATTAGTAGAAAGAAAACGTTTATGCTGAAAGAACACCTTCTAAAATACCTGTGATTTATCTTTCTTCTTCCATATTAATTGACTCAGGTATCTGTTGCAAAGACTTTCCTCAACTGAAGTTAAGCCAACATTGTTCAGTTTTTCAGTGAACTGAGTATCATCCTCCTTTTCAATAGCTTCATTGACGATTACTACAGCAGTCAGCACTGGAGTGCAAAGCAAACAATTGTTAACAGATTAACTTACTAACAATGGAGATGTCTTTACTCGACTAATTAACATTCTAAATGGAAAGTTTCTTTTTGTAAGTTGCCATTACGCACCTTTCAGGTGAGTACAGATGACGTCATAGGAGAGTTGAGATATTCCATGTTCCTGAGCAAACAAACAACAAAATTCAAATTCGTTGAGAAGTAATATTCAATTCTTTCTAATGGAATGGAACTTACAACAACGATATCCATGAGACTAAATGCATTTTTACACTACAAATTAATTCACTTTTTCTGTTCTAAATAGTACTTTATCTTAAAGAACAATGAATCTTCATACCCAAAACGTCCACCAAGTATAATTTCTTAAATAGAAAAGAATTAAAGAAATATACAAATAGAAAAGAGAATTTGGAAAAACAAACTAGCCTTGATAATAGTAACTTCAAGCAGAAGTATCAAAACATTTCCAAATAATTCAAAGTAACGCTTGTAGAAACGTGCGTTCTCTTGTGTAAAAACTCGGTAGCATTTTTCATTCATCTTCTATTGAAATTAAAGCAAGGCGTTTTTAAAAAGTGTGAAATATGTGGCTTAGTACGTGGTTAAAAATAAAAAAACTTCCTCTAAAATATGATAGGAAGTTAAAATTCAAAACAGCTGGATGTTTGAAGGAAAATTTAAACAAAAGAGAAACTCTTACCTGTAATTCTCGTTGCTTGCCATTAAGCAGCCCATTGTGGTAGAGAAGAGCACTTCTCTTAAGTACCGTTGGAAACTTTCCTTCTGGTTTTAGAAGCAAGTTGTGAGTTTCAACTGGTGTTCCTGACTCTAAAGATCTGTTTATGCTCTGTACAATGTCCTCCACTGAAAATTAACAATAAAAAGAGCAAGAAACAGTGTAAACGTACTATGCTATCTTCAGTTGTAGAAATAAGCTGCAGCGCAATTAAAGCGATTGCTACAATAAAACAAAAAATCCTAAGGCGTCAATCGAATACAAAACAAAAGGCACAAAATAATATTGGCAGTCAAATAACTCACAAAAAAAGTTGCTTTCTTTAATATTTAAAATCAATTTCGTTAACAGACGATAGCTTTTAACTGCTTTGTAAATAGTACTGCCTATTGAAGGCCACAACACTGTAACCCTCGTGAATACAGCAGGAATCGAATTAAAATATGGCATTCAACATTCAATGGTTTATCAACAATTCCTAATTTTGAATGTTTTCACTTACAGATTCGCCCTTCTTGAACAATGTTGTTCACAACTTCCACACATTCCTGCAGTTCACTCTTTGTAAGGTCAACTTTGTCTGCTTCAACCTCCTCGAAATTAAACGCAATTCAATTTTAGTAGAGGTACATGACATCACTCATCCGCCACTTCCCGCTCTTAGAGACAACAGATCCAGATATCTATCGAAATGTTCGCGACGCTTGCTGCCAATTTCCAGGCAGTCGGGAATGGAAAAGAATACCAAGTGTGTATGACCAGCAATAATTATAAGCTTCGTTTCTTAGTAACGGTATATCAAGATAAGTAAGTACATTTCACTTGTATATACTCAAGTATTAAAACTAACAACTCCTGGATAAATGAAAGAACACCTTCTTAACTACCTGTGCTTTATCTTTCTTCTTCCATATTAATTGACTCAGGTATCTGTTGCAAAGACTTTCCTCAACTGAAGTTAAGCCAACATTGTTGAGTTTTTCAGTGAACTGAGTATCATCCTCCTTTTCAATAGCTTCATTGACGATTACTACAGCAGTCAGCACTGGAGTGCAAAGCAAACAATTGTTAACAGATTAACTTACTAACAATGGAGATGTCTTTACTCGACTAATTAACATTCTAAATGGAAAGTTTCTTTTTGTAAGTTGCCATCACGCACCTTTCAGATGAGTACAAATGACGTCATAGGAGAGTTGAGATATTCCATGTTCCTGAGCAAACAAACAACAAAATCCAAATTCATTGAGAAGTAATATTCAATTCTTTTTAATGGAATGGAACTTACAACAACGATATCCGTGAGACTAAATGCATTTTTACACTACAAATTAATTCACTTTTTCTGTCCTAAATAGTACTTTATCTTAAAGAACAATGAATCTCCATACCCAAAACGTCCACCAAGTATAATTTCTTAAATAGAAAAGAATTAAAGAAATATACAAATAGAAAAGAGAATTTGGAAAAACAAACTAGCCTTGATAATAGTAACTTCAAGCGGAAATATCAAAACATTTCCGAATAATTCAAAGTAACGCTTGTAGAAACGTGCGTTCTCTTGTGTAAAAACTCGGTAGCATTTTTCATTCATCTCCTATTGAAATTAAAGCAAGGCGTTTTTAAGGTGTGTGAAATATGTGGCTTAGTACGTGGTTAAAAATAAAAAAAAAAACTTCCTCTAAAATATGATAGGAAGTTAAAATTCAAAACAGCTGGATGTTTGAAGGAAAATTTAAACAAAAGAGAAACTCTTACCTGTAATTCTCGTTGCTTGCCATTAAGCAGCCCATTGTGGTAGAGAAGAGCACTTCTCTTAAGTACCGTTGGAAACTTTCCTTCTGGTTTTAGAAGCAAGTTGTGAGTTTCAACTGGTGTTCCTGACTCTAAAGATCTGTTTATGCGCTGTACAATGTCCTCCACTGAAAATTAACAATAAAAAGAGCAAGAAACAGTGTAAACGTACTATGCCATCTTCAGTTGTAGAAATAAGCTGCAGCGCAATTAAAGCGATTGCTACAATAAAACAAAAAATCCTAAGGCGTCAATCGAATACAAAACAAAAGGCACAAAATAATATTGGCAGTCAAATAACTCACAAAGAAAAGTTGCTTTCTTTAATATTTAAAATCAATTTCGTTAACAGACGATAGCTTTTAACAGCTTTGTAAATAGTACTGCCAATTGAAGGCCACAACACTGTAACCCTCGTGAATACAGCAGGAATCGAATTAAAATATGGCATTCAACATTCAATGGTTTATCAACAATTGCTAATTTTGAATGTTTTCACTTACAGATTCGCTCTTCTTGAACAATGTTGTTCACAACTTCCACACATTCCTGCAGTTCACTCTTTGTAAGGTCAACTTTGTCTGCTTCAACCTCCTCGAAATTAAACGCAATTCAATTTTAGTAGAGGTACATGACATCACTCATCCGCCACTTCCATCGCTCTTATAGACAACAGATCCAGATATCTATCGAAATGTTCGCCACGCTTGCTGCCAATTTCCAGGCAGTCGGGAATGAAAAAGAATACCAAGTGTGTATGACCAGCAATAATTATAAGCTTCGTTTCACAGTAACGGTATATCAAGATAAGTAAGTACATTTCACTTGTATATACTCAAATATTAAAACTAACAAATCCTGGATAAATGAAAGAACACCTTCTTAACTACCTGTGCTTTATCTTTCTTCTTCCATATTAATTGACTCAGGTATCTGTTGCAAAGACTTTCCTCAACTGAAGTTAAGCCAACATTGTTCAGTTTTTCAGTGAACTGAGTATCATCCTCCTTCTTAATAGCTTCATTGACGATTACTACAGCAGTCAGCACTGGAGTGCAAAGCAAACAATTGTTAACAGATTAACTTACTAACAATGGAGATGTCTTTACTCGACTAATTAACATTCTAAATGGAAAGTTTATTTTTGTAAGTTGCCATTACGCACCTTTCAGATGAGTACAAATGACGTCATAGGAGAGTTGAGATATTCCATGTTCCTGAGCAAACAAACAACAAAATTCAAATTCCTTTAGAAAGGTAATATTCAATTATTTCTAATGGAATGGAACTTACAACAACGATATCCACGAGAATTAATGCAATTTTACATTATAAATTAATTCACTTTTTCTGTTCTAAATAGTTCATACCTCTCACTAACCGAGTTCGAGGGCCGTACTGTAAATTACGGCCCTTGTTTTTCCCCTTGGATTTATAAATCGAAGGGGAAAAACTTCGGTCTACAGCGGTGAAGGAAGAAACTCTCAAACTTCTATAAGGACACTGAAAATATCTCGTCATCAAATACTGCAAGTTGTTTTTGGCTTTTTGTGTGCTTTAGTGGCTTCATGCCGAACTTTGTACATGGATGAGTTTGAATTTCAATCGCACCTGACAAATTTTCAGCGTGCGCTGCAGCAAGAGCGTATTTGCGAATACGCAAAATTGTTTTCATGGACTCCACTACAAGGACAAAAATTTCGCCGAGGAATCAAGGTACACTTTTAGCGTAATTTTGTAACTTCAAGTTTGTTCTTATTAGAGCCACTGCCACAAACCATAACTCTGAACTTAAGTTTATAACCAGACAAAAACTTGATCAAACTACGTTAAGCTTATTAAAGTTAATTTAAGCTTATATGATACAGTTTGCCGATGGAAGTCTTTCAAGTTGTTTCGCAGCTTTATGTTTTTCATAGAGACGTTTTCTTACGAAGAAAGACTGTTTTGTTAATGCTTAATTAAATTGTAAGAGTTAAACGAATTTTCCGTGTTACTCGAGTTTTTATAACTTACAGCCTAAAAGCTAAATACCAAAACAAAAAAGCTTACTCAGTTTGATTCGCAGCTAATCAGTTTTTTGTTAAAGTTATATTTTAATTTAATCGGAGAGTTTTTGTAACCTGGCATGTTAACCCATTTAGCTCCAAACGTTTCCTCTGGATAATTTTTAATGTAGAAAACAACTTTTGTAAGCGTGTGTTAGGCTTGATGATGCTGAGACTCAACTCAAATTTAGCGGGCCGTACTGAAAAATACGGCCCGCTAAAATTGACCAATCACAGCGCGCATACTAACAACAACAACAACAACAAACAAAACTTTATTAGGCATATAAACTTAAATACAGTTACCCTGCAAGTTAGCAAAAACGCTATTCGAGGCAGGGAAAAGTAATGTAATTGAAAATAATAAAGGTTGGACAATATAACAATACAGAAGCTGATCTGTAGAGTTACTAACTAAGAGATATAATAATTTATCTTAAAGAACAATGAATCTCCATACCCAAAACGTCCACCAAGTATAATTTCTTAAATAGAAAAGAATTAAAGAAATATACAAATAGAAAAGGAATTTGGAAAAACAAACTAGCCTTGATAATAGTAACAACTTCAAGCAGGGCTTTGAAGGGTGCTTTTAAAGGTGTGAGTAATTTGTGGCTTAGTATATGGTTGGAAATAAAAGAAACTTCCTCTTTGATATGATACAAAGTTAAAATTAATTGAAAACAACTGGATCATTAAAGAAAAATTTAAACAGAAGAGAAACTCTTACCTGTAATTCTCGTTGCTTGACATTAAGCAGCCCATCATGGTAGAGAAGAGCACTTCTCCTCAGTACCGTTGGAAACTTTCCTTCTGGTTTTAGAAGCAAGTTGTGAGTTTCTGCTGGCGTTCCTGTCTCTAAAGATCTGTTTATGCGCCGTACTATGTCCTCCACTGAAAATTAACAAAAAAAAAACAAGAACAAAAAAAGTGAAAACATACTTCAGCTGAAGGAATAAGCTCTAGCACAATTGCCGCGGGTGCTAAGATTAAATGAAAATCCTAAGGCGACGTCCGAATACAAAACAAGAGAGACATAATAATATTGAGCAATCAAATAACTAACAAGTGTTGCTTTCTTAAATATTTAAAATCAATTTCGTAAATAGATGATTGCTCTTAGAAGCTTTGTTGATATTACTGGCAGATTAAAGCCAATGTTATGAGAGTATGCTAATGTATGCTAAGTTATGTTTATTAAATGAACACGTGCTTACTGGAACTACGGAGTCCTGTCGTAGATCGCATAACAGCCACAACACCGTCAGCCTCGTGAATTCATCAGGAACCGAATTAAAATATGGCATTCAATCGATGATCAACAATTCCTAATTTTGAATTTAAACGGAAATTGTTTTCACTTGCAGATTCGCTCTTCTTACTTTTGACATTGAGATTCATAAATTCCACGCATCTCTGCAGTTCAGTCTTTGTGAGGTCAACTTTCTCTCCATCAGCCTTACGAAAATTAAACGCAATTCGATTTTAGTAGGCGTACAAGTTGTGGTGCATTTTTATCCTTGGTGCAAATTTGTTTTTACTTTGTTTAAAACTCATTATCATACATTACCATAGCCAAAAACAAAGGAAAAACAAATTTCACCAAGGATAAAATTGCACCACAACATACATCAAATCAATCTATCCCTTCCATCGCTTTTACAGAAACCAGAGCCAACTTTGAGTATCAAGCAATGTTTTATCTGTCGATATTTTCGCCACACTTGCTGCCAGTTTCCATGGCCAGGCACTTGGGAATTGAAAATAATTCAAGATAAGTAAGTTCATTTCACTTGTATATACTCAAGTAAGTAACAAACCCTTGATAAATGCGTCAGTTCCGTTATAGTAGAAACAACACCTTTATGGTGAAAGAACACCTTCTCAACTACCTGTGCTTTATCTTTCTTCTTCCAGATTAGTAGACTCAGGTATCTGTCAGAAAGACGTTCCTCAACTGAAGTTAAGCCAGCATTGATGAGTTTTTCAGTGAACTCAGTAGGATTCTTCTTTTCAATAGCTTCATTGACGATTACTACAGCAGTCAGCACTAAAGTGTAAAGCAAACACTTGTTAACATATTAAGTTACTAACAATATAATTTTATTTACTCTAATTAACATTTTATATGAAAAGGATGTTTTTGTAAGTTGCCTTTACGTACCTTTCAGGTGAGTACAGATGACGTCATAGGAGAGTTGAGATATTCCATGTTCCTGAGCAAACAAACAAAAAAATCCAAATTCGTTTAGAAAGGTAATATTCAAGTCTCTCTAATACCATGGAACTGACAACAACCATTTCAAGGAGACCAAATACATATTTTACAAAATAAATTAATTCACTGTTAAAGAAATGTAGGAAGTTAAAATTAAAAACAGCTGATTGTTTGAAGGAAAATTTATACAGAAGAGAAACTCTTACCTGTAATTCTCGTTCTTTGACATTAAGCAGCCCATTGTGGTAGAGAAGAGCACTTCTCCTCAGTACCGTTGGAAAATTTCCTTCTGGTTTTAGAAGCAAGTTGTGAGTTTCAACTGGTGTTCCTGACTCTAAAGATCTGTTTATGCGCTGTACAATGTTCTCCACTGAAAATTAACAATAAAAAGAGCAAGAAACAGTGTAAACTTACTATGCTATCTTCAGTTGTAGGACTAAACTGCAGCGCAATTCAATCCGGCGATTGCTACAATAAAACAAAAAATCCCAATGCGTCGTCCAAATACAAAACAAAAGCCACAAAATCATATTGGGCATTCAAATAACTCACAAAAGTTGCTTTCTATAATATTTAAAATCAATTTCGTAAACAGACGATAGCTTTTAACAGCTTTGTAAATATTACTACCAATTGAAAGCCATTACATTGTAAGTCTCGTGAATACAGCAGGAATCGAATTAAAATATGGCATTCAATGGATGATCAACAATTTCTAATTTTGAATGTTTTCACTTACAGATTCGCTCTTCTTGAACAATGTTGTTCACAACTTCCACACATTCCTGTAGTTCACTCTTTGTAAGGTCAACTTTGTCTGCTTCAACCTCCTCGAAATTAAACGCAATTCAATTTTAGTAGAGGTACATGACATCACTCATCCGCCACTTCCATCGCTCTTAGAGACAACAGAGCCAGATATCTATCGAAATGTTCGCGACGCTTGCTGCCAATTTCCAGGCAGTCGGGAATGGATAAGAATACCAAGTGTGTATGACCAGCAATAGTTATAAGCTTCGTTTCTTAGTAACGGTATGTCAAGATAAGTAAGTACATTTCACTTGTATATACTCAAGTATTAAAACTAACAAATCCTGGATAAATGAAAGAACACCTTCTTAACTACCTGTGCTTTATCTTTCTTCGCCGAGATCAGTTGACTCAGGTATCTGTTACAAAGACTTTTCTCAACTGAAGTTAAGCCAGCATTGATGAGTTTTTCAGTGAACTCAGTAGGATTCTTCTTTTCAATAGCTTCATTGACGATTACTACAGCAGTCAGCACTAAAGTGTAAAGCAAACACTTGTTAACATATTAAGTTACTAACAATATAATTTTATTTACTCTAATTAACATTTTATATGAAAAGGATGTTTTCGTAAGTTGCCATTACGTACCTTTCAGGTGAGTACAAATGACTTCATGGGAGAGTTGAGATATTCCGTGTTCCTGAGCAAACAAACAACAACTGAATCCAAATTCGTTTCGAAAGGTAATATTTCAAGTCTTTCTATTAAAGGCAATTTTGACAGACTATAGCATTAGTTTTGAATCAAATTATTATCACTTAACTGTGTTGCCCGAGGAAACGGGAAGAAAAATGACAAAATGTTTATGTTTATAACAATTTATATTAACTTATGTAACTTATATTCTCACCTTGTTTATCCAAAGCCAACAAGATGCGATTTATGGCATTTTGTCTTGGATCAAACTTGAAATAATCTTTGTGTTTGCAATTGTACAACACTTCTTCTTCGCTCCACAACGAAATAAGGCGTTCTGTTTTTTCTTGTGTAAACGATACCTTGGTTTTACCCTTGGTTTTATCTGATTTATGATCATTTTGAGCTTCTACATCTACCAAAACAACTTCCACCGAGTCTCCCATTTTGTCGCAACACCACTTCCACCCTCCCCAACTCAGTAAATTTTTGTCACTAAAACGTCAGGAAACTGCATCTTTTTATTGTTCTCGGCTGCGATTATCGTAGAGTTTTAAAACATGTTTTAAAATCCTACGACATTTTTCGTGTTGTGTGCGCCTTGTCGTAAGGATGTTGTAGGTTGATTTACACGACGCGATTCGTGTTGTAGCCATGGCGTATTAAAAGCGTGTCGCATGCGATAATCGTAGGCAAAATCACCCTTCGTAGTGGAATGGAACTTACAACAACCATATCCAGAAGACCAAATACATTTTTAAAAAATTAATTAATTTACTTTTTCGGTGCTAAATGAGAATTTGCAAAGGCAAACTAGACTGAAATGGAACCATCAAAACATTTTGAAATAAATCAAAGTAACTGCTGTAGAAAATTTCTGTAATATCTGGATAGAATTTTTTTGCGGGATTCATCTCCAACTGTAATTACGGCAGTGTAAATAAAAGAAACTTCCCCTTACAGTAGGTATGATACAAAGGGAAATCATGACGAAAATAAAATTAAAATTGTAAACCGTTGGATCTATTTTCGAAAAATTAAAGCAGAAGACAATATCTTACTTTTAATTCTTGTTGCTTGACTTTAAGAAGGCCATCATGGTAGAGAAAAGCACTTCTCTTCAGTACCTTAGGAAACATTCCTTCTGGTTTCTGAAGCAAGTTGTGGGTTTCGTCTGGTGTTCTCTTCTCTAAAGATCGGTTTATGCGTTGCACTATGCCCTCCACTGAAAACAGTAACGAAAACCAGATGTAGTTTTCTATGCGTAGTCGTCAGGTTGAGGACGGTTTGTGATAAGTTAAGACGAAGCATCATTCAGGGCTAAGCATACAGTGCATCGTCTCTGGCTTCGAATACTCAAGAAATTAATTGATTGTCTGTTTTAAGTTTCGTCAGTTTATTAGCCCAGAAAAGGGGTTCGTTGCTAAAGGAACTGTGATGTTGCGTCTGTCGGGGAGTAAAATACGAACATTTGGATTTATTAACTGAGTTGATGTTCTTTAAAAAGATGCTTTTTCTTGGTGTCAAATTTTTAATTAATGGCAACAGCCTATTTTTAATAATTAAAGAGCTTCAAATTACTTCAAAATGACCCCGAAACAAGTAGTATTTTTCACAGCCCCAACTTTCAGGTTAGATGCGTATTGATATCTGACTATCAACGGTTGAAAGACGAAAAACATTTGTCAACTTCGCGTCTGTAGTTTTAAACATACTGTCTTTTTACAAAAGTAAAAGCTCAAATTTCCACTTGGATTACACAGACAAAATTGGTAAACTAATACAAATGCGAAAACTTCGAGGAGACAACATATTTTTTGGTCGAAGAAAGCCAATAATGGCTTCCTGACTAACTGTTCGTTTAATTTTTTTGCGGTTTCATCTCGTATCCGATTGGTAGCTGTACAATTGACATGTAATTTTTAATTACGCCACTCGAAGTACATCCCTACAACATTTAAATCCTAGTTCCTTCAGAATAAACATATTGTCTTTTTGGCTGATCAGATCGCTTACAGATCCTGCGTATACTAGCAGCATTTTCGTTCACGGTCCCTTGCTTTCTCGTTTCATTTTTATCTTTGGACCGTAGATCTCGACAGATCCGTTATGCTGCATCATTTTTTTCACATGGTTTGGCCATGTTCCCTCTGGCAGATAGTTTTGCTGTCGCCGCTAAGTTTAACGCAACAGTGGCATGATATTTTCAAATGATTTGTTCATTGTGTATGGCATAAGCTGTGCACGTGGACAGACATATGATCTTGAGGTCATATCCGGGGTTTTTACCAAGCGCACATTGGTACATACGTACAGTGCTAACTCAGTCAGGTTAGTCACTGGAACTTGTTGCTACACTGTGGCGATGAGCCGCAATAACGGCGAAATAGCTATCCACAGTTGCATTTAAACTTTCGGTTTGGTCTCAATCATGCCATTGTTGCGTTACTTTTTCTACGCAGTTGTCAGCCCTTGCTTCTTATAGTATTCTAACTAGACACTGTACATTATGGAGAAGGCCCTGGGAACGAGGGTGCTTCTAACTAGACACTGTACATGACTTTGGGAATCAAAAAAATCTAAACTGACCCGATTGAAAGGTTTCCCCTGATATTATAAATATATCCATAATATAGATTTTATCAGACGGCGACCCGAACAGATCATTACGTCGCGCAGTTTGTACAGCCCATTGTAAAGTGTACACCGGCAGCATTTTCGTTCGCGGTCCTTTGCTAAATGTTGTTTATAGTGGACGAGCACTTAGCTTTACAGCTAATTCACAGGCACGCCACTCAAATATGGAAACAGATATTGCAAATTGAACATAACATGTTAAAAATCCAACTGGCAAGAGGCAGACCATTAGGCTGTTTTACAAGCGTGGCCTAGAACATGAACTCGGGTCTATCGTGAAACAACTGCAGCTAGTAATCAGGGAGAGACTTGAACTCGGAACCTCCGGATTTCAAGTCAAGCGCCCTAACAACTCGACCACGCTGCCCATTAAGTAGTAAGTGTAAATTTTCAACAAATATCGTTGCTTTATACTTACGAGCTGCATTACCCGCTGGTTTCTGTTGAGAAAGAAAAACAAATCAGTCCCCAATAGTGGACGTTTAAATGCACGTTCGAAACATGGCGCAAGTACTGTAATGTAAGGAAATATACAGTCAAATTAAGCTCCCGTAAGAGGACATTCTCAGAAAGATATATAACTGGAGTTTCTTGAGAGTTTCCGCTTATGGAAGTTCGACTGTAACCTCAAAGGGTTAGTAAAAATAATTTGCCTTTTGAAACATGTAAAGTTTGCAGTTATGACAAAAAGAGTAAAACCTTTCTGTGCCGTTGTTTTAGCATTGTAAGATTCATGCATACAGAATAATAAAGTCTCATCTCAATTTTTTTAAGCTAATAAATTTTGCCCAACAGTCCCAATAGGCTCATCAGATGATAGTAAAAATTGGTGTGAGAGATGTGTGATCATGTGTTGAAATTCTGATGAACCACATTTATACTGAAAAGATGTAAATAATTCTAGTCCTTAGTCAGCGGATCTGTTCATTAGATCGGGTTTTTAACGTTCCGTTTACTTGCCTGTGAGGGAACCCTATGTACTATGCCAAAATCTGGCATTGCAATTGCCTCTTCTGCCAGTTGTTCAACTATGGTAGAGATCTCCTCTTCTGAATAAAATAATTGTAGTGATTTGATATTTTAGTATTAGTGCTTAATTGTTTATCTTCTCCTACGACATTAGGGGATTATGTGGCCGCGTAATTGGAGGAGGTGTGGGCGGATTTTATCTCAGTTTATTAATATTCACGGCCACATCAGCTTGGCGGCTATACAATTTATCTTGTAGAAATAAATGTTATGTGGTTGATGGTGATTAGATCAGGGGTCGTAAGTATAAAGACACTGGAACAAACATCTTCGATCTCCGTACTAATATACAATCGTATCAAATTACTGATTTCTTCCTCTAGAATTTTGCCAGGATTCCTCCATCAAGTTGTCGCTACCCCTACTAAATTAAACAATGTGCACGAGCACGTGTTCATTTTTCGTTAAGAGAGCTGCTTTAAGTAACAACAAACGAGAGATTGGATTTTCCGTCACTCTGTAAAACACAAAACTGGCGAAATTAAAGGTTCACTACTATTTCATAGTTTTAGCTTACCGGACTGGCAAATCACATTCATATGTATTTAGAATACTGACGAATTCTCAATGTGCAGCTTGTGAACATGAGCTTTTAAAAGAAGATTCTTTTTTACAATGCTCTTTCGGGATATTACCTCCCTATGTTAAAAGCTGCCTACATGTGCGAACCCAGGGTTTCAATGCTAGCGAGATGTCTACAATAACACATGCAAGTTTACCGGAAAACTGAGCTTCGCCACACACACAGACTAACTGCTGTGCCTTTCCTGCCTTGAACTGATTTTCGCTAAATGGAAAAATAAAACCAAAGTAAAACAGATAAAACAAATTCTCTCTAAGCTAAAAATATAATGCATTTTTTTTAAATAAACAGGGCATTTATTTAAAACAGAGTTATTCAAGGCGGGGGGGAAGGGGGGAATGGGGGGGCGTTACTTAAATACGAAGACTGATAGGTGAGTCAGTCACGGCAAAGAAATTAACTGAACTTTATATGGCTGAACTGAATAATGAAAAGTTTTCTGCTGGTTCCATAAACGATCCTTAAGTGTGTTTTCGAAAAAATACATATTCAAAAGAAAACTATTTTGCGTAAAGCAGCAATCTTGTCCCGGAAGTTTGGCAAATAATTTTAAGAAAACGTAGTCGAAAGGAGCATGACAAAACAGCTTGTTACTTTGTCTTTGCAGCGCGCGCATTTTCCGATAAAGAAGTCGGCTTTTTCTAAAAAAACCGTAATAAAAATAACAATACTGTATTTACCTTTCTTGAACTAGGAGGGAATTATTGGAGAATTGTCGGTCTCGTTCGTTTTACAAGTTTAATATATATAGATAGGCTTAGCCTAACAGCGTCGCTCCCTGAACTGAAACTTAACTAAGGTGAAAGGTCGGAAGCACAAGAATTAAGATTGACGACCAGGCTATTTTTCAATTCAAAGATTAGCAATTCTCAAAAACAGTATTACGCGACCGTCTGCACAGTACATTTAGACCGTACAAAAGTTCACAAAAACAACTTTTTCTCCGTCTACAATAACTAGTACGACTACTTTCCGAATAAAATACAGTTGTTGCTTGTCAAAAAGTGCCCGGGAAACTGATTTGCAAATCAAAATTGCAAAAATACACAAACATATCTGCATAAGGCGACGCGAGTGAAGATAGAACTATAAAATCGCTTTTCAATCTATGTAATAATTGAACAAACACATAAAAATGGACGACACAATCTTCTTTCGAAAAATTTTATTCAAATCTCCATTAGTTTATGTTTAAACTGAGCAAAACGCGTACCATTAGTAGCGCATCGAGTTCGCCGATACTGACTTCCCTTTCGTAAACGGTCGATGCCATTTTTAACGGTCGGTGCCATCATTAGCAAACGGTCGATGCCATTTTTAACGGTCGATGCCGTCATTAGCATTCATTAGTAACCAAGCCTTTTGTAATGGTCGATGCTATTTCTCTCTAGTTTATGCCTGGATTGGGACGAAAATAGGCTATCATTATTAGATCAAATTGGGCCTAGGTAAAGCGATTATTAGATCTAAGCTAGATTCACGGTTAGGTGAGATTTAGGGTTTGGGTGACCCGTTATTGATATATATTAAGAAAAGCACGTTTTATAATTAAATTTTTCTTGGGTTTGCCGAATCAACCCAGTGGTCTAGTGGTAAAAGAGAGAACTTATGTTAGCATGCAGAGGTTCCGGGTTCGATTCCAGGTAATTATATTCCATCTTTCTTTTTCTGATAGAAAAAATAATTCTAAAATTGGTGAAAATTTTTCTAAGTGTCGCTAAAATAGCATCGACCGTTTACGAAAGGGAAATGCGCTTCGCCGAGCTGCCTTGGATGAAATTCAAGAAATCGATACAACTGAATTTAAGCACGTTTTAAAAACCTTATTGTAATGTATTTAGGTATATTGCAGTGTAATTTAGGGTCGGATTACAGTATCTAGGGTTGAAGCACTGATTTTAGTATTTAGGTTTAAGCACTGATTCGAGTATTTCCAGTGTATCGAAAGGGTTTAGTTCTTATATATGGTCTGGGCTAGCAGCATATTATCTTATGTCCCTTAAAAATTATAGTTTCCGGCAGCTAGTCCTCGGTGGTGTAGTGGATAGTGTGCATGGAGTAGATCATACGGCCCGGGTTCGATTCCCTATTCTGCTGTTTTTATCTTCTTTTTCTACTGAAATAAAAACTTAAATACAAAATAATAAGGGATGCACCAAGTCCATACCCGCGCCAGCGAAACATTCCGCTAGCCATGACCATGAAAAATGGGGTGTTTCTTGGTGTTGCGGAAGCCATTATTGGTTAGCTTTCGTGTTGTGATGTGGGTATTGTTCAGTGTCTTTTGAATCTTTTGTTTTACGTCATTTGGTGATCACACCATCCACAACACCAAGAAACTACCGAAAAATGACGGGCATAGGTTCTAGGTTCTATGAGTATGGGGCTTCGCGCGGGCCTTCGGCCCGCAGAGCTCCGCTAAAAACGTTTACAAAATATCTCAGTGAGTACCACTATATTATATCACAAAGTATAACTGTATGTGACTACCGTTTCCGGTGAGGCCGTCAATTTTACGAGTTGGGCGGGAAATCACGAAGCGAGCAAAGTTGATTTTTGGAAAGTTTTGGAGTACAAAATTTCCCATTGTAACCATTGTGCACGATTTAACAGTTTGTATCCCTGGTGTGGTAATTGTGTATTAAGCTTATTTACACTTCTAATTCAGGATTTAAAACCTAAAACGTTGTTCGTAAAGCTCAAGTGTGCCGAGTCTGAGAATATTTGTGCGATTAATTCAACGATTCTGGGACGACTTGTGATGTAATGTAAAATATGTTAACGCACCAAAACACAAGCTAAAGTGATTTAATGAAATATTTATGAGTGATTTCGTTTCTAAAACAACACTATAAATCGACACTGGAAATTTTGAGAACTCATTCCGCAAGTTCTACTAATATACACCTTATTCATAAATGGCGACCGATTCGTGATTCTTTTACATTTATGTTAATAAGGCTCATGCACTAGCCTTATTTTAGAGTATAAGTTCTTTTGAATTTTGCACATGCTAACGAAGCCAGTGAGGCTAATTAAAATAAATACAAAAGAATAATAAATCGGCCGCCATTTATGAATAAGATGTATGATCTCTGATGAATTTGAAATGTATAACAAATATATTGTAGCTTGCTTCATCGTATTTCAATGGTTTCATAAAAGGAATAAATCCTCAGTTCAGTTCCTGATACAGTCCATTAAAACACGTCGTTCCTTGCATGGCTGAGAGAACTCTCGCTTATCTCTACGCCATCTCATGTCATCTGCTGGATATAAGTGTATTAACCCTATCCAGACCGGGGGGGGGGGGGGCTTTTGGAGCCCGCGCGAACTTTGAAGTTGTGTCATTTCAAAACGGTCGATGCAATGACCACCAAATTTGGTGACTTTTCCTAAAATTTATCTGGAAACATTTTCCCGTACAAACGTGTCTATTTCGGTAAAAACACCGAAAAATAAAGCAAATGGACTGCTAAAGCTTAGTTTATTGTGGGCAAATGTTTTACAATCCAAAATATGAACCAATAATAAAATTATAGAGAGAAAAGACCTTTAGTAAAACTTCGATCCGCCATCCTGGATTTTGACATTTCATATTCCTCATTTTCCTAAAATTACCGTTAATTAACCTTAATTAATAAACAATTATACACAATTTGATCAATTATCGCTAAATTAAGTGGAAAATATTAATTCAATAAGAAAACTTTGAAATAATCTTCATTAACGCGAAAAATGCTAATTTTGTAAAACATAGGTGTCAAAAAGCGGTTGCTATGGAAACGTCAATGTCGGTGGACAAAAGACGCTAATTCAAGATGGCGGATCCAAGATGGCGGACAATAAAATGGGAAATTTATTTACCTATCTGTGTAATTCCATTATCTCTAAACATTTATTGTCAAAATATCATAAAAATGTCCTTTTCACTTGAGAAAGTTTTTTTGAATTCATTAGGTACATGAAAAACCATAATTTGCAAAGTTATCTGTTCCAGTTTTTAAGAAAATGTACAAATCACTTCTATGACGTCACATGCTGTTACCATGGCAACAAAGTGTACGAATTCATTAACTTTTACTCCTACATCAATATGTGAAAGTTTGGTATGAACACTACCGTTTGTTTCAGAGATATGCCTTATAGAACGTTTCAGATGGTTATTTCATTGTATATGACGTCGTAATGACGTCACTGTTATTGTTAACAACAAAAACAGTGTTAGTAAACTTAAGACTTTTATCAAATAAGTAACTGTTAAAGTATTGTTGTTTTATGTTCAAAATTGAGAAAGTATTGATCAAAGACTGTTTTAGCCAACAAAATCGACTATATGACGTCATAATGACGTCACGTTACGTCATTATGACACCAAAGTATCTGTAGTTACTAGAATTCATAACAACATTATCCTGTGTAAATTTGGTGGGCATAGCATAAGCGGTTTCAAAGTTAGCTCACTAGCTCACCAGCTCACCAGCTCACCAGCTCACCAGCTCACCGGCTCACCGGCTCACCGGCTCACCGGCTCACCGGCTCACCAGCTCACCAGCTCACCAGCTCACCAGCTCACCAGCTCACCTATTGTTCGTGTACATGTAAACACGATAGTCCAATATAGGTATCTTGAAAGAACGGCACGTGAAATTTCTGTTTAAACATGTTTTGCCAAAAAAAAAAGAAGAGGACTCAGAGCTCATGAAATACAGCTTCTCGATCCTCCACAGCAGGGTATTTTGTAGAATGCAGGGAAAATTATTTGAAACTCGCAAGCATATAGCTTTACAATGTATTTAGTCACTACTTTCGTACCTGAGTAAATGGATACAATATATGAGCTTTGGCATGTTCTTCCTATCATAAATATCCGTTGTTTCAGGAATATATTTCTAGGAAGAAAGAGCATGGTATTTACTGCTGAGCCTCTGCATAATTAACTAACACTCTTTAAACTGATTAAACTACCCATCGAAGTGTTGCTCCGAAACGCGGTTGTGGGGTTCGGGGTGCACAAAAATAACATGAAACAAAGTATATTAAATAAGTACGTGAGTAAATCAGTAAGTGAATAGATAATTTTATAATAAACTAAATTTTCCACGGTTTTCTCTTCGCCTTTTCAAACAAAGAGAAGGCAATGCATGAGGATAAGTTGTTGTGATTGGTCAGATGCACGGATGATATACCATTGAGTGTCGCACGTGATTAGGGTCCAGAGTCCACGACATGATTTGATCAAAAAAGTTTTTAAAACTATTTTACTCCGAACCGAAACAAAGGAAAATCCCTTCTGAAAATGTTCAGCGAGAAATTAAAAAAATTGTGGTCAACGAGGCGACTTAAACCCATTGACACCTCAAACGCCCCAAACCGCCCGTGACGGGGCCACGGACCTTCTACCATTTGTGACGTTATTTCTTATTATGAAAAAGATACCTTTCATAACACACTCACACAGAAAGAAAAATTCTTTCAAAGAGAGATCTCGTGAATTTTTAGACAAAAAACCCTTTCAGATTTGACTGACAAGGGATAATCTCTCGGTAAAATGCTCAAACGAGTTGAAATAAGCGCAAAAAAAAAAGAATTTAGGATTTTAGTTTAAATCACCTAAACCGCTTTGGATTTTGTAGCGAAGCGACAAAGGATTAAATGAGCACCAAAGTTAATCCTGCCAAGAAAATTCCATGAACAGCGGCGTTAAATGGCCGAAAAGCGACTCCATGTGACTGTGGCTCTGGCTCTGGATTAACTTCCCAATCGGGAATAATGATTTTAGTTTTAGCAAATCTGTTGGTTAACTTCTTTTTCGTCATCTGTTTAACTGTAAAGTTGACGATTTTTTTTTTCATAAGCTATAAATTTCCAGACAGAAATTGGTATAATTTTGCCGTGGGGATGTTCAGTTAAAGATCACAGAGGATGCCAAAATGTGGTAATAACATCATTGGCTCGCATTTTTTTGTTCTTTCAAGACTTTGATCAATAGAATGTTTTCACTCACGTGACCGGTGGCCAAATTGGAGTCCAGAATTAATATAAAATGTTTGAATAAGAATAGAGCTATAGTCCGTTAGGTTTGTTTAGGACACCAATATGGCCGCCATTTCATTGTTTTGGGACACAAATATAGCCGCCGTGACGCCACCTGCAAATGCTCTATATAAAAGTTACTGCAAAGTGGAATTTAGTTGTTTAATATGTTTGTTATCTTCAAAGTTTCATTTTATTTATTTATTTATTTATTTATTGTTATCCACACCCCGAACGTACCCCTTGTTTTCGGAACAACCTAGTATAGAGTGTTTTCACTCACGTGACGGGCGGCCATATTGGAGTGCTAAAACAATAGCAAATGTTTGAATAAGAATAGAGCTTAAGTCCCATAGGATTCGTTTGGGACACCAATATGGCCGCCATTTCTTTGTTTTGGGACACCAATATGGCCGCCGTGACGTCACGTGAAAACCCTCTATACAGAAAAGCATCCATACTAACTAAAATAGCATTGTATAAATTACATAATAAAAAAATTCAAACCTTATCAAGACCAACTTGATTGCAGATATCCATAAAGATGTTGATATTATCTATGTGGCGATAGCAAAGACCAGACTGAAAAAAATGCGAAAACATAATAGGGTAACTTGTGCATTGCTGCTGTAAATAAGGGGGAAAACATTACATCTCTGCCATAAATACTTCTCACTTTGAAATCCTTGTCAAATATGTTTTCCAGGGGAAATGTCTCTGGCGAGATGAAGTGTGCTAACTTTGCTAAGTGAACTCCATTTCTGAATATCTCTCCCAGTTTGATAGTGGGTGGCAACCTCTCATTGAGGCAGGCTTCTATCCACCTGCAAAATAGAGAAAATACATGTGGAACGTATATTTTTGTGAAAGTAAAGTCTAAACTGGTGACGTATTTAAATAATGCTGCTCTCTCCATATGTAGTTCACTCCCGTGAGTACGGAAATTTAATTTTGAGACATTCTTAAACAACAATCCTCACTAGATGAAAGAACGTTCGAGTAATTTGCTTTCTTTTCGGGGTTTTTCCCAAAGAATTAACCCTCGAGTGGACGTACACGCTAACTTATACCCCCACCGTGGTATGGGGAAATGGTATAGGAGGAAGGGGTGGTTGCAACCACCGTTCCCTTAGTTTATTGCGGTGTTACAACATATTGGAAATATTTTATCTCTAATGGATAACCTGCGTGTGATGTGCTCTACAAGATAAGGAAAATATTATGGGTTATGGCGCTGCTGGGGGTCTGTGACGTCATCCAAAATGGCCACCAAGATGGCCAAGATGGATTTTACAAAAAAAATTAACTTTAACGGAAAAATGCGAAAGTTGCAAATAATTTTTGCTAGAGTTTTAAAATTTAATACAGTTAAATATTTTCCTGCTTTTGGTAGGATTTAATGGTCCCGAAAGCAATTGTGGAATTGCACGCATTTTGGGCATCCTACTGATGAACAGTTACGACACAGAGATATATATATATTTTTAGCAACTACTGTGATTTGCAGTCTGTCCATTTGAATTGTATACGTTTTTTCCACCGAGAAAAGGTGAAAAACGCGCATTTTTATTCAAAAAGGGCTCGACCTTATGCTGTTTATGACGCCATATCTCGTTACCATAGCAACCGATTGTCGGCAAACTTCACTAAAATGCGAGTCCAGGATAAACGAACAGCTACTGAAGACGACATGCGCTAAAAATAAATGCTCTTGAAAAAATCGGTGAAAAACCTTAAGGGGGCCCTCGTAGGTCGGAGGGTTAAAATTCGAGGCTGCCTTTCTTAAAGACCCAGTATTGTCCATTATGCTTGACGCGCCTCTGAACAATAGAAGCCTCGCTCCTGTGCAAACCAAACAATAACAGAGGCGCGTGAAGTATAATGGACAATACTGGGCCTTTAACTCGAAGTTTGACTCTGTGAATGAAAGAATTAGCACGATTTGCATGTCGCGTTATTTTTTATCGGTCCTGAGTACTGATCCAATGTTACGCAATAGATCGTTCACGGTATTTGTAGTTTCGTTGATTTATTCGATAATAGCAATTTAAATCAGTCCCTCTTCACTTTGTAATTAAATTTTCGTCAAACGCTAATTAGCTCTGTAGGAGTAATGATACTGATGTCAAATTGCTGCGGTGGTTATTTAGGTATATATCTTACAGAGTGATTTCCAATTTTTGGTCGCCATTTAAAACTGAGATCGAAGTCTAAATTACCGATACATACACTTTAGCTTCCTCCAAGTAGCACAGGTATCGATAGGCCTTCTCCTTCTTTCGTCTATCTTCTTCTACCTTTTCATACAGTTGTCCAGGGTCTATAATGAAAAAGTCGATCATCACTTCAAATGTTACCTTTCTTCTGGGGCGTTTACCAGCATTTTCCTACGTACAGAAGGCAACTATACTGCAAAAAGCACACTACACCATCCCCTTGGTATGGCCAACAACAACGCAATACGGATCCACCTCTCCATACGCATGCCGAAGACTGTTTTGCGGTCCCCAGCCAACAGCCAACAGCCAACAGCTACCACATGGCCTTGGTAATACAGTGGGGGGGGGGGGGGGGGGGGGGGGGGGGGTGAATCATATGTGAAACCCTGTCTGGCTATGCCATGCTGATGAGTCCTAACTAGGACGAAACAGCTATCCATGGCTGCCACTTAAAGAGTGATATGGTTGTGCGCATGCGTAAGGTATTGGCCATACCGAGGAGATGGTGTAGTGTGCTTTTTGCAGTTATAGTTTGTCTATTTTTCTACGTACCTTCCTCTTCTTGGGGGCGTCTTCTTCCGGTTGCCATCCTTCGTAGAAAAATTCTCATGTGAACATTCAACGAAAATATTTAATAAAGCGTAATAATCGTACAGTATACTACAGTCTTCGTTACTCTCTTTGTGGGGGTAATGTTTGTTCTATAATGGCATAGTTACTTAAGCGATCTTTTCTCGAATGTCTGTGAGAACAACCCTTATAAGTCTATGCTAAGAAATACGGAATATAATGTTGTACTGGACTACGTTCCAAAAACAGAATATTATAAAGGGTCTTTCTCATACAGAGGAGGAAAGCTGTGGAATTCATTACCGAATGACATAAAAGCGTCCGAATCTAAAGCTATCTTTAAAAGAAAACTGGCTAGTAGGCAGGCAAACTGTTGACTACATTTTATTATATTTTATTATTTGTACATATTTTTAGTGTAGTTGTACAGTATTAACTTCTGTTTCTATACGGCTTTCATGTAAAGAAGTTATGTAACTTATGAAATTACCGTATTAAAATAAAAGTGAATCAATCAATCAATCAATCAATCAATGCTACTTTATAGCTATCTATACACATATTTGCATAACTGACCTGCGTAAATTTTTTCATCCCTTGGTAATCTCAGTAATCAAGGAGATTAGTTCATAAACTTAATTAATTAATTAATTAATTAATTACACTTGTATGGCACGTTATACAAAAGTTCTATGACGCCGCTTACAACGACTGTTGTTGCCACAGACGTTTCGTCGGGACAAACAGAGAGAAGCTTAAAGTCGTATTCCGAGTTTAAATCAATTAATCGATTGATTAAACGATTGGAAGTCGGCGCAATGCCCAATCGATAGCAGGAAAAATTGCGATTTTTTTGCATCGATTTTTTATAACTAAAAACTTTGTAAAATATTTTAGAATAAAAATTAGCGACATCAAAACATAACGTTTCGACGACAGCATGTCGTCATTATCATATGATAATTATGTATAAGATAGGCGGCGATAGAGAGAGAGAGAGAGAGAGAGAGAGAGAGAGAGAGAGAGAGAGAGAGAGAGAGATTGATTGATTGATTGATTGATTGATTGACATCCTGTTGAGAGACAAGTTACCATTTACTTGTACGAAACCTTTTTGTAAAGTTATAAAATAAACAGATTTAAAAATCACTATCGACCTTGTTTTCGATCAAATTTTTTATCTATTTTCCCCTCATAAATAAAATCCTCCTATATGTTTCAAAACTTGTACAAGTACAAAAAGAAACATAGAATGCACGATCACTGCAACAAACCGATGAGAATGGCCGGATCTGGTTTCCAGACCTAGATCAGTATCTAGTAAGAAGCTTTGTTTTGCAAAGCGAAATATTGGGCACTATTATATTCCACTTTTATTTATTTTATTTGCTTCTGCTTCTGCTTCTGTTTTTCTGCCGTAAGGACAAGTACAAAGCAACTATTACGTCAAGCTAAAAACATACCAGTTGTCGCAAATTGCCGACGACATTTATTTCTCTTGGGAATTATGCCGAAGAGTAACGCCGGGCCGGGAAACGCACAAAAATTTACCGAGGTCGATTACGGAATCCTGCAAATGTCCTAAATTATATCTCTAAAAAACTAAGGGTTGTCAGATTACCTAATACCCGTAATTAAAAAAAAAAACATGGAGCTCTGGGGACGAGAATGGGTTCGGAGTGCACGCACGACATTATGCGCAGTAGTGCAGCGCAAGCAGGGAAGTCACCATGGAATTATATGTTTCAATTATATCTTGTGTTGCCGATGGATCTTTTTTGGCGCAATTGAGTAGGGTCTCGTCACAGTTACCGTTCATAAACAAAACGGACGAGCTTGCTGAAGAGTCAGGCCTTATCGAGCATCATATCTTTCACACTGATCTTTTGTGATTGTGGATCATTCGTCGATTCTGAGAAACCAGAGGAAAAAGAAACTATTACGACAGAGTTTTTTTTAAAGTGTTAAATCGTACTCATGAATACGTCCACTTTTACTGACCTCACTAGATATTTTAGCCTTCAGCTGACTAAAATACGTCACCGTAGCCACTTAATTTTAAAGAATGTCGATGAGTTTGATGCTGTAGCTCGGAGTAATGCCCGACTACTCTTGATTCTTTAAAAATGAGCATTTTTAAATGTAGTAACTGAAATTGATAATTTTTATCGAGTTTGCGTCATGTTCTTAATGCATTCCTAGCTATTTTATTTTTTTTAAAGAAGACTTATTTTTCAATTTTTCCGGGTGAGCATGCCCCCGGATCGACCCCTCTAAGTGATTCACGCTTTTTTCATCTTTCATCTTATTATGCTTCATGAGTAACTTTAAGACATGTTCCGCTACCTACTTTCAGATCCTTTTCATAGTGGCAAAATAATAAAATACATCGGAAACTACGAATATAAGTGTTTCTTTATTTATGAAATGTTAACTTCTGTACATGTGAATGGCTGAAAAGGATAAAGTATAACTTTATTCGATCCGAGACCGCAATTGTGCTCATTGATGCGTTCATACTATATATTCTAAACTGCTGAAATATAAGATGGTTAACCGAAAAACCAAGAACGATAAAACAAAACAACACCACAATTAATTTCACTAAATACTGGATAAGAATTTTTCTTCTACGATTAAAGGCACACTGTCCGGCCGCCGAAATAGCGACGTTTCCATGTTATACTCGTCAAATGCCACCAAATCAGATACAACTAAATTGGACAAAAAGATTCTATGGAGCAAAACAGAAGCAGTTATTTGGAGATAAAGTGCAGGATTGCAAGGATGAAAGTGGATTACAATTCATCAATTTTGATTTCGCGACAGGCGGTCAGGAAATCAAAGTTCCCATTCTGGTGGAATTTTCACTCCTTTAGCCGTTATTTTAGGGTCATCGAGTTTGGCGATTTTTCTTCCTATCTTAAGATGATAAAACAAGCTTAAAGCAAGCTACTGACCATAATTATGAAAACAGGATATTTCAGACGGGACAGTGTCCATTTAAAACAACAAAGCTTTACTTGGCGCTTGAGTGTTTTTTCCGTTTTGAGCAACTTCCGCTAGAGAGCGTTGTTTACGGTAACCGATATTATCTAATTCGCCAAGTTACTTGGGGTCTCAAATCGTCCATCTAGAGTCGTAAAATTTAACTATGTGATTGCTTTCTATATAGAAGAGAATTATATTTGTACTACAAATACGATTTGCAAAGTTTACTGTACATTTGAAGTTTTTTCTTTCATCTGCTTTGCACGGTGCATTGAATGCAATATACCGTTTTCTATCTGAGAATGGCTAAAGAAAATCTAGTAATACAAGTGCACGGGTAGACTCTTTATACCAACGACCGCCTCCTATTCGTACGTATTAAACCCATACTCATAACTTACGAACATTGTTTATGAATGGAGAGACGCCGGAAATTAAACAGGTGAAACAAACTAACCGTTTTCGCGCAAGATCCGGAAGGGATTTTAACAGATTGCTTTAAAGCGTGTTATATGTTAAAAAAGATGATAAGCTATGATTATTAGCTAATTCAAAGTGACAGTTACCTGGCAATCCGAAATAGTTGTTAGTAACACTGTGTTTCAAGGTTAACGTCTATTGTTCTTGAATTACCATCGACTGGTTATCATTACAGCTTGACTCGCTGCGTCGAAACGTATATGCAAACTTATTGAGTAAAGTGACAAGGTAACGAAAATAATTGGCGTGATAGCGCTTCCATGGAAATACGTTACGTGATGAGGTACTACGTCAGATCAGAGCAGGAAAAAATAGTGCAATTATCATAATTGTTATTCATTAACACGAAGTGTATTTTATAATTGCCAATTTAAATATTTTTCTGAGTTTACATGACAACAAACATGCAACGTATTCAGCTGCTTTGACCAAAAATCAGCTATTTTCAGTTATCGTATAGTCGTATTACACATAACTGTGTACAGCTTATTGGCCTGCAAAACATCCGCTGTTTATGCTTTTTGTGACCGAAAGATGCGTCAAGGCAAATCCTTGCCGTGTTCCGTAATTCAACCTGCTCATTGTTGTGAAAATCTAGGTTTGCCAATTTAATTTTCGTCTTTTTAGAATAAAGTTATTACGGCTCTAAGCAGCTGGCTTTCACGAAAACAAGCTCATAATAGCTGTAGTTTTCACAGTCAGGAAAAAAGCAAATGGAGGAGAAAAGACTTCGATCATTGTAGTTGTGCTTGTATTGAGCAGGCTTTCATTGTGAAATGTAGATCTCTCTTTTGTGTTGGTTATTCGATAAAACCTAAGGGCTTTAAAAATTAAAGTGTCTCAGGGGAATGTTTGAGCGTAGTTTACCGCCACGTTTTCCTCACTAGCCTAGTCGTAGTTTAAGTATTGTTCCACATAAGAACGATAGCAAACTTCATTGTTCTGCGGCATTAGCTCTTTCCCACATAGAATATCTTTGATTTCAAGAATAGAGGAGGAGCTGATGGTTAATAATTATATTTCATTATAAAAATCAAAAAAATCCATTTGCGTCAAATAAATTTTAGGAAATGTTCGTGCTTAACCAATCAGAATAGCAGAAGAAAATAGCTAATAATTTTGCTTCTTTGATGAAGTTCCCCAAATACAATATCTTTTAAAAATTGTATGTTGTGCGATTGGGTCTCAAATTCCTTGAATTTTTATGCTTTTGTTAAGATTTTTAACATGTTATGTTCAAATTTGTTTCCATATTTGAGTGACGTGCCTGTGAATTAGCTAGATAGCTAAGTGCTCGTCCACTATAAACAACATTTACATTTTTTAAGAAAAGATGAAACGAAGGGAATGCTTGTACCTTTTGAGATTAAAGTGTGCTTGTTCGAAGCAATGCGTTCTTATGCACGGGTACTTTTTATCATGCTTTCATAAGTTCTTACCTTAACAGCTAGTTCGCTATTTGGAAACATTCGTCTTTAGAGGAAGTTCAAGTCATAAGAAGGCCTCGCCAATTCCAGGTGTTGAAATGCTAAAATAGATTAAAACCAAAGTTCAAATGATGAATTTGAAAACGAAAATGTATAATTGGTAAATTTTCCTTTACAACGCAAGGTTGTTACCTTGAACGTGCCAAGTACAATCGGAGGTTTCGTGATCTGACCCAAGTTGTTTTGCAGTGCGTCCTATTTAAAGCGGAAAATTATAACCTGTTTAACTTGATAGTGTTCAAATAAAATCGCACTTTATATACCTGGAATGTTATGGCTATTAACCACCGTTGCATTAAAGTTTATGCTGCCTTTAATGTCAAGAAAACTACCATGAATGTTAAAACTAGCTCAGAGGTTTAGGCAGAACATCTAAAATTTATTAGCTGTACATATAAGATAACATGAAAAGCACAACAAATAATGGAAATAGGTAACCAGGTTTTTTACGCGCACTTTTTTCAGTCGTTGACCGAGAGAAACTAAGACTTGGCTTCACAAACCGGAAGTAGGCTTATATTGAACTCTATGAAAAGTAAGTTAAAATCCAAGAATGATTGTGCCTTTAAACACGCTTCTTTACATAACCTAGGTGAACACTAGTGGACATAAATAAAGTTGTTTAGTTTGTTTCGGTTGAACAGTGGCAATAATTATATTGTCATTCACAACTAACCCGCAGCACAATATCACCAATGCCGTCTATTGATAATTATGCCATGAAATACAATTCCGTCTTGAAACGCCAAACTTACTTCTAAAGTTTAAGACTCTTCGCCAGGTTGTTTCCTAACAAGAATTTCACATCCGTTTGCAACTTTAATATGACTCGAAAACTTCCGTCCAAGTTAACGGTAGAACGGTAAGAGAAGTGAATGACAGTCTTCACTTTCACGAGCCATAGTGAAGCGGAAGTTCAAAAAATCGCAAGGTCTGGTTGCTATGAAGTGTCATTCTTCCCGCGAGTGCATCGATGGATGCCTTTGATATTCGACGATTTGAGCTGCCTACGGCACGCGATTTGAGAGACTGGTTTTGTTCTAAATTCGAAGATATGCGGCGTTTCTGCCACGGTTCAGCTTGCAGCATAAAACAATGGCGGGCTTTTTGATCGGAAAGTTTACAAGGACGATCTCGATGTTGCTGTTGTTCGGCTCCATTCAGCGTTGTTTCCGCCATTTTGGTAACGTTCTATATCCTTTCTGTGTCACCCAGGAATATGATTAACATTAATTTTGGATATGTAACAACCAATATTTTGAGACGCACATGAAATCTAAGCAAATGTTATATATCCTTTCTGGTTCACCCGGGTTTGAGTCCTGGCATAGCCGTATTACTGTCAATAACAAACTAATGAGTTATATTAATGAAAAATGTTGGGGTAATTAGCTGACTAAATGTAATTTTTGGCTGTAAGGAAAATTCATCGTCTATTTTGTATTACTAATGTACCGTCCGAATAATTGTCATTCCTGAAAATAATTTTCATTCCAGAACCCGGGCATTATATAGATTGTTATAATTACAAGCTGGTCATTTCTTTTCTAAACTACGCTTTGAATCGTTTATTGCAGCAATATTCTGCTGTCGATTTGAATCGCTCTTTTTGAGTAATTCCAATTTGTTTATACATGTAGTTACAATTATTTTAATTATCAATCATTCCGTATCGCAGGTGTCAAATGGTTTTTAAAGCAAAGCTCATTAATGTGGTTTAATTGTACTCTGGTTGGTGTTTTTTTTTTCAGATGGCCTGATATGTTCAATTCATTTTCAAGAAGCTTTGTTTGCTCTGTAGAGCGTTTTATAAATTATATTTATTTATTTCCGATTGGTCAACATAACTGATTCACACAGGAAGTTTTGGCGCTTTGTTGGTTGCGCATCCGCAAACAAGAGTGTAGTAATATGGTACCACATACTAATTAGACTTCCTGTGTTTTTCAATCGAGATTTTTGCCCGCCTTTAATAGTGTATAGCCGCCTATCCAAATACTTCTAAAATTTGTATTAAGTTTGTAATAGGCAAAGAATACGGTAAGGTCAAAATGCGCCGACTTTATAACTTTATGAAAACTCTTCTAAATCATTAAGAATGCCACCGTAAAGAGAGTGATTTGTTATAGATTGAATATCAGTTTCAACCTTTCATAATTTTACTTTTGCCTTTAAATCTTACAAACAAACCAAATCTACCAGGTTATATTTATGAGTATCCCTTTCTGAGTCTGTTGAACAAAAAGCTTTGCACTGTAACGCGTTTTTAAAATTATCTTATTATAATTATTAATAGACCAATTTCGATGTATTAAAATTCATACTTGGCTCCGAGGCTTGGGGGAATAAAACAAAAGAAATGAATAATTCAACGCTGAACCTCAATGTGATTTCTTTTGTTTTATTCGGTAGTTTCTTGGTGTTGCGGATGGCGTGATCACCAAATGACGTAAAACAAAAGATTCAAAAGACACTGAACAATACCCACACCACAACACAAAAGCTAACCAACAATGGCTTCCGCAACACCAAGAAACACCCTTTTATTCCCCCAAGCCTCGGAGCGAAGTATGAATTTTAATATATCGAAATTGGTCTATTAGACAACATAATTAATTCACACAGGAAGTTTTCGCGCTTTGTTGGTAATAAGGTACTTCAGGGACTTCCTGACGGTGTTTTTCAATCCAGATTTTTGTCCGCGTTAGTGTGTAGACGCCTAGCCTGTTCCAGGCTCCGAGATAGTGGGGAACGCGCGAATTAAAAAAAGAGAAAAAATCACGGGAGAACTGGGAGAGGGAGGTCGGCGGACCACCCTCTCCCCAGTTCCCCACGATTTCTTCCCCTTTTTTTACTTCGCGCGTTCCCCACTATCTCGGAGCCTGGAACAGGCTAGTAGACGCCTATCCGAATACTACTGAAATTTGTATTACGTTTGTAATAGGCAAAGAATACGGTAAAGTCAAAATGCGCTAGCCTGCGAATACAGCCACCTCTCATCGCTCCCGGCCGCTAGGGGCGTTCGCGCGAGAGAGCGTCTGCGATTTACTTTGAGAAATTCCGTACTGATGACGTAAATCACCAGTCGCTAATCTCGTATAATAAGCCATTTTCGTATTTAAAATTACCGCTGAATTCAAACACCAATGACACATTGCTACAGGGTTAGACTCGACCTGATGTAAAATATTCACAAATACCGGCATGCAGAAGGTGCGTGAAATTTGAAAATTAAACAATAGACAGAGCTCTAAACAGGTCATCTTCTCGCCTGAATAGGGCATTTGCATGATGACGTCATATGACTACAACTACCAGAATCCTTCAGTTTTTTGTTTTGTAGTGCAAATTAGGGCTTTTGTTATTTAAACCGCACTGGGATTACAAAATTTAAATAACAAAGGAAAAACGAAATGAATTCTGGTAGTTGTAGTCAAATGACGCCATCGTGCAAATGGCCTATTTGTGAATTTATCACTTCAGATTTAGGCTAACCCTGTAAAAATGCGTCTTCAATGCTTTCGTTCAGCGGCCATAGCGAATTCGAAACTGGACTATTATAATAATGTGCATGCAGTGAAACCAAATGAAATGAAAGGTGTTGACAGGCCCATCACAAATCCACATTATTATAATAGTCCAGGTTCGAATCCAGTCCAAACATAGGGAACCCACGCGTTTATTTAGAATGATCATAGAATAAAGTTACAAATGGACTTACGTGATGTTGTGTTTCAATGTTATAGCAACCACAACGGCCCGATCAAATCCGTTGATACAATTTCGAATTCGAAACGATCGTGTCTGTTATTTTTAAATGGTCTCGCATTTCGCCGTCTGTTATTAAATTTTAACTTGTCAGCGTCTCGCATTTCGCCGTCATGCGGCATATCACGTAACCGTTTGTTATTAATTAATTAAGAGTTTAAATTTTTAACGGTTAAGAGAGAGAGAGAGAGTGACATTTTTCTCTTCTCCCTATTTCCAGACGCCGAAATACGAGACCATGCCGCATGACGGCTGACAAGTTAAAATTTAATAACAGACGGCGAAATGCGAGACACGAAATAACAGACACGATCGTTTCGAAATCGTATCAACGGATTTGATCGGACCGTTGTGGCTGCTATAAATCCCGGCATAGGCTGATTTCAGTTATTCAACAGCACATTTGGATTGAAACACAACATCACGTAAGTCCATTTGTAACTTTATTCTATGATCATTCTAAATAAACGCGTGGGTTCCCTATGGTCCAAATAACATGTTTTTTTATTTCTTCTTTTCTGAAATGTCCTGGGAAACAGTGTTCTAAATTAACTATAATGGTAAATTCAGAGCAATTTAAGACTTAACGATAATGGTAAATTCACAGAGGAGAACATGTTGTTTGTTCCTAGCCGGCGAAATTCACAAGACGTCCCTCGTGTCTCCATCAGAAGCGATCAATGGAACAGTTAACGAGTAAGAGGCGACAATGGAAAACAAAACCTGTTTGAAATACAACCACGAAATTCATGACGCCTTAACTTCAACGAAACCACTTCTGTCAACATCACGCGCGCCATTTTCCCTTCAGAGAACATATCATCTAAACTCATCATCAACATCTGGGTGCACATCACAAATTCTTCAATCAACCTCGCTCAGGTTGATCAGAGAAAATATATTTGGAGCCGTTCATGTTTGTATGGAACTGATCGTTTTTTTACGTCTGCGAGCCATGAGCATCTATTCTGTTCAGTTTGGGTGCAATTTGGCCGGACAGAAGACAATAAGGTCTGCTTGTGACCATCGCCAAGTTTTGTCACCCAGAGGAAACAAAAACAAAATAAGTTGAAGTATGGAGAATTTACGCTTTTAGAGAGGCCGGGTATCGTAACGTTTAGCCTTAAAAATGTGCACAATGTGATATCGCGTATTTTCGCTTTTAAATTTCCCGCGCGCCGCCATTTTGGGATGCAACAATTAGACAACCGTAACACGTCATAAATATTCAAAATGGCGGCGCGCGGGAAATTTAAAAGCGAAAATAGGCGATATTCATATCCATTTTTTTTGTTCACTAAAGTTATATTTGCACCGGTTTTTTAAACATTTTTAATTTAGACTTTATTTCCAACAATTTAACGTCAATTTGTTATAACAATGGAGGTTCCTTTTAAGTCTAGCTCGCGGTAGGAGCTACCATAACTATGAATAGACGATACATCAGCCTGGACAGTGTCCCCTTAAAGTGCACATAAAGTGAAATTTCACAACCGTTTTTATTTTAGGGTTTTATGTTGTTTATATCACCTTTATACCATTTTCAGTCGTTTTCCTCTTTTGCGCGAAGGGGATCTACTGTTTTTTAGCGGTTTGAAAACTCCCGCTGTGGCTTGAAATTTGCGACACTTTGAGCGCGGCCAAAATGGTATTTGTGACGTCATTCGTGTGTTTGATAACGACAAAACATGGCGGAGAAGGGGACGAACCCGGGGCTAAAATACGCGTCGCTTTCAGCCATGTTTAATTGAAATAATACTTCCACAGTTGCCAAAACTCCACTGTAAAACGAGTGACGCGCTCAGTTGTAAACACACTAATGACGTCACTAGAACCCAGGTCCTTGTCTGATATGAAATGAATATGTTTAAAAAAATGTTATTGAAGCGCTTTTGAAACTAAAAGTTCAGACGTTTCGGGACTTCTGTCCCTTCCTCAGTGAATAGCCGAGGAAGGGACAGAAGTCCCTTCCTCCGTCGGCACTTCCAAAAGCGCTTTGATAACATTTTTTAAACATATTCATTTCATACGATTGGCGCTACACAGTTCATATCTATTACGACTTTGTCTAATATCGGCCAACTTGCATCCCTTGTTAACATATGTTCCCGCCACTTCAAGCGACTTATTTTCGCATCAAAATAATTCTTAAAACACCTTTTTCAGATTACCGAAAAAAAATGGTAGTGAAATTTCACTTCATGTGCACTTTAAGTCATAACAGTAACTTTGACTTTTAGTGGTATTAAAGGTTCGTGTCATTAACGATTGCTAATATAGAAATGTTTATAGAGGTTGTCCAGTGTGAAGTTGTGTAATACGGCTGCTTATTTTTACGAGTCAGTTTTTATTTTTTCGAGCCTTTAGGCGGGAAAAGAGTAAAAATGTCCAGTCATATTACACAACTTTTCGCTGTTATTTTCTCCTAGATCTAAGTTTTTGGGAGTGTTTTTATTAGCGCGCAGTCACAAGAGTGAAATAAATTACATCTTATCCGATAGTTTAACAGATAATAGGCACGGATAGTTTACGAGTAGCATCAGTGAGTAAAATATCCGCACGTAATATATGTTAAATCATCGAATAAGGGATTTATTATTCGACTGAAATATAATACTAAATATTACATTGTAGCTAACAAATAGTCCAAATCAGAGTCAATTTAAAGAGAGTCTGTAAGAGGGTCGAGCCAAAATCATACCGTACAGAAGGACGTCGGACACCTTATTGAGACTTATATAACAGAGTAACTGGTTAGCTTTCAGTTGAGATTAAGGGAAGCAGTTTATATAGTTAAATTTAGGACTAAGCAACCCGAGAAGCTAGGTGGTACAGTGGTACGGTAGGCTATTTAAGCCTAAGCCTAGCTGAAGTCACAAGTTCAATCCTGAGTGGGGATTTTAGATTTTCTGTTTTTCACTTAAAAATTTATTGAAAATAAAATTTTAAGTGTCGACATTACGTTATATAAGTCTCAATAAGGTGTCCGACGTCCTTCTGGACGGTATATGATTTAGGCACAACCCTGTAAGAGCCCGAACACACGGTGCAACTTTTCTCGCGCAACAGTTGCAGAAGTAGAATCGAGTGCTTCTTTTGCGACGTTGCGCGCAACAAATTGCATCGTGTGACACACCAAAAAAATCTTGTTGGGCGCTCTACTCCTGACACTATGTAATATTCTTGTACTAAGAGCACCATGGATTCGGATGAACACCGCTCTCGTCAAACAACATCCAAGTTTTTATTCCAACATGGCTCCCGAGACACTGGTACAAAATGCGCATGTCTGAACTATATACTAATACGAATAACCGCTGATCATTACAGACGTTGCAAGAAAAGTTGGATCCTGGCCTTAATCCACTTCCATCCTTGCAATCCTGCACTTTATCTCCAAACTACTGCTTCTATTTTGCTCTTTAGAATCTTTTTATATTTGGTTGCATTTGGTGATAATATAAAACATGGAAAAGGGGTAAGCGAAATTTTGTGATTTCGGCGAAACAGTGTCTCTTTAAGGTGATTCTTATATCTTGCATTGCGCATCACTTAAGCACCGGCTTAACGTTCCAATATTTGTACAACAGTTGTTGGTACAAGAATGTTTGAACGTTTAGCACCCCATGTCAGACATTGTTGTCAGATGAGGTTTGACCAACATTTTCTGTTTGGTGAATGTTTGGTTTTCGATCAAACGTTTTTTGGCCAACATTTTGTAGGCGCAACACCATGTTCAAACGTTTAGCCGGCTTACCAACACAACAAATCCAGCAAGAGCCGATCACGTTTCTGTCGCGCGTCCAACATATGTTAAATGGAAAAAAAAATATTGAACACTTTGAGAGAGCATCAGAGCTGACCAAAGCACATGTGAATTGCCAGTTAAATCGAAGTTAAACGAGGGCGAGAGTTTGAACTGTCTACTTCTCAATATAAAATATAAAAATGGGAAAACATCACGGCCCTTGTTTTGCGGTCTCACATGTACATCCACCGTTATTGGCTTTTTATAAATGACGAACATACTTGCACCAGCTATAATTTTGTCACGGTAAGAAGGCTCCAATATAACTGGATTATAGTTACCAAAACATAGTGATGATATAACGCAAGAAGATTATTGGCGGTAATACCCTCTGTTTGCTCTCAAGTTGATTTTGTTTATCTATTGTATATCTATTTAATTTTTTACTTTTGGGGTAATAATCTGATACATGAGTAAGAATCTACAGGCAGTTGCATAAAACTTAACGTCGGATGTTGCTGCTAACGTCAGACATTCAGGCCAATTAAACGCTTAGTGAGACGCGCTGAGAATTGACAAGAGTTGAAAACCGCTCGCCTTCGTTTAGTCTTTAATAGCTTGGGTGGTTGGCGGTAGAAAGGGAAAGGGAAGGTGGGATTTTTGGCGTGCGCTCTCACACGCTCGTACACTCTCGGAAACTCTCGTCCGCTATGTTGACCGCTCTCATCGAATTTGAACCTGTTCAAATTTTCATGACAGTAGTCGAGAGTTGCGGACTTGAGAGTTGCATGAGAGTTTGCACTGACTTTCGAAAGCCTTTGGATAACTCGTTTCGTTTGACGCTTCTGATTTATCATTCTTTATGTTTCCTTGCTCATGCCGGAGAATGTGGTATTTATTGCATTTCATTTATACAAAGTTGCGGAGCTTGCCTGAAAATCTGCCAAAAATGCAAGAGCTTGGTTTGGGAAGCAGCCCATTTTAAAATTTAATTACTTATTGGTAATTTCAATGTGATATTTTGGTCAGAGATAAAAGCGATAATGAATGACTGCATAGGAATAAGGGTAAGCTTGGCCTGTCCCAGGCATTCAGACGGTTGTAGAAAGTAGTGAGATAAACACCGCGCGCGAATGAAAAATATACAAAAAAGCAGGCGGGTATAGACTAGGATCCAGTCCTCCTCGCCATTATTTTCGCGCATCTCAATTTTTCCTGCGCCGGTCGCCAAAAGTAAAAACTGATAATTCACACACACACCCACACACATGTATAATGTATGACAGTAACCAATCATTTTTATCAGTTCCATGTTTGCGATCTTTGAATTGTTACGTTATGTTTTAATACATCTTTACTCGTTATTTCCTATACGTTAGCGTCCACTTTTTAATACACTCATATAACCTGTCTATAGAACTTTACCAATCATATTTAATTTCCATGTTTATACCCTTTCAAATTGTAACGATCCTAACGTAAATACTCGCCACTTTTATGTTTAAGTCCCCATCGAAGGTTTCTGTTTCAAACCGTTATATCAGGCACAAAAATATATTCATATTTTATAGTTTATTTTGTTTTTCTTGCCTCTGTCTTTCCTCCGCGGTACGGATAAGTTTGCGGTGTTATTTTACATTCGTTGAAAGAAGAAGGAATGGACGTGAGTTTATGCGATGCAGTCACAAATCCGTGAGCCCCAAAGTTATGCATTACACCAGCAGGATTCTTGTAACAGCTGCACGTATTGTTTGTGGGTGTTTTTGTTGTTCACACTCTACACAGAACGTGATTTGTACTGTAAAGTTAAGGTATAAAATAAGTTCCTCATACTATCTTGTTTAATCCCTGGCGAAGTGTGTAGTAATCACTCGAAACCGGTCGGATAATAAAAACAGTTAACAAGATTCGTTGCTGTGTGTCGCTCACTAGTATCTATTTTAAAAATTAAAAAATAATTGAAAAAAATCAACCAAACAAATTTTGACATTTTGAGAGGTCTTTTCCCACATTTATGTATGTAGTGTTTGAGTGTAAAACTGATTCTAAGCAAATTTTTGTGATAGCAATAAATAATAAATGAATTTTTTTATGGAAATACGGACGTTTCAACTTAGAACTGTTGAAAAGAATCGAAATTTCTGCTCGCATTTAACTTGAGCGTTTGTAGCAATTAATGACGTCACTTCCGGTTTGCCGAGATCGCCAAAGAGGCTAGGGCGAGTTTCCGGTGTTTACCGCTGACCAGTCGCGGGATAAGTGAAATGTGAACTGCAAGCTGAAAGTTGGCAGTAAAGTCATATGGGCGATACACAGGGGAAAACGGAGAAATCTTGAACTGAAATCCTCCATTATTCACAGAAATCCAAGGCCTTCATTTATCAGTCAGGTGAGATGTTCTCAGGATGGTAGCGCCGCGGTATCTGAAAACATTTGTTGTGCTTTTCGACGTACGTCGGCGCAGGGGATAGGAGCAAACGACATTTGCTAGTCAAATTCATCACGGTAATATTATAAACGCGAAGTGTGGGATTATTCATTTGACCTTTCATGACCACAAGCTATGCTGCATGAAATTTGTATATGCGCTTGGTGCTATAATGTTTTTGTGATCTTGAGGTTCTAAAGATGAAGTATTGTCGAGAAAAGCCGGCAAAAACCACATAGCTCTGTCGTGCGTGTTTAGCGCAAGCGAGCAACGCGAGCTAATTCGCGACATTAATTTGCATTTTTGGCACCGGAATATTTCAGATATGGAACTGGGAGAAGGCGACGGGGAATTAATGAAAATGCTAATGCAGTCTGACCAGCCAGACGAGAATATTCAAAGGCCGATGGAGGATTCTGCGATGGTACAATCTGGGGTAAGAGGAGATCATAGTTTGTCATTTGTATGACCAGTCATTTTCGCACCATGCTTGTAATTCGGCGCATGTGCACCCGACTGAACAATAAGATCTTTCACGACGTGAAACCAGATGCAGTTTGACGCTCTCTGTGCGGTGAGGAAAAATGTTACTTCCTTGAATGAAAAGGCTATATTTCGATTTATTTTCCCGAAGAGCAAGGCTTAGATTATCGTCTTGAAATAATACTGCGTTAATTTTCACGGAAACATGACACGATTTCGAAACCTATTACAAATTCATTGAGCGAAATTCAACAGGTTGTAACTAGCGCAGTCTTTATACAGGAAGCTGTTCTTTTATAATACTATGCTAATACACATCACTTGTCATTTAACATGATAATTCTTACTTGATCTCCGGAATGACGGCAGACTCACCAACCTTTGCTTCCTCCCTGTCGTTTATACATGTTAATATTTTTATTTGGGTATTCCAAGCCCAAAATGTGAATTAAAATACATCAGCAAGATAAACTGTTTACTAAATCTAAATTACTCTACCCTGCTCTACCCTTCCTCATCTTGTAAAATTCTAAAAAGTAAAAAATGATACTAAATTCAAAAAGAAGATACAATTCTAATATTACACCAGTCAGTGAATTCAGCATAGGATACAGTAAGATCTTTGCATTCTGTAGCAGAACGCATGGACACTTGATACAATAGTCTTTGTTGGAAGACGTCTTGAGTCCATAGGAGAGTACTTGAGTTCCATTCTCATCTAAAGTATGTACAAGATATCCCTGACCTCGTCTTGTGTAGTTTTCTGCCTTAAGAAGTAATTAATACATCATGTTGTGTTATTTTGTTGGTTCATTTGTCATCAATAGTCAGTAGTAAATGAATTTATGTTTGTTTTGTGTTGTAGTCATTTAAAATCTAACTCATATTTTGACTGCTTACTGCCATTGTAGTCTAGAGTCTTGGTGCTGGGTTTTTCTGGTTATATGTCACTGTTTGTAGAACAATGGTTTGCTGTTATTGGTGATTTAAATCAGCATTATTCTGATGAGATCCTGCTTCCTTAGTGGTCAGTGCTGTGTTACTGTGTTACAAAATATTTTAAAGATTCAAGGTATTAAGTGCAATGTATGCAGGGTTCTCCTTATCAGGCAGTAACCGGTAAAATTTACCACTTGAAGCAGCACTTATTACCGCCCGTAACCGCTTGTCCCCGGAAAATTTTTAAGACACAGTTTTCCCTTTACTGCTTAGCAAAAATCCCTTACCTGCTGAGCTAAAATTTAGGGAGAACCCTGTGTATGATAGCAATCATTGTTGTTTTCATAATATACAAATCTGGTGCCTGTCAGCGGCTGCTTATTCGCCCGGATATTTCTTTTATAATTCACCACATTGATACACTGCCCAAATATGGTCAAAAAGTTATTCATATGCGCTATTTCTAGATATCCAACGTTGGCGGTAAATTTCGCATTTTGACAAGAGAATGCAAAAATGACGGCCTGGCCTCGATATTTTTTCTTCAAACTGTGTTTTGTTATCAATGTGTTGAATTATAAAACTATTATTGCGCTCAAGCTTGTGTGATATTGTTGGCTAAGAATTAAGCGATATCATGTGCCCTTTTGCGCTATATACACTGTAGTTAAATATTTTACAACAATGCCAAACAAAGCAACCTTATGACAATGAATAACAAATAAAAATATGTGCATGAAATGCACGCATTTAAATGCATCTGGACAATTGCCAATATGCACAATAAAGGTGTGCATGTTTTGCATCTGCGTGATACGCTGATCTTTGAGCTACACTGAATACTTATTGTTGTTTGGATGTTGTTTTATGTTCTATATCTTGTTGATTCCTCCCAGTAGATTTACCTGTTATTTTCTAAATTTTGTCAAATGTGACACCGTAGAGTTCCGAAAGTTGAGGCCCCCATTGCTTTCGGAACTACATGTAGCAGGCCTAAGGGGTGCAACTTTCGGGCAGCTGGTAATAACAGTGCATTGTACATATAGTTGAAAAGGGAACAGGTCAGGTCTAGAAAGTACCCACTGAATGGACCATTTAATTTCTGTAGTTGAATGGGAAACCTGTCAATGTTATTATGTTTGTTTACATGTACATCTTGTTGTGTTTTTTTGATGGCTCTGCTCTTTGTTTGGCTTTATTTGGTATTTTGAGTTGCCCTAATTTATGTTACCTTTTCATATGTTTTTATGAACAAAGGGAATTCAAATGATTTTTATTGAATAGTCTTGGCACAAAAGGTGACTGTATTCACTTTATATTATATACTGTATGTTGTGGTTTAAAGTTAAACCAGTTTGATTTTTGTTTTCCTTTGTCTCAGAATATGATTAAAAAAAATTAAACCAAAGAAAATATAATTATTTGAACCACAACACATACATGTAGACTTTAAGGTTTTTTTTGTCTTCGTTCATTATTGTTTTTTTTTTTGCACACAGACTTTTAATAAGCAGTGAAACATTGTTTTCTTTTTATTTTGGAATGTGTGTTTTGGCCTCTTTTTTTAAATGCCTTTGGTTAATGACTTGAGCATACCAGTAATCAGGGACATTTTTACATTTTCTCAGAACTAGTTGCACAAAGCAAACTTCATTACTTATTTTAGTGTTGGATATCTAATCAAAATAAGATTCAGAAATCCATATGAGCTTTTTTTTTTCAAACTAGCCATCTGGAAAGTTTGCCAGAAAATTGGCACAATTCTGTAAAAGAATGGCAAAAACAAACTAAAGAAACTTTTTCTTTTGTATTTTTGTGGTTATTAAAAACCACTAATGTTGTCACCTGCATTCATAAGTAAGTAAGTAAGTCCGACTTTCCAAAGCACGAAGTTGTGCCAATTTTAGCCGATTGCTATACCATGAGACAGTTTGGATAGCTTCGGATTGGATGACTCGATTGTCACTTGAGGCAGTTCTGTTTGTACGTACTGTATGCGCTTTGGATCCATGGGAAAGTAAACAATACTTTCTCATTCTTTTTACTGCTTTACCCAAATGTGGCCTAGTATTGTTTTCAAAGATTATTTTAGGTGTTTTCGTGGTTTGGAAAAAGGTTTCAGTGAAAAGATGAGCTGTGAATCGAAGTGTTTGCTTACAGACCATGAGCTATCCGAAATCATGATTCAAACGCCGCCAGCATTTCATTTCTGTACCTTTGACTGTTCAGAACTGCTTTTTTGATTCATGAAAGCATTATGGGAATGTTCGTCTTTCTGGATAAGAATGACATTCTATTTGATGCACAGGAAAAGTCGGAAATTTTAGAAAACATAATAAAAATTGGTTGCTGAATTGAATTATTTTGTGATGTTTATTATATTTTCGCAGACACTAGCGTTGAGCGCCGTATTATTAGGATAAATAAATCGCCAAGACTTACAGAATCATAAAATCATTGAATGCTTATAAGTTTTTGACTCTTTTAATCAAAGGACAAACATTTTCATTCAAGGAAATATGAGTTTCAATCAAAAGTTTCGACCTTTGGATTCAGTGGTCATAAGAAAACATTTTGCTATCAAATTACATTTCACATGAAATTTGCACAAAATAAAAATGTGTATTTGCGACAACACTTCGAAGGAACTGTGAAGCCTGGAAAAAAATTATTATAGATGGCAAAATCAAAGCATTTTTTTGAAAGAACCAGCTTTACGGAAACATTTCATTTTGATTTGGTCTTGAAATCATGGAGAGGTTTTACTGAATGCGTCACGCAATGTTTATTTAAAAATGTTTGACCAATTTATAGCAATTATTACCAATTGGATCTCCTGAATGCGATTTCATTTTTTTTTATTGTTTTAATTACCTAAAGTATTAATTAAGGGCCAACAAAAAGGAAGTGGAAATCCAGGCAGTAGGGGGTCCCTGGGTTAAAAATCAAGGTGTGAGGGTGGGTCTAGCTGGCTGGGAAATCTGGGTGGGGAGGGGTAAAAAAATCTTGCATCCGTCGAGGGGGGGGGGGGGGAATTTTTTTCTGGAATGAACCATTTTTCACAGGTTGCATGCAATTTACTAACACAGGAAGACCAATTCTTTATATTGATTATCCTTTTTTTTACAACTACAATAACCACATGCAGTCCTTGCCTTGACCTTCTTTTATGAACTGAAGACTTGTAAAATCATGGCCAAGATCCAGGTGGGATTGTTTGATCAATGAAATTGATGCTACTAAATATATCTTCTGGCAAATGGCTCTATTCAAATTAAATCTTTCTGACAAAATTACCAAAAGATTGCACCCACAGATTCTGCATCGATTTTAACTATGGCATGTTAGCCAAGCATTGAATGAGTTAGTAGTGGGATACTACATTGAGCCTGTGATATGTAGAGGTTACCTGCCTTGTCCATGGGGATGGCATTTGTGGGAGTGAAGGGTGGGGAGTTAAGACGCAAGGGGTAGAAGGTTGGTCTAGCAAAATGCCTAGGAGAGGGGAGGGTCAGTGAACATTGAGCCTGCAATATGTTTTGGTCACCTGTCTTACCTATGGGACAGTATTGGAGGGAGGGGAGGGTGGGGAGTTGGACGCAAGGGGTGGGGGGTCAGTGAAGCAAAACGTCTAGAAGAGGGGAGGGTCCAAACATTTCACATCCATGAGTTGGCAGCTTTTGATTTTTTCTTACTAACAACAACAACAATAACCTTTATTTACATCCATAAATGAGAAATTGACATTTTTACCATTTTCGTGTTAGCTCCTAGCTACTAAAAGGTATTTTTTACACAGTTAGATGTATGACATGCAAGATATAGCCAAAAAAATAAACAAAAAAGGTACTACTGCAAGTTTAGTGGCAAAAAAAATATCAAAGCTTTTGATTGCCATGTTTGTCACATTTGGATGTTGATACAGCACAATAGAGAAAACAAGTATTTTCACATCAGTACATGTACATCTTTGCTCATTTGCCTTCAACACAGGATAGAGATTTAGAATCTACTTTTAGTTAGTTTTCATCAAGAAGAGAGAAAAGATGATTTTTATTTTTCACTGACAGTTTTAAAAGCTGTGGCTTTGTTGAATTCTGTAGTGACATACAGATCTGCTGCTGGATTGTTTTTGGCTTGCTACTATGATCAGTATCACTAGATTAAAACACTTAATTCTGTAAGCATGAAACAAGATCAGCAAATCACTCTCTTGGACACCAACTCAGATAAGTTGACTTGAAGAAAAGTTCAATTCAATGTGCGACCACTGAACTTAACTAATAAGCACTGCAACCAGCAGTGGGATATTTTCCAAGCCTTGACATTCAATCAGAACCACTATCTTCCATGCATATAACCACATGAATACTGCCATAAACACCTACATGTATGATCAGCTCTTCTCAGTTAGTTAAAGGAATTTGCAAGAGCTTTTCATGCTGCTTGCTGTACATGTAGATCTGTTTCAGGTTGGTTTGTTGTTTGAGATCTATGACAAAAAGTAGTCCTCACACCTGCTGTCTTTCAACTGATCATAAACAAAAGGTCTGCCACCAAATACATGTATCATTGTGTTTGAGAAGATTGATAATCAAACTTTCCATTTAAAGTGATAAAAGGTAAAAACATGCATCAATGGCTTGGATTGAGAAAGATTCTAACAGGAGACAAAGAAAATGTTCTGTCAATGCGCACAATGCATCTTGGTAGTCAGAAAGTCTTTAGAACAACTAAAAACATTTCATAATGTTTTTATCCCAAAAGATACAAAATCCCTTACAAACAAACAACTTGTGGAAATTTTAGCAAACCTTTTTTCATAATTTTCCAGTGGTGGAACAATTTAAAACCATCAAATTAAAATCTCTACAGGACACTGAGAATAAAATGTTATGTGGTCCTAGGGATATCATGCCTTCAATCTATTGTCTTTTTGGCTTTCACTATGAATACATTACAAATAGTAGGAAATAAGGCAAAGCTGCAAGTGAACTTTTGATTTTGACTGACTATGATTAATTTTAGTCTGTGCCTTGGTGGGGGGGGGGGGGACACAAAATGCCTGCACTGACTTTCAACATTCATAACTTTTTTATATTACTTAAAAGCAACTACCACCAGACTTTGTGACTTTTCGTAAAATTTATCTGGCGACATTCGTTTGTTCATGTGACCTTTTTATCTCCTGTAAGTTAATGTTTAACTTACAGGAGTTTATGTGGGCTAACATGCATTCTTTATGCATTTTTGTTAGCAAAAAATGCGTTAGATACTATTAATAGACTTTTTAGTGAATTTGTGGGGACATTCCTGTTGCATTTTTGTTAGCACATTACTGTTCTATCTGTCATCAGTCCTACGTCACTACGGAGAACCATGAGAAGAAGACCACGAGCTTCTCAAATCTCTCGAGGCTGACCTCATTGATGATAAAAATATTGGCGCCAAAATAAATCAAAGCTTGGCTAACATAGCGTCCAAATGGTGGGGCATCACCCTTCCCAACGATAAGCTCAAAGCACTACTGGCTAAACACGCCAAACCTGAAAATTGCGCCGACATATCCACCGTTATATTTGGGATCAAATGAATAATTCTAAGCGCAAAGCCGACCTGAGAGTAAGTAACATACAACAAGCCTTACAGGAAGCCACTTTCGGCATTTTAAAAGCAAGTGATCGATTAGTGGACCAGAAACCGAACACAGATAAAGAAACACTGGCCGCTAATATCGACGCCATTGTCCTAATAGGACACGCTGTCGGGGGGGGGGGGGGGGGGGGGGGGAGCTTTCCCGCTTACGCCGAAAGCAGATTAAACCGGCCCTTAAAGCTGAATTTCATTCGCTTTGCACCCAGGCAAATGAGTCGACCAGTCGTTCAGATTTGTTATTTGGGGCCGACTTAGCCAAACAAGTGCGCGATGCTAAAGATACGCACAACCTTGGGAAAGCCATAGGCGCAGGCAAATCTGGCGCGACACGTTTTTCCCGCCCATACAATTCCCATTATGATAACAAGCACAGGGCACAAAAGAATTTTGGCAAACACTCCAGGCCTGGAGAGAGCAAGCCGTAATTTTAGGGAAGGACCAGAAAAAACCACCTCCAAGAACCGAACTGAGAGGACAAAATACAATCTCTGAAAAACATAAAAAAATCGGTCCGGGGAGGGGGTACTCCCTATAATGGGCTATACGGGGATGCTCCGCCCGAAAGGGGTACCTTTTTGAGGCTGGAGGTATATGAAAGGGTCGAGATTTCACGAGTTGAAGTATATGAAAGGGTAGGGATTTCACGAGAAAAATAGGAAAGGGTAGCGAAAACACGAGTTGAAGCATAAAAAAGGGTAGGGAAAACTGCCATTTAAGTATTATGAAAGGGCCTTTCAAAATATATTAAACAGATGCACATAAAGGCTATGTGAAAGGGGTACCATTTTCAATGAAAGGTATATGAAAGGGGTACCTTTCCTGTCAAAAACGGTATATGAAAGGGTAAGGGTTTGGACCTCGCGGCGGAGCATCCCCGTACAAAACTTTGTTAAGTACCCCCCCCCCCCCCCCCCCCCCCCCCCGGGAAAACGGTACGTGACCTAAAGGAATATTTGGAGTCTCGATACACTAAATATAGGGCTGGTTGCATAACCGAGTCCATTAGCGCCTGGCGGCAGATTACCTCTGATAAGGAAATTCTGACATCTGTCAGAGGTGCAACGCTTGAGTTGGACACGAGGCCATTTAACACTACACGCCCACAATCTATTTTCCCCGGGCTATTTTCTCTGTTGAAGAATGTGCCATTATTGACAATGAAATAGCAAAACTACTATCTAGAAGTATTATTGAAACAATTGATCATGATTCTTATGAAGTGTTTTTCCCCATCGTTATTAGACCTAAGAAAGAAGGGGGCCACAGACTCATTCTAAATCTCAAGGGACTAAACCAATTTGCCACTTATCACCATTTTTAATATTGAAACGCTCCAGTCAATAATAGTCCGATTAGTCGAAAAGAATTGCTATATGGCCTCGCTTGACCTCAAGGACGCTTATTATACGGTTGGCGTGAATCCCTCGCACTGAAAATACCTACGTTTCATATGGAAAAATGTCCTGTATCAGTTCACGTGCCTACCTAACAGGTTATCCTCTTGTCCCAGAAAACTCACTAAATTACTAAAACCGCCGCTTACCGAGCTACATTTCAGCTAGTTATATTGATGACCTTTACCTCCAAGGGAGAACATACGATCTTTGTGTCTCTAACGTGATTGACACCTTTATTCAATTCGATACCTTGGGGTTTACAATCCACCCAGAAAAGTCTGTATTTAAACCAGCTTCCCAACGCTTAGTCCTATTAGGCTTTATTATTGACTCGGTCGCCATGACTATTACACTGACCCCTGAAAAGGCCTTGAAAGTTAAAGAAGCTTGCACCACCCTTCTAGGACAGGGCCCTACGACAATTCGACAAGTAGCCTGTGTGATAGGAAAAATTATCTCCTCGTTCCGTGGGGTCATGCATGGACAACGTTATTATAGAGCCCTTGAGCATGCCAAAACTGCATCTCTCAAAACTGGCAAAGGCGATTTTGACAGTCAGATGTCCTTAACGGAAGATTGCATAAAGGAACTCCAGTGGTGGGTGGACAATGTCGTGAGTTCCCATAACGTCCCATGATGATGTTGATGATTTTTTGAAAGGGGTTTAGCGAGCGCAGGTTTGTGGCGTGATGAAGCGATATATTCAAAGCTTGATTTAGTTAACTGAGATTTTAGAGAACGTTGGAAGAGGGCAATTTATTTAATTTGGCGATATTTTATTTTGTAGAGGTCTGAGAAGTATTGAGAAAGGGACGGGTTTTAAAAGAAATTGTGAGTTGGGTTTGAAAAGCTCTGAAAGCTTTAATGTAAAATGTGAGGGGCATGAAAATGTCTAATGGTGTTTTTTTTAAGTTAATTTATGTATATCTGTTCAATTTTGGGTTTATCTCGGTATAAAAACCTGTGAATTTTGCTTTGTAATTTACAGTATGTGCATTTTCAATTAACCTTTTAAGCGCCAGTAGTGATCAGTACCAAATTTCTCCTTGTAGTATCAATGTACTATTAAGTACAGAGGTGATAAGAATTACGATAATGATCACCCAAGATGAGTTCTCTTGATCCTTTAACAAATTCTCCTGATTTGTCTTATACGAAATGTATGGGGACCAGTAAGGAGAATTTGTGTTTTGAGTTGAATTAAATATTGATAGCAAAATACTCACGAGTCACTCACAGACAGTCGAGTCCGCGCCAGAAATCACTGGCCTGAATGAACGAAAGTTCTGGCGCTCTCAGCTTAGACGTTCTTGAGACATTCTTTTAACCTTAAACCGCTTATCTCAATAAAGGTCAATAAACACGTCGATTTTAATTAAATGCGCGAATTCCTATAGAGTGTGTGCGCTCAGGTGACCCTTGAATTATCGTCCGCCATGTTGGAGGACCACTTTGATGGGTTTTACCTTCTAGAGAGCGGGCAGTGCAAGCGCTTTTGAAATCATAACTCGCGTTTCCTTTAACGTTGTGCTTTTTTGTCATTTGTGCTAATTTAAATCCCAAAAATCGTTTTCTTTCGATAATTAGGGCCGTATTTGTTTCGATCAATTCGATTTGCCGATTTGCCGGCCCGATTTTTTTAAACCTTGAAAACATGGTCACTTTTATAGCTGCATTCTGGTTTGAGAGAGTAAAGGACTATTCTTGGTTTTCACATGACGTCATAAAAATTAAAAAATCTAAACTATACATCCTCCAAAGCTGTTTCTAACATGGTATGTGGATACAAGTATTATGAATCTTTCACAGAAAGTTTCAGGTTTTCACGATGTTGTGTCACGCAATTCGTCACGCTATTACAGATAAGCTGTGAAAATAAACAAAATTGAATCAGCTGAAAGTTATTGTTTGCATTATAAGTGCTTATAAGCCGAGTTAATGGAGCTTATAACAAATACAATATGTTTTGATTTGATTTTTGGTGTAATTAAGACTTTGAAATTTTGGCCGCCATCTTTGTGCCCGCACAAAGATGGCCGCTCCATACATTTCTTACTAAAAATGTCTAATACTCGTTCGCCTATAACTCTTGAACGAAATGCTTTGGCGCTTCAAAATTTGGCCAAGATGTGTAGTTTTAAACTCTCTACATTCGATTCGATTCGAAATCTATTGTTTAATGCTTCTGAAGTTTGATATGACGTAAGTGAAAGCCAAGAATACAAAACAACAGTGTTATTACTGAATGTGAATATTCATTGTGAAATTCGGACGAAATGTTGCGTAATGAAAACAGCGTCTGCAATGAAACTGGCCCTTGCAGTGAAACAGATTCGATGAGCGACGTAGCCTCCTACGCAGCCGTGACGTCCTTAGGGCTCGTCACGCAATCCTTCCTCCCCCACGAACGTGGGACGTCTATTAAAGGACGTCTGCGTAGGAGGCTATGAGCGACGTGAACCGCTGTTAGTTGTTAGTATATGTTAATGCTCTGTACTGTTCTTGACAGTATTTATAAATGTCTCGTTTATATTAAGAAATGCAAACCAAATAAATGTAAATAATCATCAGTCAATATACATGTATTGCTATCATTTTAATGTGAAACTTTGTGAGAAGTTGCATAATATGAGGATTCTAACTTGGTAAATTAAAGTGGTTGATCTTAATGTAAAAAAAATTGTGCTCATCTCATGTATTAAATGAGAGGAAATTTAGAAGCATATTTCCATACCTATAGGAAATCAGGGTTTTTATGTAGCAGTGATTAAAGAGTATTTGGATGGTATATGTACTTGAATGAAACCAAATTTTATGAAATTCTTATGTAAAGGTCAAGGGCCCGGCTGCATAACTAAGTGAGATTTTCTTCAACCATTCTTCATCCATTTCGGAGGATTTTCTTGCGCGTTATCATGGATAACTCGACCGAAGGTGCATTAACGAGTACACTCTATTTATATATATACTAGTATAAGAATCTTTTTATGAGAAGAATATTGAGGCTGAGCTTGGCGAATATACCCAAGGCTGAGATTTTGTTAAGTACATTTTTTGCGTGCTGATGGAAAATAAATACAATAAAATCACATAATATTTTAAATGAACTTTAATATACCATTGAAAAGTATGGTAAATTCTTTCGTTTTTCTAACAAAACTGGCTATAACAAGACGATAAAAACTAGTACTAGACATTCATATGATCGACATATCGGCAATTCGGATAAAAGGTACAAAAGATTTCCATGACAGTTGGTCGTTTTTTAATATTCTATAGAAGTTTGTAGACGTCCATGAATGACAATTATATCGCGGTAGCACATAACGTGTATGTCAGTGTGTATGTGCATAAAGTGTAAAATAAATATGAAGGCATGGGTGTTATGGAGGCTTCATGAAATACTATACTCTGTAATCTAAGAATGTACACAAAAATATTTTCAGCCTAAAGTCGGCAAACAAATAAGAATATCCAGCCTGAGCATTAAAAATATACATTCTTATAAAACAAAGCGTGTATAGGAAACACAAAGAGAGAGTGAGAAAATCATTTGGAATGCAGGAAACGATTGCAGTACATCACACTTAAGGTGCTTTATGCAACCGGGCCCAGCATCTCAACCAGACCATAAGTACAATCAAACTCTTTATTAGGGCACAAAAGGGACAGAACAGAGTGTCCATATCTTTATCATTTGTATGAACTGTTGTGTGTATTTCTATGAACTGTTTCTGTTTTATTGAGGTGTCTGTGAGGATGTCTGTTAACTCAATGACAGTATAGCGTACAGCCGCCCTTCCTTTGAAGAAAAGCTAGCCATACACATGTTCCATGACAACTTCCCCCTTTATTTTGTGGCTTTAAGCCTGAAATAAAAAACATATTTTTGGCAGGCTAAACCTTGTCTCAATAATTTATTTTACCTGTTTCACAAGCCACATGACCCGTCAGAATATTCACCTATATTGTATGTCTATATTAAAATTCATACTTGGCTCCGAGGCTTAGGGGAATAAAACAAAAGAAATCACATCGAGGTTCAGGGATGAATAATTAATTTGTTTTGTTTTATTCCCCTAAGCCTCGGAGCCAAGTATGAATCTTAATATAACGGAATTGGTCTATAGACCTCTTTCATAATGGAGGCCGATTTATTTATTCTTTTATTTGTATGTTAATTAGCCTCACTGGCCTCATATTAGAGTAAAAATTCTTTAGAATTTTGCACATGTTACCGAGGCCAGTGAGGCTAATTAACATACATATAAAAGAAAGAGGTCTATTGTAACATCCAAAACAATATTCAGACATAATATGACAGCAATGCATGATGGGAAGAACTTACAGGAGATAGCCCATAGGGCACTTTGATTTTGTATTTTTTTTTCTCTTTTACAGGTTTGCATTGCAAACATAGAGCTATGCAACATAGAGCTACATTACATATAAAAACAAATATAAATTAAAAACGTTTCCATGTAAATAAAAATATAAGATACAGGACTCCTAAATAAATTTAGGTGTGGATAAAAGCTTCTGTTCTGGATTTTTTTAACTTTTAATAAAAATAATAAATTATGTGTTTGATGTATTATCTTTTACACCATTTTAGTGTTTTGTTATTAGTTTTGATTACTTTTGAGTCAATTTGAATTTCTGAGGTTTTGGAGAAATCCAGAAATCTAAGATGGCGACTGTGCAGAACAAATGATGTTATTCCCATGTCATATCATACATACATGTACATGTACATAAATTATTGTAATGTTTTGTGATGTTTTTAAGTGCAGTTATCATATAGTTTTTGTTTTCTGTACAGCTAATTTCCCAGTTGCTCTTAGCCTCCTTTTTTAAACCGAGGCCAAGTGCAAAACCATTCATATGAAACTGAGTTTTCTTTCATGTGCAAATAAAACCTATTAACTTTGCCTCGGTTTGAAAAGGAGGCTAAAGCCCCCGCTACACATTCTAACATTGTTATAACATAAGATGACGTTTGCCTAACATTTCTTGTCAGAAGAAGTGTGATTGAAATCAAAACATTCTTCTAACAAGAAATGTTAGACAAACGTCATCCAACATGCCGGCTACACATTCTAACATTGATGAACCAAAAAATGTTATATAACAATGTTAGAATGTGTAACCGGGGCTTAAGAACAACTCGGAAATTGGCTATTGTCTTTGTGGTGCCACTTTATCCATGATATCAAATTTCATTTCTTCAGTCAAATCACTACATAATGCACCTCTATCAAAATGTTATTAACTTCATTAATACAAACCATGCGATAACAGAGATTTGTGCCTTGGCAGATTGAATTGCTTAGTGGGCAAGCAACTTGGTGTGATTTGGTGCAACTGTTTCCTTGTTTGTGTATGTTGTGGTTCAAATTTATGTTTTTTTTTTCTCGACACTTCATTTTTCTGATTTAAGTTTATAAATCTTTATAGGGATACTCCCAGACAGGAATGGGTTATGGTTCAGCTCACTATGGAGGGATGCAGCAGCAGTTACCAACAATGGGTCATCAACAACAGCAACAACAAAGGAGCTCCAGTTTCCATCCCATGAGTCCAGGCCAGATGATTCCCAGAAGTCCAAACAATGGTATGATGCAACAAGACATGGATTTAGTGCTTCAGCAGCAGCAGTATCATCAGCAGCAACAACAGCAATCTGCCTACGGAAATGGCAACTACCAGGCATACAATGGAGGCTTCCGGGGCCCAAGACCTATGTCACCCCAAACTCATACCCAACCTATGGGTCCATACCAGGGTGGTTTTCCATCTGAACCTGGATTTCCTCAAGCATCTGGCACTAGTCAGGCTATAGGGGAGTTTGGTCCACAGGCAGGTGCTAATCAATCTATGAGCATGCCTGGCCCGGCCTCCTTAAGCCTTGCCAACCTGTCTGCCAGGCAGCAGTACTATTCTGATGGTTATGCAATGAATCCACCCGTGTCTCCGGTGCATAAGCAGATGCAGCAAAGTGGAGGTTTTCTTCAGCCTACAGGAATGCCTTATTCGCAGCAGGTTCAGTCGTACCAATCCAGTTCATACCCCAAGAGGCCTTCTCCCTCGTCAGTACAAAGCCAAATGCAGGGGTTTAATACTGGGGGGTCATTTGCACCAAGATCTAATGCTGGGATGCAGATGTCCAACATGCCATATCAGTCACCAACGAGCCCATACCAACCAACACATTCCCCTGTAATGAGGTCAACTACATCACCAGTGCAACAGCAAGACGCAGGGTTATACAGCAGGCCTCGTGAATCTTTTCCACAACCGAGGTCACCCTTTGGTGCAAGCCAGGGACAGTTTCAGCAACAGCAACAGCATAGTTCTTGCATGTTTGTTCAGCCTGGCTCAACACCGCCCCAATCGCATTACCCATCTCAGCAGCAAATGGTTGGACCCACAACTGGAGGGTTAACTCAGCGCAGAGCATCATATCCTGGACAACAGAGTACAATGAAGATGCCTTCTCCTCCTCTTAAGAGATCTCCTCCTTCCCCTCTGCCAAACCCAACGAGCCCTGATCACTCAAGGGGAAATCAATTGGGATTTGATGAGAGAGTTTCCATCAAAACTGTTTCAAAAAAAGAAAAGTCATCTTCACCACCTTACTTTGATCCCAGTCACGTAGTTTCTGCATCCCAAATGAAGGAAGCCGTGCCAAAGAAAGTGAGTGATGGCCATAAAGGTTTGCCTCGTCAAAGAAGAAGTGCTTCTGATGTTGGACGTGCCTCAGTATCTCCTCCGGCCATTAGAAAGGAAGGTATTGATGGTAATGTGAATGAAGTAGAAGTGAATAGTAGAAAAATGGAGGAAGGCTTCACGAAAATTGACACTGAAAAGAAAGCTGAGAAGCCCAAGAAATCAAATGGGTCACGACAGGGCGAGGATGCAAGTCATTCTCCAAAGAAGCAGTCAGGAGAGAAAGGAGAGGACAAGTTTCCACGAGAGAAAGGAGAGGACAAGTTTCCACGATCCTCTGAATTCAAAGGAAATGGTTCTTGCAGCAATGTTGCACCAGAACGAAACAAAACTGCAGTTGAAACAGCAAAGCCAGAAAATTTTACTCAAATTCCGCAAGAACCACTTTCAAAAGCTCAGCAGGTGATTGTTACAACTAAAGAGGTATGCGAAGAAGGTGAAGATGAAACAAGTGATGCCGAGAAATCAACTAACAAAACAAAAGCTCCAATCCGAGGGGTTCAGGAAACTACTGCTGTTGAGAGTGTGGAACTTGACAAACAGGATGTCATAGCTAGAAATGTCACTGACCAGGCTGGTGAAAAACCAAGGGAAGGTCAAGCACTCTCCAGCAATGAAGACACGAATGGAAAAGGAGACGAATTGACCAGTAAAATAGAAACGAAGACCGCCAACAATATTGGTAAAACGACTGGTGTTGAGAAGATTGAAGAAGGAGATGATGAAAGTGGTAAAGCTAATGGTGACACTGATAAAATTTGTGGTGAGGTTGCGAACGTGAAGGACAAATTAAGTAATAAATTTGTTTCGGAATCAAGCAAACCTGGTGGTGAAACAGACATTCCATCTGAGGAAAACATGTCTGAGGCCGGAAAAGCGGGAAAACCAATTGATGGAGCTGACGGTAAGCCTGTTAAAACCGGTAAAGAAACTGGAGAATCCGGTAATACAGGAGTTGAATCCAGTACTGAAAAAGTGGATAAAACTGCTGACAGTGTTGGTAACATGGATGCGAATGAAGATAAAGAAAAGGGAGAGGACCATAAGTCGGACATAGCGAAAACTGAAGCTAAGGGAGCTGTAGAACGTGTAGAGCCTGTCAAATTGGTCAGTGAAGTCACTACATCATCCAACAAATGTGAAACAAGCACCATCAAGGAAGAAAGCAAGAAAGTGGTTGAAGAGAAACCGCATTCGAAAAAATCCGAAAGTGAATCAACTCCAACAGTGTCGGTCCAGACGAAGCCAGCTATGGTCTCCTTGAGATGCGAAGAACGTTTGCCTTCAGATGAAGATGACCGCGCTTCATCGGCTCCGCCAGTGGAGAGCAAAACACAGGGGATCCAGACAACAGAGCAGACCACAGCCACACCACGCACCACCCATCAGCAGGCGACTCCCATCAAAGCCACCATCATCGCCAAGGGCAAGTCCAACCAGAGCAATCAACAGGTGATGGTGGCTAAGACCGCCACTGGACAAATGTACCTCATTCAAGGAAACATTCTGGTGCCTGTGCAGTCCGTCAAATCTAAAGATGGCTCCTCGTCAAAGCAGAATTCAAAGGTGATTATTTTCGTTCTTGAAAGAGGCTATGTCAGCAGTTTTTAGTTTCACTTTGAAAAGCCAAAAGGCTTTGGAAACCCAAAACTAGTCAATTCTGTTCCATGTGTTTTAGAAAATATGTTAAAAATTGATTATTGTTTGTCCTTTCTTTAAGAATTCACTTGATATCTTCTTGATGTTCTAAGAGCATTTCGTGTTCGAAATAAGATGCTCAGTTTTCATTTTAGCACAGTCTGAGCCAAAAATATAAAAATCACCATGACATAGCCCCCTTAAATGTTAGGGTTTTTCCTATTTCATTTTAAGTCAAAGAAAGCGCAGATTGTGGTTGATGAGATCGAGTCCGTTATACCGCCACATTGCATGCGCCTTACGTTACGCGCGTACCTTATTAAGGTAATAGTAAACTTGTTTCTCGTGCACACTTGAGAAGTGCTTCGAGAATCACTCGCCTGCGGCTGCTGCCTCTCGCACTTCACAACTGTTTTTTTTTTTAAATTCCCAAGTGCTTATTTAACTAAACAATACACGAGTGACTAGTACCTCTTAAGAGCACACGACCTTGTGGAACAAGGACCTTGTGCATTGGTGAGTTATATAAGCATTCATGCTTCTTTATGTTTTTTAAAATACCGCGTACTTATGCTGATCTACAATTTCCTTATTTTTAAGCGGAACAATTAGCCGTATTAGCATACATGTAAATGCGTCAACTTGAACTTTCGAAAGTAACAAACCCGTGAAATGCGAGACCCTTCCGAAAGTAACAACCTCCGATGTGAAGAAACAATTGAAAGATTGATAACAAATTCGAAAATAGCTATTAACCCTTTCACTCCCAGAGTCAATTATGGAGGCATGTAATGTTATTCTAACTTTTGAGTCTGTGGACGAAAACCTGTGGTGTGACCATTCAATTGAAACCTTTTCGGCAGTACTTTTGCATGGTACCATTTGTTTTTCAGTATTTTACAAAATAAATTTGGGATTTTTCTTGATTTTTTTGCTTTGGCACTCTTGGGAGTTAAACGGTTAAGCAGTACTTTCCTTTTGCTGCTATGTTGTGTATCATGCTATAAACGGTAGATCTATTTTTGTCTCCGTGGGTGAAATCTTTTAAACGAAAGCTCTTGAGCAGTACATTTCTGTGGTTATGTTTGGTTTTCATCACTTTAGAAATTGAAATCTAGGATTTTTTTTTTTCAGTTTCACATTTTTACTTTTAAACTTTGACAGTGTTTCTCTGTTTTTTTTTCCCCAGGTGATTATTGTAAATCCGATTAAGTCGTCATCAGGGCAAATTGAAGGAATCAAACAGTTACAAACAGTGACAACAGGGAAGAGCGTTGATAGCAAAGGGAGTAACATTAAGACAACTAAAGCTACTTCGGAGAAGGGAAAGGCTTCCCACGAGGGCAAGCCCAGCGCTGGTAATATGAAAACTGATGATGGCGTAAAAAAATCAGACCGATCGCCTAACAGCAAGAGCGACACGAAGAACACTGACAAGTCGCCAGCTTCTAAACAATCAAAGATATCTGAAAAAGACACCAGCACACTTGGAAAGGAGAAACCTGGTAATAAAACTGAATCGCTTGTGAGCAAAGACTTGAAAAATTCTGCCGATAAACAGGAGCAAACGTCTACTCCAACCAAACAGACGATAACGATGGAAGAAAGTAAAGAGCCTGCGCCTAAAACTCCAGGACGCGGTCGGCCTCCAGGGAGCAAGGATAAACAGAAAAGAAAACCGTTTGTCCATAAATCCAAGCGAACGCACGACAAAATGGAAGTTGAAGTGAACACGGATGAAGCTACATCAAAACGGAAATTCTCAAAGACTGCAAGTGTTGTAAAGGAAATGTCTTCATCGTCTACTGAACCTTCGACCAGTTCTAAACGGCCTCTAGCTTTGGACGTACCAACGGTTAATGCGAGTAAGTCTCCAAAAAGGCGCAAAATTTCGACGTCGGGCTCCCCAGTGAAGCACATCTCTACGAAACCTCGTGGAGGGGTCGATGGCGACTCCTGGGTTTGTTCTCTTTGTGGGAAGCGCAGCGGATTTAGCTTGTTAGGAGATCTCTACGGTCCTTACAAAACAAAATACTCTAAGGAGAAAACAGACAGTTCTTCTGCTAAGGACGGTAAACTGTCGCAAAAACTGTCGTCACCCGGCCGGAAGTCTAGTTCGAGCTTGGATACGCACGTTGACCGGAAGTCGAGTTCTTACGAAGATGACTTGGAATCTTGTGATGTGGACTTGTGGATTCATCGGGATTGCGGAGTGTGGTCTCCCGGTGTGTTTATGTTAGGCAAAACCTTACATGGATTGGAACAAGCTGTAGAAAGTGCCGCGCAACATGTAAGTTCCATTTCTTGCTTTTGTAGCTCCCCTAAATCTGACCGCATAAGATCACAATTTAGCTTTTTTTAGTAATGTTTCGATGTATTGGCGATGAGGTATCATCATTGATGTTTAATTTGCCACTAGTAGTAACTAGTCCGGCAATGGCAGAAGTAAACAACTAGTTAGATACATACTTAAGTATTCATTATTACATACAACAACACAAGAATTGGAATGGTCTAACGCAAACAGCTTTAATAGTAACGTTTATTAGATGATTTACAAGGCGTGAGTTGACTGGATTTCATTCACGGATTTATCTTCTTACACAACACACTATTCTTTGATTTGCTCTTACGTCATATCATGTCATATCAAAATTCAGAAGCATTATAAAACATATTTCGATTCCAAAATGTTTATGGAATTGTAGAGAGTTTAAAACTATACTTCTGGGCCAAATTCTGAAGCGCCAGAAGTATTTTGAAGCATTTCGTTTAAGAGTTGTAGGTGAACGAGTATGGAGCGGCCATGTTGGTGTACCACTTCCGTTCACCAACATGGCGACCAAAACTTCAAAGTCACAATTACGCAATCAACCTCATAACAAAAGATTGTATTCACTATAAAGTTACAATGAATCGGCTTTAAAGCATCTATAATGCAAAGATAAATTTTAACTGGTTCAATTTTGTTTATTTTCACGGCTTATCTGAAATACAGTAGTGGCGAATCGCGTGACACATTTAAAGGGAACCTCCATTGTTATAACAAGTTGACGTTAAATTGTTGGAAATAAAGTCTAAATTAGAAATTTTTAAAAAAACAGTTGCAAATATAATTTTAGTGTACAAAAGAATGGATATGAATATCGCCTACTTTCGCTTTTAAATTTCCCGCCCGCCGCCATTTTGAATATTTATGACGTGTTACGGTTGTCCAATTGTTGCATACAAAAGAACTTCGATTCTTAACAACAGCGGCAACCGTAACACGTCATAAATATTCAAAATGGCGGCGCGCGGTAAATTTAAATGCGAAACTAGGCGTTATTTATATCCATTTTATTGTACACTAAAATAATATTTGCACCTGTTTTTAAAAAAAAATTAAATTTCGACTTTGTTTCCAACAATTTACGTCAATTTGTTCTGACAATGGAGGTTACCTTTAAAACCTTTACAAATCGGAAGCAAAACATCGTTAAAACATCGTTAAAACCTGAAACGTTTTGTGAAGGATTGAAACACTGGTATCAACATACCATGTTAGAAACAGCTTTTTAGGATGTATAGTTTAGATTTTTGATTTCTATGTCGTCATGTGCAAGCCAAGACTAGCGACCTTTAGATTTGACTACGAGTACGAAATCGAGTACGAGTACGACTTTGGAATTTCGAGGTAATTGTATCCCCCGAACTATAACCCTTTCCTGTTGCTGACTAACACATAAATAAACGTTAATTAGGGATAAGATTGGTGTGATAATTAATTATACGAGGCACACGAATTTGGTTTGAAAACTCGTACTCGTACTCAATCTCGTACTCGTAGTCCAATCTAAAGGTCGCTAATATACAGTTCCTCTTTGCGTCTTCTGTCTTTCTTGCGTCACGCCACAGGCGCCTTTTCTTTGTGAGAAGAAGAAGCTTGCCAATAAAAGAAACACCAGAATTTCGGCAGCTAATCATAACGCCAGCGAAGTCACTTGTACATCACTTGGATTGGACTTTATGTAGCCTCACACGCAGACATCCTTTGGGATCGTCACGCAAGCTTAAGATTGTGTGACGAGCCCAAAGGACGCCTGCATAGGAGGCTAGCCCCTGTGTGACATTCTTGTTCATTATTTCCTCTCCAACAGAAATGCACAAAGTGTTCTGAAGTTGGTGCTACACTGATCTGCTTCAAACGAGGATGTAACAAAATGTTCCACTATGCTTGTGCGAGAGATTCAGGTGCCTATCTGTAATTGTTCTTGTAATTTGCGCTAATTATGTAAAGGGGTAGTTTCCATAAAAACTGTAATGTTGAAAAACGAGTGAAAAACGAAAATTTGGTATCATGATTAAGTAAATTGGCCATCGTAAACCGCCAAGTAAAGCGTTGCAGTTGCTGACTCAGTACAGCAGAGAGTAGGAAGGGTGATTAACTTTCACCCTTAAAATTCCAAGACAACCAACCGACCACCGTCCCCCCCCCCCCCCCCCCCCCCCCTTGCATCACGGCGGGGGTAGAAGTTTGCGTGAACGTCCGAGGGTTAAAGGCCCACCTTCACCCAAAGTGCTGTGCACGCCGTGATCACTTTTTGAATTTTTTTGATTTTTTGAATTTCGTGTAACACGAAATTTACGCTTGAATACGTGCAACCAATCAGATCACGCGCCTGAACAATGGAGCATTTCAAAACAAAAACAAACAAGCGCAACGTCTATTGGGTGAAGGTGGGCCTTTAAGGAGGCTCGTACCCATTTCTCAAGTTCACACCCTTTCAATTTTAATGGGCCATATCTTTTGTTGTAGTGCGTAAAAAGACAAGCCACTTTGCATGCAAACACACAATACATTGAACTTTATGGGAGTATAGGATTTGTTTACATCGGTGCTTCCATGGCAACGGAATGGTGATTCTCTGAAATTCACAAGTTGTGGAGTTTCTCTAGATCAAGAGAAATTTTTGCAAAACCCGCTAGTGGACTAATTGATTAGACCATGGGCTTCAACTGGACAAAGTTTGAAAGAAATGTATGAGAGCGTTTTCGAAATTTTTAGGGATGAAGTTTTGGGGATTATAAATACAGTGAAAAACATACTATCGACATAATTGGCTAATATCTAAAGAAAATGATGCGCGATGGGGATGCAGTTTCATCTCATAGTAGTTTGATTCCACTTGAAATGGTGTGTGAAAAAGTGAGGGGGTTGCTTTGGCCGATTGCAAGAAAGAAGGATTTGATTAGCGTGCGTTCAGCTGCTCTTGTTGCCATTTTTGTATGTAATTTGGTCTACGCCTACAAATGTGACGATAATTTGGAAACCTTTGTGATAAATTGTTTTAAAAATTTGACAATCTCGAGATTGGTCAACAATTGATATGGCCTGCAAGTTTCAAGGACATCGAAGACATGCAAGGCAATAAAATAGGGCCTCCAATGTACCATTTTTTTTCCCGCAGAGTTTGTGTTTACAAGTGAGCGTCCTCATTATTCACGGGTATTGTTTTCAAGTTTCATATGCACGTGCAAAACTTTACAAAAAGATTTATTTGCATCGAACAGAACGCTCGATTGCTTTCCGAAGAATTGTCCGAAATATGCTAATAACTGGCTTGCGTTACGAATAGCAATGACAACAGTACTGATGAAGACAACGTCGGAAACGTCACGTTTCATCAAGTACCGGATGCAGAAATAACACATTTATGATTGTCTCACTCTGGTTGTTTGTTGCAATCGGCGTAGCATCTGTTCCTTATTTAGATATAAAATAGCGCAAAGCAGAATTCTCAGCTAAAATATAAAGTTGTCACGCTGTTCCTGCGTGTGACATATTAATGAAGCACTGTTTCTGCATTACGTTTATAAATTTCCAAATTGGGATATGTTCTTCTTGTCCTGCAATTTTAAAGAGACCCTCGGTATGGCTGCATTACAGCGTAATAGCGCAACATCGAGTGCGTAATGTTATTACAATTCTCAAGCCAGCTATTAGCATATTTCGGAAAATTCTTCGGAAAGCAATCGAGCGTTCTGTTCCGATGCAAATACATTTTTGCTAAAGTTTTGCACGTGCATATGAAACTCGAAAACAATACCCGTGAATAATGAGGACGCTCACTTGTAAACACAAAATCTGCGGGAAAAAATTGGTTCATTGGAGGCCCTATTTTATTGCCTTGCATGTCTTCAATGTCCTTGAAACTTGCAGGCCATATAAATTGATGACCAATCTCGAGATTGTCAAATTTTTAAAAAAAATTATCTCGCGGTTTCCAAATTATCATCGCATTTGTAGGCGTAGACCAAATTACATACAAAAATGGCAACAAGAGCAGCTGAACGCACGCTAATCAAATCCTTTTTTCTTGCAATCGGCCAAAGCAACCCCATCACTTTTTCACACACCATTTCAAATGGAATCAAACTACTATGAGATGAAACTGCATCCTCATCGCGCATCATTTTCTTTAGATATTAGCCAATTATGTCGATAGTATTTTTTTTCACTGTATTTATAATCCCCAAAACTTCATCCCTAAAAATTTCGAAAACGCTCTCATACATTTCTTTCAAACTTTGTCCAGTTGAAGCCCATGGTCTAATCAATTAGTCCACTAGCGGGTTTTGCAAAAATTTCTCTTGATCTAGAGAAACTCCGCAACTTGTAAATTTCAGAGGATCACCATTCCGTTGCCATGGAAGCACCGATGTAAACAAATCCTATACTCCCATAAAGTTCAATGCATTGTGTGTTTGCATGCAAAGTGGCTTGTCTTTTTATGCACTACAACAAAAGATATGACCAATTAAATTTGAAAGGGTGTGGACTTGAGAAATGGGCACGAGCCTCCTTAATATCTTCCTTTTTAGATTCAAAGAGCACAAGTTGGATTAAAAATCAGCCAAATCTTCGTGATGCTGTAGTCAGTTGAATAATTCAGTCACACAGCTTTCGTTAACTTGAAATTTTTTTTTCAGGTTGTTCCTTCATTGAGGACAATTTTACGATATTCTGCTCAACACATAAGGTACTTAAAGAATTATCATTTACTTCATTCAACAAAGTCATGGGTACTAAATTACAAAATTACGTGTACTTCACAAAATGCGATAAAAGTTACACGAAATTGGTGATTTGCATGTCGGCCATCTTGGTGGTCAAAAACAATAGAAATCGTTTGCGTAAAAATAGAGTTTTATTCCCAAAGGAAATAACATTGTTCTAAGCTCCAACATGGCCGACGTGCGAACCATCAATAGTCTCAACATCGTCTTACACGCGGAGGAATACAACTTTGCAAGCAGAAGATGCAAATTCCTTGGTCTGTTATTAGCTGGGCTAGGATCGAGGAACATCAATTGAAAGATTTAAACTGATTTTTTTCTTTTCCTTTTATTTCAGTGATAATGGCCGCAACCCTACAGTACTTTCTTCTGTGACGTCAACAATTGACCGACTGACTCGCTCCTTTTTGGGGAAACGTCAATTGACCTCGGGTGTACAGAATTCTTGAACAGTTCTCATTTTAACGCTCTTGCTTTGGTTCAACCAATCAGAACAAACGTATTTTCTTCTTGGCCAATCAAGTGAAAGAACACAAGCAATCGTTATTTCTGTTACGCTGCCTACCTGCACTTTCCCGCGCTTGACACTGGCGCGGCTACTCGAGTTTTCCCGCCTCCGCAACTGGCTACCTGTGTTTTCCCGCGCTTGGCACTAGCTGTACGTTTTTACCTCAGTTCTGATTGGCTCATCGCGTTAGTTTTGTTTGCTGTGATTGGTCAGATGTGTTTGGTTTGGTTTCACGATCGTTGTCACAAGCATTTTTCCGGTTTATTTGAGGGGGGGCTTTTATTACTGTTGGGCCCGTAATGTGCGTGTACTTAGTTTTAGTTTTGCATTCGGTTGGCTTATTTCAATCCTGTTTTAGTTGCATCGTTTCCTTTCTTCGTCTTGTCCTTGTTGCGTTTTTCGCGAGCCTCGCTGTATTCAGTCGAGGATGTGGCTTGTTCATTGCTACACTGGAAACATTTTAACGACTGACGAGTACGCTGTAAAGAAGTGTAACTCGTGCTGACACTTGAATAAATTGCGAATGATTTTCATAGAAGGACAATTATGATAAAAAAGGTGGACAACAGAGCAGAATGTAAACGGGACATTTCAACCTCGTTCCCAGGGCCCTCTCCGCTTTGAAAATGGCGGGACGAGTGCCCCTGGACAAGGCTTCAAAAATCCTGGCGTATTTTGACGCGTAAAACAAGACAAAATGTCTTCGTTTCGTTTGAGCAACGATTTCGGATTACCAGAAAACAAACTCAGCTACTTAACAATTGGTTCTTGCTTTAGCGTGCACTATCGAGTTACGGAGCACGCGGGAAGTTTGGAGAGCACGAAAGAACGATCGCCTCGGGCAACTCTAGCTTCTTGAGTGCTCTCCAAACTTCCCGCGTGCTCCATAACTCGATAGTGCACAGCTTAAAGCATGAACCAATTGTTTTATAACATAACCGGTGGAATTGTGCATCAAATCCGACGCGAAAAACGGACAACTGACAATATCAGAAGTGATTGTTCGCGGTAGGCGAAATATTAAGCAAAAGAAGAATTGGTTTTATTTCAAATTTTCTGTTGAAAGCTCGAGTTTTATTTTACTGCAGTTTAAATACAAAATTCTTTATTTTTAAAAAAGAAATCACGGTCAAGAATGGCACTTTTATTTATCAGCGTGCACGCTTACGTATACAGAATTTGATTGCGCGGCTCTGCTAGCTATGTTATAAATAACCTTAAAAACGCTATTTCATCGCGTGTAACGTGATAAAATAGTCCACGACACTTTGAGTTTGTCCAGACGTTTCTACGCCTGCCCATTTTGAATGCGGAGAAGGTCCGGCCAGGGGATGAGGTTGGGGAAATTTGAGTTCGAAAGAAATGTTGGGACTGTGGCTAAATAAAGTACTGAATCGAATTGAATTTCTTTTATTAATTGATAACTGAATTTTCTTTGCAGCTGAATTGATTTTAGCTTGAGCAAATTGTTATTTTTCGCGCGCCCAAGTGGGTTCACTGTACTGCGGGATAGTTGGGTCGTCACGCAATGCCCTTTCCGCGGTCAAGGGACTTGGTACCATCCGTGACTACTCCAACAGCCTCTTTCGTTCATAGTCGTCACGCAGCGAGTCCAGAGGCTGCTGCATGGGAAACTGAACTCAATGTAGGGGCTAGGTAACCTCGTACGCAGATGTTCAGGTGATGTTTTCGTACGAGGCTAAATATTGATTCTTTATTGTGAGGATGGTGATTCAATTCCTTTCATTTAGTTATCGGCTGTCATTGAGGCATGCTTCAGTTTTTGTGGAGGTTTTGTAATAATAAACAATTGATTACATCGTTTCCTTTGTTTGTGTTTCTCGAGTTTTAATTCTCCTGCTGTCTGCGTGCAGCCGTAATTTAGTCGTCACGCAACGCTCCTCCGTGATTTGCGTGTCACGCTAATGGCGGCTGCGTAGGAGACCTTTTTTTTAGGGGAGGGGGGCTGTCACGCTCCACTACCTCTTGAACAAACTGGGGACTACACGACGAGGCCAAAGGACGTTTGCATCGGCTGCTATCTGCTTCATAATTAATCGATATTGTATGGAGAACTTTGTCGTTGATCAATCGTGTGAATTTTGTACTCCTGTTCGAGTAAAACAGGCTCTAGAAGGCTGTGTCGTTGATTGAGTAGCGAGTGTATGGCGAGCGATGAAGCGTAAGGGCTGGTTCCCACTAGCGACGTAATCGGAAGCGGAGTCGAAGTCGGAAGCGTAAGGAGTTTTACGTTCTAGTGTAAATTAAACGGAGTCGCAATCGGAATCGGAAGCTCGACGGAATCGGAATTGGAAGGATCAGGTTTCCCTTTTCTTCCGACTCCGCTTCTGCTTCCGTCGCTTACTATCCGCTTCCGTCGTTTTGATTTCCACTAGATCGTAAGGTTCTTACGATTCCGATTGCGCTTACGATTCCGCTTACGTCGCTAGTGGGAACCAAGCTTAAAAAGAAACGCTCCCGGACAACTTGTTGGTTGGAGATGCGTGTATGCGCAGTGCGTTATTCAGCACCTGATAGCCCATCCTCGTACCCGGTGTCTTCGTTCCCCTTGACCAGCGGTCGGTCAAGCTTGCGCAGTTAGGAGCGAAGAGTGGATAGCCATAGACCTCTTTCATAATGGCGGCCGATTTATTGCGTCGATGAAGGAGACGCTTCCTAATCTTGTCGGCAAGGCGGAACGAATCGAGAAAAGTGTCGGTACCAAATCTGCGCCATCTTGAAACGTCACAATAGTATCCAGCATGCTTAGCGCGTCGTCTAGGCGGAACGAATCGCGAAAATCTGCGCCATCTTGATTAAACATATGCTGATTGCAACTTCCAGACATTGAGATATCTACATTTATTTAGTCGGTAAAATCCTTGCGGATATCACACCAAGTACTGAGGCGTATCATTTTAGAATCGGAGAAATATAAACCGAAATGAAATCAAGACAAATGTACTATTTATGTCGGAAAAATCTGAGACCTTTCGGAGTGCACAGCACGGCAAAATTGAAGGATTTTGCCCGATTCCACGGCGATAGCATGAATTTGTTTGATGTCGGCCCGACGTTTTTGCCTGCGTGACATATCTCGTGACATAGCCCCTTTCAACGGTGGCTGAAACTGAGGTACTACGTAGGTCAAGACAACTGAGGTGCTACGGTATAAGGAGACGCACTATAATCTATGATTACTACTAGTTTATTCTTTTATATGTATGTTAGTCAGCCTTATTGACCTCGTTAGCGTGTGCAAAATTCAAAAGAATGTTTACTCCAAAGTGAGGTCAGTGAGGCTAATTAGCATACATATAACAGAATAAATAAATCGCCCGCCATTATGAAAGAGGTCTATAACGACAGAAAAGAAGATAGTATGCGAGAGCACCCGTTATAACCTCGTAGATTGTGAGAAAAATAACTAGAAAGACACCATCAAAGACAAATAATTAATATCCAAACATTTTACTTTTTTCTCTAAATGTATTGATCATCTCCACCTCGCAAAGCGCTGAATAAATTATACTGCACATTAATATATTATGCGCCTTCTCTCCGAGGTATGAAATATAAACAACCGTGGATCGTTCGAAATTTATATCAAAAGTCGAGGAACTACCTAAATAGTCACATCACCAATTTAAAATGTGGTGTAAACTTGTATAAAATGTACACTCCTTAAAAATGCAAAACGGCAAAAATGTGCACGGTTTTTGCAACAACAAAAAAACATCTAGCAAAAATACATATCAAATCTTCTGAAAGGTCGAGCTTTAACTTGGCTTCAAAAGAATACAAAGCAAGTATGGTATACAAATGCCATTAGAAATCTATCTTTTTTCGAAACGGACGACATTGTCTTCATTTATCTGCGACGTTCAAGGTTTGATTTTCCCACAAAATCTTTCGCGGACACAGAAAACCGCGCGAGAAGACTTGCCCAGATGTTTATCCGCGCCCAGGTAGCAACTTCACAGTCTTTTGATTGAAGGCCATCTATCAACAGCTGGAGGCAGTGATCTTCATCGCTACGTGAATATCGGACTTCGCCACCAGGAAAGATAAATGAGTTCCCGATTGACGGATTTGTTTCATAGCACTGAAACAGGAAAAAAAGTCTATATTACTCTTTGACTTTGCTACAAGTACATGTAAGTGGCCAGCGTTGCTGGAGGAATTCAGTTCGCGCGAGTGTAAGTTTTGGCGAGAGGCGAAGCTGGGAAGAGAAGGCTTCGTCCCAAAAATTTACTATCGAGTAAACAATGCTTTTCCTTTGCTTTGCGAGAACAGTACCATCAGTAGGTGCACAGGTGAACCAGTAAGTACAGATAAAAACAGCTTGTGTGGCCTCCCTGTGGACAATGGCAACGATTTGTCTCTAGCAAGTCTGCGGGAACGGACGTTTATTCGGATGTAGCCTGTTCCAGGCGTTCAGATAGTGGGGAAAGCGCGAATTGAACGCCTGGAACAGGCTAATTCGGATGTCAGTTGTTTTACGGCTCTGCTTTGTCACGCTTCTTGCTCCAGAAAGGGGGTGCCTGTTAGAGAGGGGGCGCTTATTTGAGACAGGGAGCTTCAACTATACTTGCAGTTTGTTCCTTGTGGAAGTTACCTTTGATAATCGGCTCCAACAAGACTGGTTCCATTCACCGCCAGGATACGATCACCGAGACGGAGGCGACCGTCCTGGAACAAAAGAACATAAACGAACATTAATTATCAGCAAATATTTCCTCTTGATATATTAAGACATTCCCCTAAGCTAACATGTACCAGTTGCTGCATGTACGATAAAAATGTCATGGTGGCCATTAAGGAGAATTTGTATGTGGATATCAGGTGGTTACTGACCTTCATGGCTGGTCCTCCTGCTATAAGCGTTCGCACATAAATCCCTGGTGATCGCAATGGCGTGTACTAGAAATTAAAGTTGAACGTTAGACTACAGTAGGTATGGTTACACGGGGCACTTTTACCGTGGTAAATGACCCTTTCACCACGGCCGGGAAACTGCATTTAGTGAGTGTGACCGACATTTCCCGAGGTAAATTTTTCGTGGTAAATATTCATGGCTACATAAGAAGGATCACAGGAAGCGCCCATGACATTTAACGTGGTAAGTTGCAATAGTGTTTTGATGCCCAAGGTACAAGAGCCAATCATGATGATCCTTTTAACATCAACAAGTAATCGCAAAGGAAAAGTGATTCACATAATTGCGTGATACGTTTTTACCTTGGCAAATCACAAATCGCGTGTAACTGCTGGTTAACACGGTATACTAAACCCAAGTGTGATGCACCGCGGGATGATCTACCATGGGAAATGCCATTTTTGTGTGGGAAATCAGACAGGAGAAAAGAGAAAGCAGTCACAGTAGTCAATTCGGAGGATAAGATTCCTGTCCCCAAAATTTTTGCCGCTAAAATATTCAGCAAAAAGAACCGAAAACATCAAACCGTATTGGATTTCACATAGGTGCTGAAATGTTAATATTCCTCATTGGGCGTCCGTGAAAGCATAATACTGGAACTTTATTTTTGTAACTGAGAAATAAGTCTTGATTGTGTAGGGACCGGCAATTTTGAGGTGGTACCATGGACCCCACTCACACCCTCCCCATTAATTAAGAAGCCTTGGTACCAGGGTTAGATAGACTTAATTGGTGTATTTAACAAATTGTGGATTGTTAAGATTTTAAATTTTGTGACATCACTTTTTAGTAACCCCCCTGGGGTTCACTAAAAAAAATCATGATTTTTATGTTACTGCTATCCCGCATAATCGTCTATTAAAGAATTATATAAAAAAATACACAGTTTCCATTTATTTGAAAGGACAAGTACGTAAGCCAGAAACAAGAGAACATAAGTCAATAAATTGGGGCAGAATATTTGAAACCTACCAAGCCATCAATCAATCCCAGGCCTATCCCGTCACCCCCCTTTTCCAATTCGACAATGAACACGTCATCTTGGCGGTCATCATTTTCGCGCATGCCTTCTAACTTGGTTGGGTAGCCATTCGTGTTCGCTGGCGCTATATCTTCCCCAAGGTCAACATTGGATTCGTTTCGCAACCGACTTAAAAGTTTGGCTTTCTGAAGCGCTCTTTTCTCGTCGAATTCCTTTGTTGTTTCAATTGTCGGATCCATCGCTATCTGCAAGGCAAGCTCTTCGTTCGTTTCCAGGTCATCGACCGGAAGCACGGACAAGCCTTCCACATTGTTGACCGCGTCACGTGTCACGGCAGGTGTCACATCAATCCATTTGGAGCTGTCATTAGCATATGACGAGTCTGCTCTAGCTACGTTTTGGTTTTCATCTCTCTCTCCGATAGCTGGTGCATCTGAGGGGAAACAGTAACAACAAAGTCATTTCAATTCGGTTTCGGCTTTCGAGAGTATTAAGTCTTCTGATTAGGTTTAGAACTATACAACTGGTTTAAGGTGCTCTATTTTATAAGAGAAGACAAGCATTTTATTCGATGACTCAGGAGTTAAATCCGTCTAATGGTGACCGAGATTTGCGCGTTTTCCGGCACTTGACACCGTTTCTGATTAGTTGCCTGTATCACTGCGTCATTTACGTGATTCATGGGTGGCCAATTGTCATTTATTGAGGTTTTATAGCAGTTGTAATGGAACTGATTAGCTCAAACATCGTTTTGCAGAAACAGCCTCTCTGAGGGCCCGAGAAATGAGAGAAATTGTCACATTTTGTCGTCGGAAAGGCCATTTTTCCTCTTAAACATTATATTTTTTTTCCAAAAGTTAGGAAATCAATGTTCCCTTGTTCCCGATTATAACTCAACAGTTCCCTTGTTCCCTAAAAGTTATTTTAAGATATCACTTGTTCCCTAAAAGTAAATGGCCATGTTCCCTTATTCCCTAAAACCGCTGGGAGGCCCTCCTCTCTGCGTGAATGCAATCACTGGTACTAGGAATGGGTATTGTTAGCTCCATAAATACTAAGGAAAAATGACCGTTGTATTAAAGGTAAAGGAAGATCAGAAAAATTCATGAACCTCAGTGCCATTTGAAAACCTTAACGACCTCCAAACGAAATGACCTTTACAAGTACAAGTGATTCATCTTGAAACGCTTTGTGATCATGGGACGTCCCGTTCAACCGACAGTTCACATACGCTCTTGGCGACTCAGGTGCTCTCTACTCAAGTTGAATACTCCAGCTATTGTCTGGCCCCGGATTGAGACAACTTCAAAATAATTTAAACAACGAGAAGGTGGGGGTATCTACCAACCTGAGGTCCTTGGCTCTTTCTTCATTAGTCCTCTCGTAGAAACCACTGTCGAGTCCCCAGAGGACGACCCCGTGGAATTACGATTCTGCAAAGGATTAGCCGGGGAGCTGGCTCTGGCCGGGCGGGGCTTGGGGCCTGAACCTGCTGGACCAGTGACCAATCTGGAAAGCGGCCGCTTGGCTGCATGGTCAACAGATGCGTTTGCTGTCGGATCAGACATTTTCGGTCTCACTTCGTGCTTCTTCGGAGGCGTTTCTCTTCTCTCGACAGGGCTGGACTGGATCCCTTTAGGTAAAACGTTCTCGTTTTCTGAAAACGCAAATCTTTTGAATTGATATTCTGTAATAAACAACGTAGGAAAAAACTGTAATCGCTCATAGCGTTTAGTTGAGATGGGAAAGTATACTGGTTTGCAGGGTAATATGATTCAAGGGCGTAATCAACACGTCCCCTACCTTAGAAGAAAATAATTTAAGGTATCGATCGTCGAAGACTTCAAATCAAGTTCGAGTGTTTAAAAGATAACTGTAAATTGCTTGGCAATCACGTGCCTCAAGGACGGGTAGAAGAGAGAGCCTGGGAACGATATGGATGTCTCCGCTGACCAAATGGAAATGCAACTTCCGTTTGAAAACTGGGGACTTGTGAGAGTTAACGAACACCGTGATCATCTTTGGTGAATTTTTTCCATTTTTGGGTGGGGTGGGTATGGCAAGTTGACGTCCATTCTAGTCATCTTATTACCTCAACCATCCGTAAGGTGAAGTAATACTGGAAAGAAAATGTGCAACTTGTCGCGCAACAATGTTACGTATTACCAGTTACGCGCGACACATTTTCATGTTGTAGAAAGTAGAAGCGACATCGATTTCATTGGACGAAAAGTTGGCTTTGATCACCTTTGATCTCCATCAAAGGTGTAATTGCACGACAGGCATCAAATGTGATCAAAGGTTTTATAGCACTTTTTACGTTGCTTTTGATAACCTATGACGCGAGTCAAAAGTACTACACCTTTGATGCAAGTCACAGCAATATTTGACAGCACCTTTACTTTACATTTGACAAGCGTCAAGTGTCAAAGACGGTCTTTGCCATCTTTGACACCGTGCCAAAGATTTGGCAAAAACGTCCTTTGCCACCTTGGACATATGTCAAAGGCGTGTGGTAAAGGCGATTTTTCGTGCAGTCTTTCTGCAACATGAAAATTTGTTGCGGGCGTAGGTGGTTATACGCGTAACATCAGGACTGCAACCTGTAGGATTTTGTTGCCCGTATTACTTCACCTTAAAACGAAACGAATTTTTTTCATGTCCGTAGGACTATTATAATAATTAAATTCTCCTGAACATCACTGTTTATACCTTTTCTGAGAGGAGGTGAACTGGCCATAACAGTCTCGAAAACGTACTCCTTTGGTGGCGTGCTTTTAGGGGAAGCTGGCGAGAATACCAGATCAGGCACGTGATCAAGACTCTGAGATTGCAATGAGGTGCTAATCTTTTCTGAGTGTCTCACTTCCGGTTCCGGTTGCTGAACCCTGCAAATATTGAATAGACGATATTCGTATTCTCGGTATTGAACTGGAACTAGCTTGCTAAAACTATACCATCTCGGCCGTTTGAGGTCTTTCTCGTTTCCAAGGTAACTTCAAACAAGTTTCTTGATTATTCCTGTGTTCCATTGTCATGCACGTTTTCAGTAATGGCTTAGCTCCCTACAACACGACACAATTCGCCCAAAGCAGCATCCCGTGACTACCTTTTGAGACCACACCCCTTATCGTGCCAAGTAAATATGACCCGAAATGTCGAAAAATGTTTTCAGCGTCTTAACGTTTTCGGTTCGACCTCCCGCCCCTTATTCTCCCCGCCCCCCGCCCCCTCCCCCCAACACCTTCCCCTCACCTCTTCCCCCCACCACCCGCGACGATCTGTGGAGTCTGGATTCCCTCCTCGAGACGGCTGTTAAAACCCACCTTATTAACTCAACAGATAAAAGTTATTCTCCTTTACTAACCTGTTTATTCCATTGACCCTTGCCATGTTCATTCCTGAAGTACCATGACCTAGAAAGGTTACACTAAATTTCAGCAAAGATCGGAATAGTCCAGCGTCAAAAAATAAGATATTCCACACAGCAAGCAGTGCTTCTTTATCTATACAAATCGGCAGACGAGAAACGAGAAACGTGGCGAGCGACAGAGGGAAAAAGTTCGAACGGAAACTCCAAGAGATTTATCTTATTCACTTCACATTCGCTTCTCTCGCAATAATCCATGTTGAAAGGACGAATATTTTTTTAATATATAAAGATTTTGACTCGTAAAACACAATAGGCCTTATGCATGATGACGTCACCAGCTCAAAATTCACAACCAAGCCTCGTTTGTACAAAATTCTTTGCAAACCTTTGACAAGTTCATGTTGTTTTGAGTGGGTATTCTTTTCAACTTTGTTCCTTTGAGAATACATTGATGACATTGTCACAGGTTTACACTTCGAAAGTGAGGCTTGGGGGTGAAATTAGCTAGTCTGACGTAAACATGCATAAGGCCTATTGACTTTTTAATCTTTTTTTGCTGACGACCCTTATAATTTCTACTAATCAGTATTTTCTTGTGGTAGTGTTTGGTTTTTAATACCCAACTTAACCCTGATAAATGACATTTCCCTGTGCATGTTATCATGTTTTGAAGTAAAACTCTTAAAAAAGAACTGTTATTTTTTAGTATTTCATTACCTGGATTCATCGCCTGTTTGACGTCCTCCAGGTAATCGTAGAAAGACTGTTCCGACGGCCCATTCTCCATGTCCAGAACAAACCCTTCAGTCGGCAATTTCAACGGAGGATGCTCCGAGAAACTCAGTAGGATGTCCGCTGTGGCAAAACGTAACAACACATTCATTCAACACATTCAAACTTGGATAACTGGTATGAACTAGTCTCGATCGAACTAGAACGATAACGATCAATTTCTAAAGATCTCGTAAGGTAACTTAATATTTGATAGTAAGCTCCTCTTTTCATTTGTTACTATTCTCTATTTTCGAATTGCCCATAATACACTTGGGAGGACTGCATATTCCCAAGGACTGCATATTCCCAAGAGCATTTTAAAACAATAGTTTATGCAAAATTTGGGGGGCAAACAAAGTGTATTGTGGGCAATTCGAAAATAGAGAATACTACTTAGCAATGGCAACCTGTGTGCCTTTATCTTTTGAATATATTTTAGGGCCGGTTATAGAGTCCTATAAAGTGATGACGTCACAAAAAACAAATTTGTAAAATTATGGGATTTGATAAAATATTCGGAAAGAGCATAACGAAAAATGCCCGCTTGCCAAAAATGTGACGTCACACTTTAGGTCTCTATTGAAACGAAGTCTAACTTTTATTCGCCCCTTTAGAAACGAGAAGGAAAGTGGGTCGAGTGAACTTTCGCAGCGACTTCTGGGATCGTTACAGGGGACGCTTCTTTTGTCTCTGTCCCCAGTAAACAGTCCCAGAAGTCGTTGCGAAAGTTCACTCGGCCCAGTTTCCTTCTCATTTCTAAAGTGGCGAATAGACCGCAGTTTAAGGTCGCGGGGACAGGTTCCGCTCATCAGTATGCATTTATGAAAAGAGTATGCACGAAGTGCGACGGCTGATACCGAAAATGCGCGAAATATTCACGAACAGGCTCTGTAATGTTTCTGCATCAATAATTGCACGTGCAGAGCGCTGTCTGGTAAAATACACTATTTTTTAACGCGTTGTTCTTTCCGCATGAAGTGTTGACAATAGCCCGTGGATTAAAATTAGCAAAATTACCATAAATTTATATTTTTTTGCATTCGTGTTTGCTCGGGAAGCTTTCGGATGCGTAAAAACAAGCAATTTTGTGTCCAAGAATTCAGCGCGGATAGAGAATTTCATGAGTTGACACTGCAAGGAGGTAAACTAGGTGTATTGTAGATTGTCATATCTGACTCAAAATTTTTAAATAGGCTTTAAAAGGGAAGATATGAGGCTTCAAATTCTATCATGGACAATTTTACTCCTTTAAAAGCTAATAACTTTTAATTAAAGTTGAAATGAAAAAATCGGAGTCAGATATGACACAATAGACGTTTTGACGGATCAGTGAGTGGGGAAATCAACTTGCTTTGTGTTCTTCTCGAGGAGCAAACTTGGACACAAAACCACGTCGTACGAAAAGATAACTTTAGTGGCTTACAGCATTGGCGCAATGCGCGATCCCTTCAACAAAAAACAATCCTTACGCACTTCCATTATTCGCCAATATCTCTGTTAAATTTTAGCGAAATCGGCTTTCAAACCTTCACGATATAACAGTTTTCAAAGTGACACCCCTGCCAAAATTTTGCCTTATAAATTTATTCATGGACAGGTATCCCCCGCGACCTTAAGACGATCACAAGGCCTCCATATTTTATGCAATTTTTAATTGCAGGTTAAAGGGTAACTCAATTTCTATTACCTGTTCTGAGCGCAGGTTCTACTTCCTCTGGAGGTGGGAACCAGCCTCTTGGTCGAGACTTTCCTGGGCCGAGTTGGTATTCACCGAGAATCTGTTGCACCTGGGCCGGGTTGAGTGCCGGGAAATCTCGTCGGATTGTCATCCAGTCAGCCTAGAAAAACACGTGATTGATTGCAAAAACGAGCTTGTCTGTTTGCGGTCGTTACTTGGAAGACGTAACAGACCAATAGATATAGCTTATTTGATGATCTGACAGATGTTGGGGAGCAGAAGTGGCGCAGTGGTGAGAGCACTCGCCTCCCACCAATGGAATGGCCCGGGTTCGATTCCCGAGAGGTTTTTCTCCGGGTACTCCGGTTTTCCCCTCTCTTCGCGTGCTAAAATACCTTTGACACTTAAAAATAAAGTGAAGTGAAGTGATATTTTATGAGTTGCGCAGCGGCGAGGAAAATGCAAGCAACGAGTAATATATCCGCGCGTATTATCTGTCAGACCATCATATAAGGAGTTTATTATTCGACTGCCTAATTTCTAAAATTTTTGAGATTAACTTTGCTCTGTTCCTAACCCGTGAAAATCGGTAATCCCCACTGGTGTAATACGCTCGCATTTTTTTGCGCGTTCTCTTACCCGTATACGGTAAAATGACGTCATAGTCGAATAACAAGATTATAAACCAGATAATTCAACTGACTATATACTGATCAGGTTGTCAAAGTCGTCAAACGTCAGTCTCCAACAACAGTCCTTGTTAGGACTGACCTTATTCAGACAACCACGCTAGACCAACTACTAAGACTTTTGAGGAATTATGATCAGTTTTGTGCATATTTTGGGGCACTTATATCTCTCAATTAATCATAATATTGGCAATTATGTTTCTTTTACCCTACCACACAGAGCACACAATGATCCTTTTTACTTAGAACGGATATTTCACAGGAAACACTTTCCAGAGATCAGGTTTTTAGTTGAAAACAGAAACCGACTTTCTATAGAGGCCCCTAAAATGAAGGTCTTCGGAAAACTGAAGACGTTTTATACTGGGGATATTTTGGGGCCAAAATGACAAAAACCCCTCCGTTTTCAAAGGTTATATTCAGTGTATGTTACACAAGGGAGCGGCAAAGTTAATCCTCCCGTAGAAAATCACAGATTTTAAGCGTTAACGTGGATAAGTTACTTATTGTCTTTAAAAACACCTAGACATCTGCTATTCTAAAGTCGTTAAAACTCCTGCAAGAGTAAACGCAATCGGTTTTTGTTTCCCTTGTTTTCCCACGTGCAAACATGCTGTTTTTTTTTTTCTCAAGACATCAAACGTTTATCTGCACCATGCAGGCTCAATTCAACAGCGCTCTCAGTTATTTCCTGTTATGTGTCACTCGCTAAAAGGGGTATATTTCACTTGGAATGGTTTACCAAGTGAACACTTTAGGTTTTTTTTAGCCAACCAGGAACAGAAACAAAACTATATGTGACCTGACGCGCTTGCACCAATTGCATGGTTTTTCTTCGTTTTTAAATAGGTTTGTAATCGGTTTCTTTTTCTCCACAAACCCGACACAAACCTGCAAAAGCTGTACTTTGGGCGTGGCCAACAAATCCGCCGCGGTCGACAATCTGTTCAAGTACTCATTAGCCTCGTCCTGAAGTTGAACTTGCGCAGCCCAGCTCTCCAACACATCCAGATTGCCCCGAATCTGCGCTCCTTTAGCCCAGCGGTAGAACTTGCCCCCAGCTCCCCGCTCCATCAACGTGTTGAAGAGGGAAGCATTTGTGAAGAAGAACAGATAGGCGAAGAGTTGGTGGATTATGTCATCGTGAACGGAATACATTTTAACAACATCGTAAGTTGTTTGGAAGATGCTGATGACGGTCTCTACTTCCTGCGGTTTCTTGTCGCTGTCCTCGTCGGTATCTTGGAATGGATTAGTGTCCAAGATGGCTGGAAGAGCGATGTACAGGACCTAGCAAAAAGATGAAAATATTCTCAAGTTTTAGTGTCATAAAGGTAGGGTATTCAAAATACCAAACATTGATATTGGCTACTGACAGATTTCCAAAACTTCCTCTTTTCATGAATTCCTTCATTATCGATAACAAACGTGTTTTCGACTGACCTAAGCTTATATGACTCACGGTCTGATGCAATGAACCATTTTAGTGTATTGGGAACATTTCAAAAGACAAGCTAGAAGAATTTAAAATATAAGTTCTAAAGTGTTCTTCTAACCGTTCCTTGTACACATATATCCCATGTGGGAGCTTTGCGCAGTATTTGATTTAGATTGTAAATCCGATCTTAATTAGTAAGATTTTTGGCGATGTTATTCCCTTTTTTCTCAGTATTTGATGATCAGTTTGAGAAGCAGTATTAAACAGCAGGAAGAGTGTTTCATCAGATATCCAATCACCTCAAAGTGGATTAAAAAAACTCAGCTGCACCTCGTTTTTCAACCCACTTCTCAGTGTTTGAATATCCTGATGAAACACTCTTACTGCTGTTTGATATATGACATCCAAGTGGTTTATTTCAACAGTGAGTAGCATGGTCTTTTGCATTCTTTGATGACACTGAACAGTATCTCAGTTATCAATATTAACCCTTTCACTCCCAAGAGTGCCGAACATCAAAATTCAAGAAAAATCCCAAATTTCATTTTGTAAAATATCACGAAACAAATGGTACCATGCAAAAGTACTGCGAAAGAGGTTTCATTTGAATGGTCACACCACAGATTTTCGTCCACAGACTCAAAAGTTAGATCTACAATACATATCTCCATAACTGACTCTGGGATCGGAGTGAAAGGGTTAATGTTATGCATGCTCTAAAAGGGCTGTTATTACAAACATCCCTGCAGATTCCCAATTTTCAAAGTTCCCTGATTCACAGTTGTCAAGTATAGTCCAGTATTTTTGTATTCAACTGTCTAAAACCATGGGCAAGAAAAGATGCAAGCCAGTGCAAGTTTTTGAAATGCCAACTTGCAAGTCAGTAGGGGCAAGTTGTTTGCAAGTTGCAAAAATGCCATTTCCCCACAGACTTGATTAAGTTTATGCCCATACCAAACCAAACAAAACTGAGTAAGTTGTGTCAACTTGTGTATGGTGGCCAAAACAGAAAACATTTGTGTCAACTTGCATCAAACTGGATATAAGTCATTGTTGTGTTGCAGGTTACAGCGCTGATGTTGCGGGTATTACCAATGCTTACGCTGAGGTAGATCTTACTTCTACTTTCTGCAACATTAAAATTTGGTTGTGCATAGATGGTAATAATGTGCAACCTGCAACACAAGAGTGTTGCACGACTAGTTGCACACTTTTGTTGCCCATATTACTTCACCTTAAGTGAAAGTACATGCATTTGGTGGCCAAATGAAGCTGCAAGTCAATGCAAGTGTCCAACTTGCATTACCTTGCATCTCTCTTTCACCAGGGCTGAATACTCTTGAGTCGGTGGATGAAATCCAATGGTGTGACCATTCATATAAAACCTCTTCGGTAGTACTTTTGCATGGTATCATTTGTTTTTCAACATTTTGCAAAATTAAATTTGAGATGTTTCTTGAATTTTGATGTTTGGCACTCTTGGGAGTTAATAAAGCTAAGGGTTATTACCTTAGTAAGATGATACACAGTCTGCTGAAAGGTATAAATGACAACTTCTTCAAGAAACATGAGCAGTTCCTCGTCAGCATTGAGCAACACCTCATCTCCTTGTAAGGCAATTTCTGAAGGATCTTTGATGTACTGTGACATGTTTCCTTGAAGGTATGGTAGCATCTCCAGACAATTGCCCATCCAAAACACCACTGGTCTGAGCTGAGGTAGAAGCTCTTCCAAAGCTTTCTCTGGAACTGTAGTCCTGTTGTTACAAATTTATATTTTTTTAAAGACATTGTTGCACTATATATAGTAAAAGCCCTGACACACGGTGCATCTTTTCTTGCATTTAGTTGCGCGCAACATTTGCAGAAGTAAAATCGAGCTCTACTTTTGCAATGATGCATTCAACAAATTGCATGTTGTGACACCCCCAAAACATCTTGCTGTGCGCAATGCTGCAAGAAAAATTGACACGGTGTGTCTGGGCCTTAACCCTATTTTGAAAAAAATGAAAAAATGAAAAAAAAAAAACAATGTTTATCGGTATAACTTTTACATTTTTACATCATTTAGCATTTCTTTATTGGTTTTGATTTATTTTGAGTCAATTTGGACGGTTTTTATGAGGTTTTGAAAAATTTCAGAAATCAAAGATGGTGGCCGTATAACTAATTACCTAATAACTACATCATATGATGTCATCGTTCTATTGTGCAGACTGCATAGGAGACAGTTTTGGACATACTATGTGCCCTCCAGGTTTTATTGTCAATTAGCCTTAATGTTCTTGAAGTTACAGGGGGGTACAGGAACTCAAAAAAGTCCAGGCTGAATAGGGTTAAAGACATTTTCTTGAAAACTCTCTTGAAATGATAGGAATACTGTACTGAATACCATCATTTTTTCACTTCATACCTTTCAATTGTTTTTGACATTTCTGCTGTCTTCTCCTGAAAAAAAAAAAGAATTTTAGTCATAGCATCCTTTAATAAAAGAAACTTTACTTAGAACTTAGAATCAATTACACCCAAATAGATTTCTCTAATACTGGGCGTATATTATTACTGATGGTGCACTGCAGACTGAAGCATCCATTTTTTCATACTCATTACAACTGAGCTGGGCATGAGTGTGGAAGAGATGCAGATTTCAGATAGGAAGTTTGATGGTTTAATTTCTACCACCACAACATTCCCTTCCCCGGCGTGTCAAATGGGTAACCTTTTAACTCCCAGGAGTGCCAAATTAGTCAAAAGTCAAGAAAAATCCTAAATTTCTTTTTATAAAATATTGAAAAACAAATGGTACCATACTAAAGTGCTGCCAATTAGGTTTGATTTTAATGGCCACACCACAAGATTTCGTCGGCAGACTAAAAAGTTAGAACTACACTACATGTCTTTATTAATGACTCTGGGAGTGAAAGAGTTAAGAGGAAACCAGAAAAAACTGTCGTGGGGTAACCCAATTCATCATGGGTCCCATGATGAATTAATTAACATCTCACTTAGGGGCAGCAGCAATCCCCCTGCTCACTGAGCTTGGAACAAAAATTGTCAATTAACAATCTCTTTCTGCAAAATGGTCTATTGCGGTTGATATGGGTACCACCACAAAATGAAGGTTTGTATGGGAATTGTATTTAAACAGTTGTTTGTTCATGGTGCTCTTATCTATTCACAAAGATGTTAGCAAAATGATTTGAAATAAACAAATGTTGTACATGGTTGATGTCATCAGAATATTTTACATAAAAAATAAAACTTGAACTTACTGATGCAACAGTCTGGATGGCATTTGATATTTTGATGAGAAGCTGCCTTGTTTGTAGTTCTGTGTGATATCTCGCAGAATGTTCAATACACATGATTAACAAATATGATGGCGCCAACTTGTACCCATCTGCTGACAAATCTACAATGTCCATTATCATGTCCAGCAAATCATCTTCATCATGAGGCAGATAAGACAACCTTAACTTGTTGCTGGGTTCATCTTGAATGTCTATAACATCAACAGCATTTGATTCAAGTCTGTGTGATTTGGAGGCATTTGCAGACATTTGCAACTTGTGAAATTGCTTCAAATTATTAAACCATGTTAACTTCATTGACATGTCTTCTACTTGAGAGGGATCCTTAAACATGAACAAGTAATGCTTTCCAAATGAAACTAAGTCTCCAGGGTGAAGTTTAGAACTTGACGAAACAGTTAGACCATTAATGCAGACATCAGCACCCCTGTAGGGTTCCAGATAAATACCAAAATTCACATTGTAGTCTTCTTGTTCAAAATTAGGAGCCGATGTTTCAACTCTCTTGCTTAAAGTACAATGCTGCAGTAAGACATCCGGAGCAAAAAGAACAATGTCTGGTGATTGATCATCCAGATGATGAACAGGGCGACCAACCAGTGCTAACTGTTCATCTAGTCTGTGGTATAAGAAGTCATCATGGTTACTGGAGCCTTTAAGAAGGAGCAGATAAGGTGTGTCCATAGGTGCAATCAATGGAGATTGAATCAAGGAAGCTCGTCCAGAACTTCCCCCTTCCTCTGCACTCAAGCTTGGAAAATGTTCTCCAGTTGATGAAGGCTGAGAAGCATCACTTGCTCCTCTGTCTCGCTGATTTTCCTTGAAGGTTACTGGCACTTGAGCTCCACGCACTGATGCAGCTTTCATGACAGCAACACTTCCTCTTGGTTTAAAGAATGAAGAATCCTGAGTTTCCACTCGCCTTCCTAATTCAAATCTGCGAGAAAATCCTCCAATTGGTTTCCACAACTGTTGAAGCACCAGCGGCTTCTCTTTGTCACTGATTACCCTGGCATACTCAGTTTCCCACTTATCGGCATCTTCCTCTGGATTTTTAACATTTACACCACCAGTTCTTTTTGCAAAGTAACCAATCACATCACAAAGAACATAATCTGAAGCCTTTTCTGTGTTCAGTGAATATCTTTCCAGAGCCTGCTTGACAATTTCATCAGCAGATGTCAACTCGGTGGCTCTCACACTCTTGTAGTTTGAACCTGGTGAAACATGATCTCCAAAAACCTTGAGAATGCCAGGTGCTAACTGCTCTGTTGACAGCTCAGTGTGAACTTTTTCAGCTTCTTTCTTTTTTATTTTCAGGCGACCCAAAGATCCTTTTCTCTTATGCTTTGTACGGGCCATTTTGTGTGCTGCATGAGAGCTCTGATCTGGCTGACTTCCAACTCCATCGAAAAACATCCCCAAACCTTTCCGCGGAGAGCTTAAAAAGTTTCTCACATTTTGACCTCTTGATGATGAAGGCATTTTATCATTTATTATCTTGGTGTCTTGTGCTGGAGATTTTGACTTTGTAAATGGATTTCTGCCAGGGGTTGGACTATCATGTCTTGCATAAGCCTGCCCAGGAGAACTACCAGTAGAGCTGTTATTGCTCCCTGTGCTCCATACACTGGCTTTTGATGGACTTGGACTTTGACTTGGAATAGGAGAGATGGGTTTTACAGTAGAATTACTTGAGGCTGTTCCGTTCAGCACTAATGCCTTGTCTGTGACTTCTTCACCATTTGGTGTTATAGCTGTCTGAGGTGGTTTCTTTATATCCAGACGCAGGACAAATCTTGGATGCTTTTTGGCATTTAATGCAATTTCAAGAGGGGCATCAGAAGGATCTAAACAAATTTCATCTGCAAGAGAATGGAATGAAAATCTGTTATTTGTGGACTTGTTTTGCTAATAAATAGCACTGTGAACTTTGCGACTGAACAAATATGAGGCCAAGAGTGCAGGGGAATGTCAAAACTCTTCCATTTATTTTGTGCATGGGGCAGTAATTAAGTGTTGAATCACTCATTTGGCAGACTCATTGCTGACTTTTAACCAATCATATTAGCAGATGATTCCAGCATTTGATTCCAAACCAATTATTGTGAATTGGCATACTTTATTCTTTGCTTGCCACCCATTGAGATACACTGAATTGTGTCTGTTGTAAGTATCCACTTTGGCTTATGTTTTACAACAGTCATTATTTTAACACCACTATTTAATAAGTAGGCTAGCAAACTTTTGCATTAGTTAACAATTTATTATAATCGTTTTGTTAAAGTATTAAATTAAATACACCATACTTCTCTTCATGTTAGATTTGAAAAAAAATCTTCACAAAAGACAATATCCTCAAACTCCCAATATTGGCTCTAAGAATTTAATAATGCAACAAGACAATATTGTCTTAGCTTGAGGATTTTCTTTTGTGCTCATAATCTACCTGCTTGAAAAGGTATTGAAAATAGTTGTATATCACTGCTCTTGTAAATACTTGTGGTATATTGGAATTCATTGATAAGAGGCAGGCACATTAGCCAGTGTAGATATGTGAGCTGGCATGGATGTTTGTTTTGTCTATCTAAAATGTTTTACAAACAACTATTGCAAACATCAATAAGACACTATATAATGCTAAACATTCTCTAGACAACTGTGACATCATAAGGCAATTATTTGTCATTTTTGAAACAGGAAATAAAAGAATTAAGGGAAATAATATCTGAATGTGGTCATTTGCTGTTCTCCATATGTATTTTAAATTTTAAATTTTATCAATTCTGGCATCTGGCTCATGTCATTGTAGTAAATATGTGTAAAATCCTGATAATCTCATGCTTATCACAGGGTGAAAACTGAGAAATTATAAAAATTTGACCTTTTGTCACAGATTCTCTAGTTCTTTGTAACTCAACCTAAGGATAAGAGATTTTAAAGCAACATTTGTCTTAAATATGTATTCGTTAAGGTTTACCAGAAAATCCTATTATATTTAAAAGCCAGAAGAATAAAATGTGATCTCATTTGGCGATCTCATCTCATTTTTTTTTTCTGAAGTTTACGAAGAGTAAAATGTTACTTTTTTTTGAAAAAGTTTAAATAACGTGACCAAGTCAAATTGTAGCATAATTAAGGGAATCCAATTAACTGCTCTTCAATTCGCTATGTACTAACAACTGTAAACTATTAGTGAGCCCATCAAGTTTCAATTATATTCACGCAATGACGCCAGCATACTGCCCTTCCATAACAAGGTTTATTCCTTTTCCGCGATCTTAGGTATGGATTGTATGTCAAGATTTTCATCGCCAAAATTTCAAACATTTCCCCTTCCGTGTACGAGTACAGAAGAAAAGTAAAGATTGTCAACCATGCTATGTCAGGAATGGACTTCAAAGTAAACATTGCCAAACAACAATCTTTAGAGACTTTCAATTTGCGTTAAAAATTGATTTAATTCGATGAGGATAAATGCCAATCAAAAACGAAAACGTTTAAGTTTATTTCTGTACCGAGCAGAAAAAGAGACGTTACCAAACTGACGATAAAATTTTCCCGATGGAACTTTTTGCTTTTTGGGCTGAAACGTTAAACAAAATCAAACTGTAACGTCCGGGGAAATGTAAATTTGAAACCGCGATTATTGAAAAAAATACTTGAACGTGCACGATGGCTTTCGCTATGCGACAGAGTGTTTGCTTGGATTCGTCATGATTTTTTTTTGTTTTGTACGTTACCTTCTTCATAGACTTCGTATAGTTTGGCTTTTTTCACGACCGTGGAATTCACCAAATCGGGCTTAAACTTCTCAATCAGAGTCGGCAATAACTCGGAAACCAATGTTCTGTTAGTCAGGCGCAAGGCTTTTGTCAATTCCTCCTTGCCGTCTTCGAAGTAGAAACGTAACGCACCTTCGAAACCCAAATCCTGAAAAAGTGAAAGAAGATACAATCAGCGACGATCATGTGTTCGAATATTCTACTGTGTACGTCACACGCCAAGTAATCGATTCCGAATGACTTTTTATATCCTGTCGGTCCTAATATGATTTAGCGAAATGCAATTTTACCTTATCACGCTTGATGGGTCTAACGATGTTGTGACACTTCACTCTTGAATAAGCTTCTACGAGCCGTAAAATTGAACTGCTGAGCGACAAGGGCAACAAAATTATCCGATGATTGTTGTCAGTAATAACCCAATTTTCTACGGCGCGCGGATAAGAACTTATTGGTGCCAATTTCGAAAGGCGGCACGAGCGACAGTGCACGCTGATGTTATGATTAACATATGATAAATAAACGCATTCCTTCGACAATATATTTCGTGATAAAACACTCACGTACCTCTTTCAATATCAGTCGGAAAGCCCCATGTTGGTTGCCTTTGTTGTACGCCGCGATCTTGAGCCCAAGCTCCCGTTTCGTGTTCCGCAATTCCGATTCTTCATCCTCTTTGTCTGAACTCTGTGCTTCTTCGGCAACAATTCGCAAGTGCGCTAGAATGCGTGGATCTGACAAAATGTTCGACGATGATCGCTTCGAGAACAAACCCTGCGGCTCCTGTCCTTGAATGATGTCATCCATGCGTGCGGAAAGCCATTCGAGAGCTTCACGTGGAAGGGAACTTCAAAGGGTCTTCGAGTCCAAGACAGTCACCAATGTCTGAAGTGTTACTCGCTATTCTCTCGGAAGAGCAGCGGGAGTTGATTGACAAGCAAAAGACGTTTTAGATTGCTGTTTATAGAGTCACTTTTCTTATTGGTTGTGGAACAATGCAATATTTATAACATTTCTACGCCATTGGTTGATTGTAAAAATCACTTACCACGAAAACAAAAGAGACTTAAACTTGTCAAAAATCCTTAGAGAACAAGCAAAATTAAAATCTAAACAGCGGTGGGAATTTTTTTTTTTAATCGACTTCAGATCACATCATGTAATGTCGATTTTTTTAAATTTAATAAAAGAGACTGAAGTTGTATCTTTGATCTCGGACCTCGTATATAAAATTTGATTTTACAGTTTTTCTCAAATTTCAACAAAATTGAAAAACAAACATCGACACAGGAGCAACAAAAGTATACTCAATATCTATCAATGGCCACACTTTCGGTTTTGTCCACAAATTCAAAAGTTAAAACCAAAGTTTAATAAATAAATGCTTCGAGGCTTATTCCCTGACAATAGTTTGTAAATAATTTATTCAATTCTAATTGAATAAATTTTTTAAAAAAGAAACCCCATCTTCAATCCTGAACGTCAAGAATATTGTTAAAGAATATATTTGTAATCTAAACTTTTACACAACACACTATATATGTGAGAATTTTCTGTTTCTAAAAACTGCTAAAAAGATATATTAAATTTTGCCGCCGGAAATTTTTTAGCGCGCCAAAAATTATAAACAACAGCTATTGGTCAGCAGTAATCCCCATGACACTCGGCACCAAGGCAACGCAGTGTCCTGGAAGGTCACAAAATGGCGTTCGGGGTTGTTTAGGAATTCGAAAAACAAATTTTAGAGGTTCGAATTCAAGTTTGAATGATGGAAAAGTGGAAGAAACGTTTAAAGAAAACCTTGTCCATCTCTAAAAGCTCGTCAAGTTCGAGTTCTTCGGGTTCATCTTCGGGATCGGAGAGCGAAGAAAGACCAGATAATGAGGCCGCTAACGAGCCATTGTCCCGCCAGGAGAAAAAAGCGTAAGACTTTTCTTCACTAGATTTAATATTTTCCTTGAGTTGAGAGGTCTTTACAATGTAATTGTGCTATGTGTTTTTTTACAGACCTTCTGACAAACCGTGGAGCATTACACACTCCAACATTGAAGTCAAAACTCGACCTATTGACAGGTAAATCTATAATTTAAAGCTAATTTCTATTAAATTTGTTGTAATTTGCTACTTCTAAATATGCAGTGCATTCGCTATTCAAATTGTTGTATTTTTTGAGGGGGTTTGGTCAGGGATTTCTTGATTTTTCGAGAAAAACGTGCAATAATCCTTTGTAGAATAATAGGCTTTTACTTTCTTTGCGTTAAAGACTGTGACATTGACAGACTGAAGGCGCCATCAAAAGCTCATTTCTCCTTTTCTTGTGAGATGATAAATATACATAATTATATCAAATTAAATACTACCATTTCATTTACTGAATTATCTGCCTAATCAGTCTTCCCAATCCACTACATGAAACTCATTGTCCAACTAAGCTACTACCCTTTCTGTTATATATTTTTTGATGTTGGCAAATAAGGAATTCAATTGGCCACTCTGAAAAAATACCATAATACTCTTTTATGTGCAGGCTCAGCCTCACCGAGGTGTAATTATCCAAGCCTCTTTTGTTAGAATGGCACAATGGAATTCAGAGTACATGTAGGAACGCTAGCATAGCATTGTGTGTTCACATAAAAATGTGCACCGTATGCAAATTGCCGCGAAGTTGAAGCAAAGCATGTGCAGTTCATGCTGAAAACAAATGAAATCGTAAAATCAGGCTTACATCAAGCACCACCCAAACCTGCACTTTAAAGAGTATTATGGTATTTTAAACCGGGGGGGAGGGGGGGGGGAGGGGGTACTCAACAAAGTTTTGTACAGGGATGCTCCGCCCCAAGGTTCAAACCCTTACCCTTTCATATACCGTTTTTGACAGAAAAGGTACCCCTTTCATATACCTTTCATTGAAAATGGTACCGCTTTCATATACCTTTAAATAAAAATGGTAACCCTTTTCATATAGCCTTCACGTGCGTCTGTTTGATTTATTTTGAAAGGCCTTTTTTATTAGACTTAAATGGCAGTTTTCCCTACCCTTTTTACGCCTCATCAGCGTGTTTTTGGTACCCTTTCGTATTCTTCATAAAATCCCTACCCTTTCATATACTTCAACTCGTGAAATCACGACCCTTTCATATACCTCCAGCCTAAAAAAGGTACCCCTTTCGGGCAGAGCATTCCCGTATAGCCCATTATAGGGAGTACCCCCCCCCCTGGGATTTTAAATAGTTTCTAGAGTGGGCAATTAGCATTATTTTGTTTGTAGTTCAAGCAGAGTAAAGCCCCCGGTAGCAACAAGGAGAAAGGTAAAGAACTCTGATGGTACAAGTAGCTATGCTGAAGAGATAACGACAGAAGTACGACCTCCTTGGCAAATGCTGAAGACAAATGACGCTCTTCCACCCAGAGCACTGACTGTTACCAAAGTAACACAGTCGCATGATCTTCAGGTAATGTATAATATGAAGTGGTTTAAATTTCTCTTTGGTTTGAAAATTTTAAAATCAATTTAATTTTTATTTTCATTTGTCTCGTTTTATGGTAACGAACCAAGACAAATAAAAAAAAATTAAACATGTTTGAAAAGTTTCAAACAAAGAAAAATTTGAACCACAACATTATATGAAGTGTACCATTTGACAGAATTGCAATGGAATCTGTTATTTTGAGAGCAGACCAGTTCTTCAGAGTGGGATTAGCACAGTCATTTTGCAAACTGATAGGTCTGATACAGGGGCAGATTTAGGGGGAGGGTGCAGGGGGTGCGCACCCCCCCCCCCCCTGAGATGACCTAGTCTGCGTTGTTTGCTTTTAAAATTTGTTTACGTCACCCTTCAGTTACGTCATTCCTTAGAGGTGCACCCCCTCCTAAGAAAAATCCTGGATCCGCCCCTGTGATATAATAAATTAATAATAATAATGTTATTATCCATGTTCAGTTTAGAAATACAATGGATTTACAATATGAGCTATAAACTTTAATGCAGCATATAGTAACAATATATGGTTAAATTTAAATGCTTTGTTAAAAGAGATAAAAAAAAATATCCAAAGAAAAACAGTACTAATTACTATAAAATATTCACAGTAAAGACACCGTTCTTGCCTGAGACAACTAGCTTTATAAGGTTGTGTGTAGGAGTTGGTTGCAGGCTGTGTGATTATAACCTGTTACATAGGGTTGTTAATGTTGCAATTAAGAGTCTGGCTAGCCAGTATTGAAAAATGGTGTGCCATTAGTTGGGGAAAGGGGTGGGGGAGAGGGATGTTTAAACAACCCCTTCCCCTCCCACCCCCCAAGAAAATGTACTCCCCACACTTCCTCTGTTAGAACATGACAGTGACTGGTGGTTATTGCATTAATTTGATAGACATTTAATCTGAAGGTCAGAGATTTGACCTGGGTCTCTACCCTTTCAAAGTGCAAACCTGTGAGTGTGTTAGTGGCCGTGTTTTCACGAGCGAGCAAACCAGGTCGCTTAAGCTTGTCAGCAATTAAACAACAAAGAAGGGCATTGTATTGTCGTTCTTTTGTGTTCTAATTTTCTATTGTCTTAACAAAAGAAAATATATCTACAGGAATGTTAAGCGAGAAATACCGCCTCGTGAAAACACAGCCAGTGATATATATTTTTTTAAATCAATTCTTAAAGAGTAAAAGGGTACCCACTCAAAATAATTTCCTAAATTAGGTTTGTAAAGAATATGCAATTTGTGATGTTATAAGCTATGTATGTTATGGTTTGAATTTTTTTTATTGGTTTTAAAATTTCAAACCTGTTTAATTTGTACTTTTGTTTGTTTAGATTGGTTACCATTATAATAGTGAAAACAAAAACTAAAATTTGAACTGCTTTGAAAATGTCATATAGCAAAACAAAAACTTTTACAACATGCATAAAAAAATTGTCTACTGTATGGCAGTCAAATTATGTGAACAAATACTTTGAACTTAATCTGAAAAGAAAACAAACTAAACAAATATTGAATTTATAAATACAAGACAAACATGTAAGAGCTAATTGTCACATTGAGTAATTATTACTAATTCACACAATACTGTTTTTAATGTCAGTATTTTTTCAAATGCAAAAATATGAATTGACACAGACTGTTATTAATCATTTTCATTGTTTCCAGACTGTTAATTCATTGTGCTGCTACATGAAGAAATATAAATTATGTACATGTACTAAATTAATTACTTGGGAAACCTTTGTGCTGTTACATTTTATATCAATGACAATCTGTCAATGATCTGCAGTTCATGGTAAATGATTATGTTTGGATCAACTTAATTGTTTGTTTCTTAATTATCCCAAGAGAATCTTTAATTTGCAGACTAAAATATTGGGCAGTCCCAAGCTGTGCGAGTATCAAAATATTTAATTTGAACAACTCATGAATAAAATATTGTCATTGTCACCTGCTGTATTTGTATCTTGGTTACCAAGCTCAAGGTGTTTGATTTTGCAAGCCAAACTTATAATTTATATCACTGTCTCTATCTAACATATATTTCAAAGTCAATGCTGAGGGGGAAGTGAGAATTGAAAAGATAATTTATATTTGTTAACAATCTTGAAATCTTGTGGAAAATGCTTGAAGAAAAGTATACAATTTTCTCTTCAAATGAAAGCTTGAACAAGGATCATGAGGTACAATGGTAAACATTTGCATGTCAGAAGAATATTGATAAAATACCGGTATATGATATCAATGGTAAAATTATTAATTTTAAAAATAGTTTTTTGTAGATTATTATTTTTAACTTCTTACTCCTTTTTGGGAAAGAACATGTGCTGCATTTTTGCTATTCAAAAGTCTGTCATACTAGAGACTGTACAGTGGTGTAGATAGATTTCTGAATGTGAATTGTCCATGGAATTTGTTTTTATTTTGATGGGTCTTTACGCTCATTCTGGCTCATGTAACATCTGAATTTGCTTTTAAAATTATTATGTGAGTAGTGCATTGTACATGTATGAAGGCCTCACTGGGTATTTCAAATATGAATTTCTGGTAAAACCCTGATAATTGCACACAACAGTAATGCCAGCTCATTTCTAAAACCCTAGTTAATATAGACATAAGAGCAAATTAACTATAAAGACACTTAGTCATGACAAATATTTTGGGTGTTTCTTGGTGTTGCGGAAGCCATTGTTGGTTAGCTTTTGTGTTGTGGTGTGGGTATATTCAAGTTCAAGTTCAAGTTCATTTTATTCACACTTATTCAATTATAATATAACAACATTAAGGAAAATAAAGAAGTAAGAACAAAGCTAACTATACATTGAATTAAACATAACAAAGAAAAAGTGTGACTGTGTAGTAGCCAAAGGAGCCAAGCTTTCGAGTTCAGTGTCTTTTGAATCTTTTGTTTTACGCCGTTTGGTGATCACACCATACACAACACCATGCAAGTATGATTGTATGTATGATTGTATAGTTTTTACCAAAAAGAGCAAAAATTCCCAGTGATAATTAATTTGACCCTTGAAAACTATTCTATAAAACCTTATTTTACCATAAAGGCAGTGAACCACTCACCTTAATTAAGATTGAACATCCATTGAACTAACCACTAGACTAGTGTACTGGCTTCACATTAAGGCATGCAAGCTAGCTTTTTAAACAACATAATTCTTTATTATTATAAGAGTAACCAAATTTTGCTTAAAGCCATGCAAACCTGCGATATAAAAGGCAGCTGGACTGTCCAACTCATGCAAATGAGCAAAATCTATTGTTCTTGCTCATTTGCATTAGATTTGGCGTGGGGCTTTGCCCTTTGTTCTCCTGGTTCCCTTCTCTTTACTCCTGAATAACAGCATTGCCTTCTTTTTAGGCCTTCAACAAGGACTGTGAATATGAAGGGTTGGAAGCTGGTAGGGCATTTGCACTGTATCATTATAACTGCTTTTTAACATTTTTTTTAGGCTGTAATTGGACTGGAAGCAGCCTATGCTGAAGGTCAGTCATCATCTGATTGGCTGGGAAGTCACAGTGTTGAGGCCGGAGGTCTTTCTTTTGATGATATAATGAAATGTGGAATCCCTGTCAAGTAAGTGTCACAAATTTCTCTGTGTACTTTGTATTTTCATGATCAGGAGGTATGTCTTACTGTAATTGTTTTTAGCCTAGCAGCTATTTGTGTTGTAGTATGGGTATTGTCTAGTGAGTCTTTTGTCATTCACAACACCAAGACACCTTTTTTTTGCTAAAACTGTTGCCTTGCCTATAAAGATCACTTACTGTTTGTCAGAACTTGCCGAGTGGTCAGTTTGTCAACAAAATGGACACTATTAAAGGATTTGCTTGTTCCTACGAGTCAATCAAACTGAAACATGCTACATATATTTACGAGTTGATCGACCAGTCTGGACAGCCAGTTCAAAAAAATAATGGCTCATATTGCTGTTTACAAATTGACCAGCTCTGCCAGCCAGTTAATTCTCACAAATGTTAACGTTAGCACCTTACATGTAACTTAGTGTTAAAGTCTGTGGTTTGTATTTGTTAATATTTATTTATTTTTTATTTATTTATTTATTTATTTATTTGTTGTTTTTCAGACCACCATCAGGTGAAGACCCCAGTAAAGTTCACATGAAATATGATGCTGTGAAATTACAAGATTATGAATTTAAAATTACCAAGTAAGTAATAACTATATAATTATCGAACTAGAAAACCTAACCTTGGTGACACGTCACTTGTAAACATGTGCACATCAACCAATTATTGCTGCTACACAGTTGTAAAAGGTAGATTCTAAATAATGCTTTATGTACAGTTTGGATTATCAGTTTTAACAGTATTATTTCCTGTCAAATAATAGCTGTGGGTTTTCTTTTTGTTTTATTTGCTCCAAAAGGGGGCAATTTAAAGTTCAAGGGAGGCAGTCTCGTTGAGTGGTAATAGAGGTGCAGACAATTTTGTAATCTGGAGACCCTGGTTTCAAGTCTGCCTCTCTCACTGCCAGCTGGATTTGTAACATGGAAGTCCGGCCTTGTTCAAATACTTTGCTGCGTTATGTAATACCCAACTGGTTAGCTTCTGTTACAGACGTAAAACTGAAGCTTCCAAATAAAGAACGTGTCTGCAACAAATGGTGACTCAGGCGACATTCACAACAACTGTAGAAACAGGAACACAAAATTTACTATGACAATGTGCTAGAAAACTACAGCTATAAAGTAATAAAGTTAATTATAAAGTTCAGTTTGCTTATCTGCCTGGATCCAAAAGGTCTTCAAGGTCCAAGAGCCACGAAATGGAGCGAAGCGAAGAAAAACTTCAACGATCGAGCGAACCCAAATCTTTTTTATACACTCAGCAAAAACTAAAAACTGGAAACCATGTGCTTAATTCCCACATTTTCCACATATGGGCAATGGAATGATTACATAGCATATATACCTGACTTGAACAACAACACGGGAGCGTGACCTTCATAACACTTCCCACCAGTTGGGATTCTTAACAATGTTTAGTTTACTTTGGATATTTATTTGAATGATTAACAGTGTCCCCAATTAGCACTAAGTGCTAAATACCTTAACACTTATTTGTTATAAATAAAGTGATTTGTTTATTTTTAATTTATGTGAACTCAGTATGTTTAGGAGCATCAGTTCAAAATTAAGTTCCCTTAAAAAGTGGGTGCTAGTAAATAAATTATTACTATCACATTACTGTGGGTGGAAAGTGATTTGTTTATTTTTAATTTATGTGAACTCAGTATGTTTAGGAGCATCAGTTCAAAATTAAGTACGACTTCCCCCAAGCTCTTGGCATTCCTTGTGTGTTGCCATGGTTTTACCTTTGCCTTCATCTTGTTCGTGATCCAGCCCGGGCGGTGCTGGGGAGATAAGGAAGGCTCTGCCAATACTCTTGTCCTATCCCCAAGTTGCGGGGAGATAAGTGAGGCTTACGTTGTGCGCATAACCCGAAGTCGCGAATTACCTGCCACAGGGCTGTGTCCCCCCTATTACGCCACATTGTTGTTGTTTTATTGCGTATCAACATGTTCGTTTTGGGTTTGGTTACATCTAAATAAGTCCAAATAGCAACATAGGAACAGTGACATTAATGAAGCTTTTACTGAGCAGTAAAATGCAGTTAATGGAACGTGACGCCCTAGGGGTAACTGGTCACGCAAACATTGCCCAGTGAGTAAACAATAAGCAAAGCTTCCATTCATTATGAATGTGTTCTATTCATAAGCTTGGATAAATGGTATTCATGTCTAGAAATCGATCAGATATGTGGAGATACAGACTAGAAATATTATCTTATCTTTACCTCGATTGGTTGTCGTTTTCCTAAAGCTCTATTCATGGCTCGTAGTTAGCCACGTTGTGTATTTTTACTTTGTAGTACAAATGTAGTCATTGGTCGCATTCAAAGGCACTGTCTTGTTATAAAAGCAGTGGGACACAATCCCAGGTCATTATCCTGGCAGCATTGCACGATGTAGTTACAGCTTATAAATTGTTTCCCACCCTCCCTCCCTTTGGAGATGGGTTGTTTTTGTGTACTTTATTAAACTGGGGGTCACTCCTTGTGGTTTGGCTAAGTCTGCGTAGCGACTTCCCCCAAGCTCTTGGCATTCCTTGTGTGTTGCCATGGTTTTACCTTTGCCTTCATCTTGTTCGTGATCCAGCCCGGGCGGTGCTGGGGAGATAAGGAAGGCTCTGCCAATACTCTTGTCCTATTCCCAAGTTGCGGGGAGATAAGTGAGGCTTACGTTGTGCGCATAACTCGAAGTCGCGAATTACCTGCCACAGGGCTGTGTCCCCCCTATTACGCCACATTGTTGTTGTTTTATTGCGTATCAACATGTTCGTTTTGGGTTTGGTTACATCTAAATAAGTCCAAATAGCAACATAGGAACAGTGACATTAATAAAGTGATTTGTTTATTTTTAATTTATGTGAACTCAGTATGTTTAGGAGCATCAGTTCAAAATTAAGTTCCCTTAAAAAGTGGGTGCTAGTAAATAAATTATTACTATCACATTACTGTGGGTGGGAGGGGGAACTAATATTCAAGGGAATATAATTTATTTCATTTGCTAATTAACATATTATGATCCTCATGATTTTTGTTTGTATTTCAGTCTTATTCAGTTATGCCAGCAGAGAATTAATTGGCTGTTAAAAGGGAGTAGAAGGGTAAGTGATTTATACATGTTTATATGTTGACCAGTGCAAACACAACTGGCTTGGATGTCATCATCATCATCATCATCATCACCGCTCACCACCACCATCACCACCACCTTCTTCATCTTCATCTTCATCTTCATCTTCATCTTCATCATCATCATCATCTTCATCATCATCATCATCTTCATCTTCATCTTCATCTTCATCATCATCATCATCATCATCATCATCATCACCATCATCTTCATCATCATCATTTGCCATGGTTGCCTTTTTTCCTTTTTATAATGCAGGCATTTGGTCTGGTCAAGGGACAAAATGTAGCCTTACTGGTTGATGCATCAGATTCTAACAGCGGATATGGAAGATTACAACTGTTTCAAGAGTCATTGTCGGTAGGATGCACTCTTTGCATTTTGAATTTATTATTAAATGGTTGTGCAATGAATTTTTTTACAAGAAATTATTTTCAGAACCATACAAAATAATGTAACCTTTTTTTTGTTTTCTTAAATATTTTGCAATGTTAGGAACTTATAAATGAACAGTTGGCGAATAAAGAGAGGTTATTCTTGGTGTCGTTTGGAACACAACCCAAGGCACTATGGACTGTGGTCAGAGATGTTAACTGCAGAATGTAAGTTTGGCATTTAATATTATTAAATATTGGTAGCCTCTTTTCATGGCTCATTGAATTTTAGTGTACTTTACACAGTTTGTTGTACTGTTACAGTATTGTTAATAATGTTTGCAATTGCAGAATTGAAGAGTCTCATTGGTGGGTGAATAGTCTTCGTTCTCAAGGTGGATGCAATGTACTGTCTGCACTTAAGCAAGTCATCAAGAGAAAAGAGATTGACTCCATTGTTCTAGTCTTAGGAAGCTGGTAAAATTAAAATCTACATTGTACTTATCTGCGACTTTATTTTGTAAGGTTATTATAAAAAGACTCCATCATCCATCATTTGGACTGAGATGTGTTAAAATGGTATCTGATTGTATGAGACCACAACAGTATGTTTTTAAACAGCCAGAAGTCATAAGGAGCTGTAGCAATTAAAAGAGTGTTGGAAATCAAGAAACATTAATTTCCAGTCGGTGCAGCCACACAGTAGTGAACTTGTGTCTAAAAGTGTGATAGAGATAATATTGTTAGTACCATGGCATCACTCACTCACTTTCATAGATGACTTTAAATTATTTTGATTGCAGCCCTGATCAAAATCCCAAAGTGATCTGCGATTATGTCCGTGAGTCACTGGCAGGAAGGAAGGCTCCTCTACATACTGTGGCATATGACTGCAGCATCTCAGCCACTAATGTAAGGATCAGTGTTTTGTTATGAAACAAAACCTTAGTTTAAGTCCTTATGGGTTTGTAGTGGAGTCATGATATAGTTAAGTATTGCTTTACAATTTCTGAATGCCCTTAACAAATATTGAATACGGTAGCTGTAATAGTATTATTGTTATATGTACATGTATTGTTGTTTCAGATGTTTCTGAAGGAACTGGCAGAGCAGACAGGAGGGAGATATCATTGTTATGTTTCTACTAGTGATGTGAGTATAGTGTGTCATAATACAATTTAGTATTGATTAATAATTTTTATGGACATCTACAGTGTGACACACCTTATCATGAGTACCCAACAAAAGTTTTTACAAGTTTCTATGATATCACCAGCTAATTCTTATAATCAATAAAGTGAATAAAATCTTTGTATTTTGTAACTATTTTTACACTTCTATGATAAATATGAAGTAACAAGATTACATTCCATTGTGCTCAACTTTGGACGGAAGCATGCCCGTCAATTCAAATTTGTGCTCTCTGATTCGTTAACTTGTAAAAAAGTTTGTTGGGTGCTCATGGTAAGGCACATTGCACTGAAAAGCAGAAAATCATATTGGGTCAATCCTTGGACACCGTACTGCACAATCTCAGCTCAGCAGTGTTTGGGAGACTCACAACTAGGAATGTTTACTAGTGAAAATGAAAATTATGGGACAAAATTACCTTTTTCTTTATTATTAATGTCAGATGTCCTTGCCAAACAATAATAACATGTAAAAGATCCCCAAAGTTTTTCCAAACCAACATTTCAGCTCATCAAGCATTCGTAAACACAACGGCCGTAATGGCGGACTGACGGTTTACTCCAATTTACTCCATGTATGCTATTACCAAAGTGTAACATATCAACAAATTCAAAACAAAAAATGAAAACAACACCCCGAGATTGCGCAGTACAGACTGTAATTCAGCTTTAACTTACTAGAATTTTAAAGAAATTCTAATCAATTTTTAAATGCCTCATTAATGCCTGTTCTGTTGACTGATTTTATATTGTTGCGTGGGTTCTTTTTCAGGAACAAATCATGACTGGGACTGATCTCAGTTTACTGGCAGAAGAATTGAGGAAGGCTCAGGAGGTATTAGCAAAGATCAAAGAGATGAAATGTGGAGCCATTGGAGATACAAGAATTGCTGTTCAAGCAAGTGCTTCCAGTACTTTGAGCACTGTAAGTATACCTTTCTTAGCCACAACTCTGTCCAGGATCTTCATTATTAATTAATGTTATTATTTGCTATATATGGTAGGCCAATCAAGTGTAAAGAATTTACACTTGCCATTGAGCTGTACTACACCTTGTTTAGTCTTTAAGTCAAGGCTGTGCTCTACTGTATTTGAAATCATATGGAGCCCAAAGCATCCCAACTATGAAATTTGGGGTGAAAAAAATTAAGTTTATTTTGTCATCCGAAGACAAAAAGTTGGTAGCCTGGGGGTGACTGTGCACTGCTCTTTAGCAGTACAGCTCAGAACTACTGTAAATGCCCACAGGATGAGTGTAGTTGTCGGAAGAAGGGAGGGGCAGCCACTGATAATCTGATCACATGAGAGGCGATGTTTGTGGGTGACCTTGGTGAGAATATGCAGACAGCTCTCTTGTTATGGACATCTTTCTAATAAAATGGAAAACTCTAAAAAGCACGCACAAAATTAATGTTAGTCACTGGTGTTGTACTTCAGTCCTTAACTCTTTCTTTCTCTACGATGGACATATATAAATTTAGTTCTTTCAATAATATTGTTCACATTAATGTGGATGGAGGCGTGGTGCTTTAGTGATTGGCTTGTGACTGTCAGACTTTCAATCTGAAGGTCGGTGGTTTAAGCCTGGTCTCTGCCATCACATTGTTTCGTTAGACAAGAAACTTTGCTCCACCTTGTCTCTCTCCACTCAGGTGTTCAAATGGGTACTGGCAACATAATGCTGGGGAGTAACCTTACGATGGACTAGCATCCTATCCTGGGGGGGGGGGGGGGAAGGGTAGTAATACTCTCAATCGCTTCATGCTACAGAAACGGGGTTAAGCTCTGGCAGTTGTTACCAATTAGGCTTGTGAAGACTTACCTCACAATGTGGACCTCCACTTTGTCTCTGTCCTCTTCTGAACAACAACAAAAAAGACAACTGTAGAGCCTGTTATTTTGCAGATTCCTCTAAGTATGGACCTGATGAGGCTACCTACAGAGGAAAGCGAGACACTTGCAGCTGACAGCTCCCCGCTGGTGGTGGAGCATCCATCATTTCCTGCAAGAACATCAGCTGAGTGGCTGAAACAACATGGACTGAAAGGTGAGGTTATTGGGAAGTGAATGTGCTGATCAATGTCCAGATTTCTCACAAACTTTTGAAGTAACTAATGGACTGTTGGAGTAGACAGCCAAGATTTGGGAAAATGCTATCTCTTCTAAAGAACAGCCCAGCTATTTAAATAACGCAGACTGCTATTTTTGCAATTGTGCAATGTGCCGTCAAAAAGCAGTTGAACCCTTTGACCCAAAACTTCATTGGAAAGATTTGTGTTGTTAACATTATTAGCGCTTATCAAATAACTGTTGACTTACAAACTTCAAACATCTCTCAAAGTCATGGGAACCTGACATTTTTAATTAGTCATTACCGGTATTAATCTGTGTTAATTCTTTTCCATACAGCCAAAGGACTGAATCTTTACCAAGTACTAGCTCCTAATTCATTTTCCTATGTGGATGGGTACATTTCTGCTATCAATAGAAATGTACACTCACTTATTTATCAGAGAGTAAGGCTTACATTGTATTTACTATCCTCTTATATGCTTGCTTTGTTATATTTAGTAGTTTGCATTCTAAGTGCTATTATGTTATGTGGTAAGTCATAGAGCAGTTTTCAATTTAGTGTCGAAAGTAATTACACAATTGCTTTGGTTTTGCATTGCTACACGTTGTGATTGGCTAAAAAATCTCGCGCCACTTTCTCGACCAATCAGAAGTAAAACCAAAACCAATCGTGACTTGCTCACACGCGTTTTCCTGTGCTTGGCGCTGCTGACACGTCATTGCTTCGAGCTCTGATTGGTTCCTTGGATTGTTTACGACTGCTGTGATTGGTCAGAGTAATTACTTTGGTTTTGGTTTTAAGACACTCAATTGAAAACTGCTCTATATAAAACATGAAGAAGAGTGTTTCATCAGATATCCAAACACCAAGAAGTGGGTTGAAAAATCAAGGTACAGCTGAATTTTTTTAACCAACTTCAGGGTGTTTGGATACCTGATGAAACACTCTTTCAAGTATTTGATAAAAAAGTTCTCAAACTTATAATTAAATGCAGAGAAAATGATGAAGGATTAAATTACCAAAATCTATATGCTAATTAAGATCGCGTTTCCAAACCCCTGTCATGTGTTGAACAATAATATCAAAGTGGCTTTTCCTGAAATGATCAGGTATTTTATTCTCATTCATCATCAGCCCAGTGGCTGTTGATTCAGGATCGGAATGGGCTTAATCTGTTAAACTGTTTCCTTTATCTGAAACCAGACCCAGACATAATTATACTGTGGCATAAAATATGTAATCTTAGCAAAGTTTTCCCCCGATGCTTCTTTTTCAGAGTATGGCACAATTCAAATGGTTTGATGGATCTGTGAAGAATGTTCATGTCGATCCGACATTACTTTTTGACTACCAGGTTTGTCCATAGTCTCCTTATACCTCTTCCAAACAATATTGCCTTGTGCTGTTGTTGATTAAAGATAATAAATACTCACATTCAAATCCATATTCTTACTGTCACGTAAACTGTAACTTACAAGTATATGTAGTAACATGTTTACCCTCTCCTCTACAGCGTCACCTAGAGTCTGCTGTCCATTTGTATAAGAGGCGTGTTGATTGGCTGTCTGTTGGCTGTAGAAGAATATTTGGCACAGTTGTGGAAAAGAGGTATCTGATTCTTTAGCTTTATTTACTGTGTGACTGGAAAAACTGTGGACACTTTGAATTGTGTAGTTAACCTTATCAATCAGGTGTTTGACAAAGCTGGAACAAAAGTAAACAAACATTTTATTCAGGAAAACATGCATTTTTGGCTTTCTTGTTCACCCTTTTCATCTGACAAGTGTGTGACTGATTTCCAAAGCACAGAGCTAACCTCCTCCACAGCATTTTTTGACAGTCACGAGTTAATCCATTTGTTTATCTGGATAGAGTAGATTTTCTTGTCTAAGGAAAATCAATAATTTATTATAATGATCTTATGATGGAGACAACACTAGAACCACCAACATTCAGATTGAAAGTCCAGTACACCAACCAACTGCCGTGTCTCAGAGTTTTCAAGTAATACGTTTTCTCTTAGGGAGCTTACCATTTTACAGAACAGCCTGGCCAGACCAGTCATTCCTTAAATAATGTACACCATTTGACAAATGGTGAGCACCCTTAGTATGTTGACACTGAACTTTACAAAGACTTGAAATGATAGTAAGATTTATTTGCCTATTCCAGGGTTATTGTGTTGTTGGACATGTCAATATGCATGTCGCCAGCTGTACTTAGACTGCAAGAACATCTCAGACTTTTACTTGAACAGCAAATGGCCAACAAGACCTCCTACAACTTCATCTGGTAAGCGACACAATAAAATTATACAATTTCAACCAATTATTATGTTCAACTGATTTCTTACTTCAAACTTTCCACAAGCTACATAAAAATATTAAAAGTTAATTATAGTTATTTAATTATAGTACATGTAGCTAGCCACTTCGCCTGTTCCTATTATTTGTGCATGATATTGCATCTTGATTTATTTAATTGGTCCAGGCCACTTTTCTTGTTGTCATTTTGTTTCATCCATCCACTCTACCTTTACTTGTACAGTTGCAAATAATGATAGCTGCCCCTGTATAAAAGATGTGTTCCACAGAGAATGGCATCATAAAACATTAATTTGTCAAGTATGTGTGTAGCTACAAGAAATTGCAAAAAGAGTTGAGACATTGTGCACTGTAGTGAATATTTCGAGGGTAACATGGTTTTCAACAACTCCGCACCCCCTCCCCCCTTATCAATGTTGTACCAGTTCAGAAATGCCATTCAAACTGACAGTCATCAACATTGGAAGGGGGGGGGGGGGGGGGGGGGTCAGTAGCACATTGCATTGTTTTGATTTGTGTTACGCGGTCGCTTTTATACGGAATGAACACTTTTTTTGGAAAGTGTCTCAACGTTTTTGCAACTGCTTGTAGCTATATTTAACAGAAAGCCAGCATAGGCACGCCTCTTGTAATATTTAAGAGTGGTCCATAGGTGTTACTACCCAGTGACTACTGATAAAGAAGTAGAGTAGTGACTTTGGAAGAGCCTCACTGAATTGTTTTTTGTGTTTACTTTTAGCTTTGGCGACAAGACAGAAATGTTTCGTCCAGCCATGGTGGAACCCTCCCCAGAGTATCTTGAAGCTACTTGGAAGTAAGTTTGTTTATGAATAGAGATATAAAAAACACTTTAAAGAAGACAGGATAAATGATTTAAAGGAAATGACTAACTAGATTTAGGCACTTGGTTATTAGTTCGATGTTTCACGAAACTCTTGGAAAGTAATATTTAGTTATCATTAGAATAACTGTAAGTGGAGGCATGTTGGTTATGCTGGAGTTCAGATCTAACGGCTGGTGGTCCAACACCTGGTTGCTGCTATAAGCGTTATGACCCGTTTGCACATGCGATTTTTGATGCGATTTTTCTTTTTGATGCGATTTTTTTTCGAACATGTTCGAAACCTCTGCGACATCGCGCGACAAATCGCGCCCAAATCGCACTGAAATCGCCGCCCGTTTACACATGCGATTTGAAGATGCAACTTACGTGCGACAAAAATTGCACAAAAAAATCGCCTGTGTAAACGGGCCTTTATCGGAGTTCCGAAAACACGCGCGCGCATCGGGATAAAATCCAATATTCATGAAAGTGAACAAAGGAAAGATAATGAATTCTTATCCCGCCCTATTGCCTTCCTTTGTTAACTTTCAAGTTGTATCCCAACGCGCGCATATATTATCATATATTATCGGAGTTCCGAAAACACGCGCGCGCATCGGGATAAAATCCAATATTCATGAAAGTGAACAAAGGAAAGATAATGAATTCTTATCCCGCCTTATTGCCTTCCTTTGTTAACTTTCAAGTTGTATCCCAACGCGCGCATATATTTTCGGAACTCCGATAACGCTTATTATATTGTTTTCTTTAACCCTTTAGTCAATTATGGAGACATGTAGTGTAGTTCTAACTTTTAAGTCCTTCAACGAAATCCTGTGGCGTGACCATTCAAATGAAACTTCTTTGGCAGTACTTTCGCGTGATACCATTTGTTTTTCAATATTTTACAAAATGAAATTTGGGATTTTTCTTGCATTTTTGATGTTTGGCACTCTTGGGAGTCAAAGGGTTAATTAGCCTGGAAACTTTGCCGGCTACACATTGTTCCTCTCCACTGAATAGTATAATTAATTAGTACTAGAGAACAGGTAGCAATAAGCTAACAGAATACTGTGAGCAACCATACAATGGACTAGTATCCCATCTGGTTGGAGTAGCAATACTTCTAGTTCTTTATGCTATAGAAACTGGATAAAAGTCCGGCAGTCTGAGTCACAACAACTTTAGAATAGCTGTAAGTGCTACAACTGGCTTCGTTTATTTAGTTCCATCAGGATTGTTATAAACATTGGGATATAACATAATATATATAACATTGTAAAAGGAAAACATTGTCTTGTATAAGTGATCAAGCAAGAACAAACCAAAACTCAATTTGGGGTGAGATTTTGAGGAATTGCGGAGGTGTGTGTGCAGTGTAAGGATAGATCATGGATGCTGTTATGAGACTGATTTCTAAGACCAGTGCTGGCACTGTACGTACTTAAATCACGAGAATGTGGATTTTCCTTTTAGATGGATACGTTTGGTTCCAAAATATATTTCCTTTCCCTTGTGTTTGCTAGGTGGCTTCTTCAAAGAGGTTGCACAGGAAGTAGGAACTTTTTAGATGCATTCAGGAAAGCTGTAGAGAATGAGGAGGAAAAGGCTCATGGCATTGGTAAGATAACTACTGTATACAAAGCAGCAGCTACAAGAGTGAATTGTGGGAATCATTTGCCTCATACTTGTTTTTTTCTTTGCTTTGCAGAAGTTGAAGGGATTTATGTTATAACAAGTGGAGTACCTGATGAGCCAAAGGTAACATTACTATGTTAATTGCTGCGCAACTTGTCACTCCAGTGAAAAATGTCCAGCAGCATTTGTTAGAATTATTACAGACGTTTTCAGATTTCATTCACTGACCTCAAAGCATATTGAATGTTCAACACTACATTAAAGTACATGTCTTGCTAATAGCTTCATTTAAATGGCCATACACCTAAGCATAAATGCAGTCAATTTATTATTCTTTTTGTATGCATGTTACAGTGACATACCTGACCGCGAGCACCCGAAAAACATTCCACGATGCCACCAGCTAATTCTTATAATCATTTTCGTAACTGCAGATACACCGAATTGCCATAACGTTGTCTTAGAAAAATGAAAAATGAGAAAAGCCAAATAGGAATTAATTAGCTTAATCATCACAGCGACACGCGGCACGATTAAGCGTGCAGCAGCTATTGTTAATTTAAACTAAGCGTGCAGCGGCTATTGTTATTTCAAATTTACCTAGGTGAGGGCCTGGTCACACTACAGTGGCCGTGTTTTCACGAGCGAGCAAACCAGGTCGCTTAAGCTTGTCGGCAATTAAACAACAAAGAAGGGCATTGTATTGTCGTTCTTTTGTGTTCTAATTTTCTATTGTCTTAACAAAAGAAAATATATCTACAGGAGAGAACAAAAGAAAATATATCTACAGGAGAGAAAAACCGCCTCGTGAAAACACAGCCAGTCAAAAACTAAAATTAGCCCGTGCAAAATGATATAAAAACAAAAACATTCTACAAAAAGCGTGTCTCACTGGAGCGGTTTCTTTTGTTTTCCCCGATTTTTGTACGGGCGGATTTTTGTTTTTGACTGTAGTGCGACCAGGCGTGCGTTTCTCGAAGCTCCCGAAGACTTTTCGGGCCCGAAAGCAATTTTTTAAATGTAGTTTCTAATGAAAGGCGTTGAATTTTTTAGCCCACAAATCAGCTAAAGTTGTGTAGTAAACGTAAGATTTTATTGCTTAGCTTTCAAATTCAACAAAAACCGAATCTTTATTGGTAAACATTCTGCACGTAACACAGCTTTTCGGGTCCGAAAAGTTTTCGGGACTTTCGAGAAACGCACGCCTGGCCCTAAAGGTTGAAATGATATGGTAATGAGAATAACCGTTACATGTCCACAGTTGCACTACGAAAAAGGAAAGTGCAAAAACCTGTTCTTAAACATAGATCTTGTGCATGCTTTGAGAATTATTAAAATCTGGCGAGAATGAACTTTGTATGTCTTATTAATTCCTATTGGCCTTTTTTCAGTTTTCGTTTTTACATTTTTCATTTTTCTATGACAACGTTATTGCAATTAGGTGTACATGTATGTGTGAAGCAATAAAGTGAATAAAACCTTTGTTTTTTGTAAGTATGTTTACACTCCCATGATAAACACGAAGCGAAAAGATTACATTCCATCGTGCTCAACTTTGTGAGGCGTGCACGTCATTGGAATTCGCGCTCTCTGATTGGCTAACTTGCAAAACGTTTGTTGGGTGCTCACGATCAGGCGCGTTGCACTGTAATAGATGGTTTTCACTCACGTGACCTTCAGTCCTGTGGGACTCAAATGACAAAGGCCATAGCGGCCATGTTGGTGTACATAACAAAAGAAGTTCATAAAAATTCTTTTGTAGTTGTACACCAATATGGCCGCCGTGACGTAACGTGAAAACTTCCGAGTTGCCTTTAGCCTCTCTATCAAAACGAGGCTAGGTTCGAAACCTTTCATATGAAAATGAGGTTTCATTCACATGCAAATAAGTTTAGTTTGCATGTGAATGAAAACTCATTTTCATATGAAAGGTTTCGCACCTAGCCTCGCTTTGATAGAGAGGCTAAAGGCAACTCGGAAATAGCCTATTAGCCTCGCTGGCCTCGTTGGCATGTGCAAAAGTCAAAAGATTTTTTACTCTAAAATGAGGCCAGTGAGGCTAATTAACATGCATAAAAAATAAAAAAATCGGCGCCATTTTAAGGTGCTGTTACACGAGGCGATTTTTCCCTGCAACTTGCAACGCAATGCTGACGAGAGCCGTTGCAGCACAAGTTGCGGATGAAATTGCGCGTGTAACATCTTCTCTGTGCAACTTGTTTCGCAACGAAAAATAGCGTTGCGAATTGCAGAAAAAGTTGTGCTCTTATCTACTTTTTGCAACATTGCGAGACAAGTTGCAAACGTGTAACATGTAATCAGATTCAAAAGCTAGAACCGTATTACATGATTGGGTGTTTGTTTTGTTGGCCTTTCTGCAGTTTGGTTTTTCTCTTTGCAGGATGTGGCTTGTGGATTTATGAGCGAAGCCCTAGCTGGCAGACATACTGCGGTTCACACTATTTACTATGAAGTTGACGACGAGGATGGTTTGGTTTCAATACCAGGAAATTACGCTGACAGAGGACAGACCGCTGAGTATCTTAGACAGATGGCTCGTGCTGTTAATGGAAGGTTCCACTGGTATAGGAATGGAGGTGAAGATCGTTATTACCTCATTTATTACAGTGCGATTTAATGTAAGTGGGGCCACTAAGTTAATGAAAAGTAATCTCACTGGAGAACAGAAAAAGGAATGTAAACTATGGACAGATTTTTCTAGCTGTTGTAGAGAGGTTGCCGCTATAAGGGTTTGAAAGAATGGATCAGAAGTTGGTAAAAAAAACATTGTTGTTGTAGTGAGAGGTGACCATTATGGAAAGGTGGGCTCATGGCTGATGTACAACGACTGTAGTGTATTGTAGGCAGTGTTAGGTTGTATTGTATTGTATTAGGTTGTAGTGTATTAGGCTTTATGAAGGAGTGTCAAGCCCAAATCATACCGTCCAGAAGGACGTCGGACACCTTATTGAGACTTATATAACGGAGTAACTGGTAGCTTTTAGTTGAGGTTAGGGGTAGCAGTTTATATAGTTAAATTTAGGACTAAGCAACCCGAGAAGCTAGGTGGTACTGTAGGCTATGTAAGCCTAAGCCTAGCTGAGCTCACAGGTTCAATCCTGAGTGGGGATTTTAGATTTTCTTTTTTACACTTAAAAATTTATTGAAAATAAATTTTTACGTGTCGACGTTACGTTAAGTCTCAATAGGGTGTCCGACGTCCTTCTGGACGGTATGATTTAGGCACAACCACAAGGCCATTGAAAGAGCGTTGCATGACCACCTAGGTTACGGCTGCATTGGAAAATACGATAACACAGGCAAACTTGAGTTTGTCAACACAAGTTTGCCAACTTAAGTTGTCTTGTGAAGACAGCTAAATTGTTGAGTTGAAGTGTAGTCACACTGTAAATTCTGATTTCATGTGTCTTTATATGTTTATACATTTGCTGGTCTTCTATTGCTGCCAATACTTTTTTGAGCTATTTTGAAAAAAATAGCTCATTAGCAGGCGCAAAGGTTGGTTTGTGATGTTTGTTTGTTAGTATGTATGTATGTATGTATGTATGTATGTATGGATGGATGTATGTCTTGGGTTATGTCACACCAATCAGATTGTCTCTAGTATGTACACCGTGTACTATGTCAGCCAATCAAATTCTCGCTTCTAAAATGGTATTACTGAAGGTCAGAGAAGGGCACTTGGCATGAATTGAAAATCAGCCATCTTGGATGTTCGCGATTGTTGCCTCAAACACTAAAAGTGTAACGTTTTGAAGATTTGTTGGTTGGGAATTGTGCAGTAATCCCGACTGGCTTGCTAACATGGCAATATCAAGGGCATTTATTCGGAAATACTGCCTAAAATGTGCTCTATGCATGAATTGTACAATTAATGGTCTGCGAGGGATGAGACGTCCAAAAAATGTGGACTGCGGTTACGTTTATAGGTGAGCTTGTACTGAAATAAGAAAGTATAGCTTTATTGCAAAAACGGCAAGCGGATTTCAAATAATGTGATGTGGAATATGAATTGGATGTTTCAAACCTGGGTTTCAAGCGATTACTATTTGAAATGGTATCTTTTTTGTCAGTCACGTTGTCTGCCCGTGAAAATGTTGAACTTTGTCCTTATAGAAACTTGTCCGGGATGCATGGAGTTCAACAGAGAAAACTTAATGCAATCCTGAATATACAATTTACAGTATTTAAAACGTTTATCTTTCTGTGAATTAATGTGAGCAGATGTGTAGGTTATTAATTGTATGCCCCAAGCGATTACTACAAGCGAGTAGCGACTGTATTTTGTATGAGCAGTCACGTTGTGTGCACGTGCAAATGTTGAACTTTGTCCTTATAGAAACTGGTACGTGATGGAATTCAACATGTTTTCGAGAAAACGTTAATTCTTATGGTGCGTTAAAAAACGCCTGTTCAAAAAACTATTAGTTGCAAAATTCATTTTGGATGCGCTAAGTTTCTGATTTAAGACTTTTCTGGTCGACATTACAGGAAAAGATGTTTGGTTCCAAATGTTAACCTCAAGGTTGTGGTTTTGAGTTGAAAACAATTTAATCTAATTAGTTTCTGTTTCTATTTGCACGATTTTTTGTGGAGAATAAAAAACAGTTGTTTGAATACTATTAGTTGCAATTTACAAGGAGGCTACCAATATTCATTTTACATGCGTTTAGTTTCTGTTAAAGACTTTTCTGGTTGACATTACAGAAAAAGGTGGTTCAAAGAATTTTTGTCACTAATTTAATTAGCTTGTGGTTTGGAGTTAAAAACTATTTAATTTAATTAGTTTGCGGCCAAAGGGAACCATTTCCACGTTTCTTTTGTGAATAATAAAAGCAACTTTTTAAAAAAAGACTAGAATTTTCAGAAAATAATAATCCTTCAATTTGGATGCATCAAATTTCTGTGCAGGACTCTTCTGGTTGACATTTAATACACTGATTACAGAGACCAGTTGCTCATTTCACTGGGGCCGTAGTTTCGTCATAAAATAACTCCGAAGATCCCGTGAAAAAGCTAGCCAAAACTTCCCACCTATTTTCATACCCTAACCCTTAAGGCTAGAATACAAAAGCAAACTTTGCATTTTTCCACCTAAATAGAGTTTTGTTCCCAGTGGGCCCGTTTCTCGAAAGTCCCGGCAACTTTTCGGGCCCGCAACTCATATTCAAATCAGAATCTATAAAATGGTGATGCATTTTTAGCTCTCAAACCAGCTCGACTTGTTTTGTCAATTTAGAATTTTATTGCTTAGCTTTCAAAATCAACAAAATTTTAATCTTTAATGAATACATTGCGCACATAAGATAGCTTTCCGGGCCCGAAACGTTATCGGGACGTTCGAGAAACGGGACGCAGTTCGTGATCTTGGTAGTTTTTGGGGGTAGGGGGCGAGCCGGAGGATTTGAAAAACGTATATCTGCAGGCGGTTATTTGTGCTAGTTTTCTTCCACTGTTTTGTTGCTTTCACCATTTCATATCATTTAGGGAATTTTCAAAATAGCTCATGCACGCAATGCGTGCCTATGTTTGTATTTGTTAAAAATTGTTGTTATGTTTTGTTGTTAATAGCCATAGTAGAAAGTGATGATCTCAGGGCAGTGATAAACGAAATGGACAAAGCTTTCAATTATTCCCAGAAGGTAAGTTTGTCTCATGTCCCATTGTGCACAACACTATCAGTGGGGTAATCTTCGCTCAGGTAGATGACAGATTAAATGTAGACATGTTGTGCATTTGGTTGCTGATCCTTGCTATATATTTTGTTTCACAGACCGCCATGTTGTTGGAAACTGTCAGAAAGAGAAAGCCAGTGGCTGAAGTGGTATGTTCAAGCAACCTTGCATGTTTTATTTCTTTTTCTGCAAGGGTCAAATGTATAGTCGAGTAATACGGCCCATTGTTGTGAATCTGTAGACGAAAATTTACTTCGATAGTCTGCAAAAAGAAATGTGTAATTTCGTCAAGTTTAAGTATTTAATTGTGCACTCGACAAGGAAAAGATAACCCAGTCTGTGTTAATACTTCCATGAGTACTTGTGTGATACTCGAAAACACTTGAAATATAATACTGGCGCCAGTCTTGTACAGTGGATGGCACTAACCCAGATTAAAAGAACAGAAAATGCCAGAAATGTCCGCCTACTGGAACTGTTTCAAACTCAAATTCAGAATGCCTTTCAATAGTTAAGTATGGTTACAGGAGCATCTAAATCCACTAAGACCTCATTCAAACGGATTGTCGGAAAGATTGCGATTGCGATTGCGCAGCGAGGTTTATAAATTTGTCGGCCCTCGGGAGCTGAGCTGCGCGATGTATATATTTATATACTTGATGGTGTCCGGCAGTTGCGAGGCAACAAAAATCGCGACCGCTGACAATGGCGCAGGAGCATGGTAAACAAAGATGGCGGACGGGTCGGCGGACGGTGAACGGTACGCGAACCATCGAAAGGACCTTTTACCAACGTTTTTGGTTGCAAAGAAGACGAAGTGGAATGGCGAAAATCGAGAGTTTCGACTCGCGGTATACCCTCCCCCGAGCTTCGCGAGGTTCTGCGAGACACGTATTTCTAGTTAACTGATAGCTTGTAATTTGTTATTGTTTGACCCCCTTTGGTTGCATGAATTCACCTGGATGCACTTGATGAAATTGTCGCTCATATTATTTCGTCTTTTGCCTGCTGTTCTGTTAGATAAATGGCTCAGTCGATGGTGACAGCCAGCTTGTGCCCAGGCCTCCATCTGCCAACAAGTCACGCTTACCGCTGACCCCACCAAGGCACACTGCACTCACCAAGGCCCGAATGGTAAGTAACACTGTTTCGCTTTTAGCACTTTTATTCTGTTACCATCTACAGAGGTTTTTGAGTGACTACCAGTGACTACAAGTCTTCGAAATGTAGTTATTATTGTATTGTAAACCACTCCTAATAACCATTGAGATCAACGTCTCGACGACTCCATGCCGTCATTTTCAAATTATAAGAGAAGATGGATGATACGATTTCATTTTATAGTAACATATAGTGTGAAAATTTAGTTGCGTGTGAATAAGAAGTAGGGGGTCAGTGTCAATAATCTTATTGACAAATGGCGGTAAATAGTTTTGCTTTAATAACGTTGATCATTGTTAATATTAACTTAAAAGTAAACGGAAGCTCATAACAGAGATACGCGATAAGTTTCTGGTAAACATAAATAAGTTTGAGTCTGAAAGTTCTGCCTTATAACATTTCTAAAAAATAAAAGTTATATTAATTAAAAGTATGCGATATCTTAGAGTTGTTATAATCGTTTTTGTTTTCGTTTATCGACACTGTAAGACAACTAAATCAGTAGTTAATAATTTTCGTTCTGAATTTTAAAACAGCAGTCAAGACAAGTATTTAAATATCACATTAACCAATAATGTTAAGTGTTGTTGATATTTATTTTTTCAGTCAAATAGCGTGGTTTGTGTTTTGTTTGTTTTAGAAACAGGCCTGCTCTTTGCCTCCAATTAAAGGCACATCTGAAGACCCTGTAAGAATAAATAAAACATTCTAAACTTTACATCTTTCTTTTTCATGCTTTCACCGCACTAGGTATTCTTTTCTTTCGAGTATTTTAACTTTGTATAGATGCCATTTGCTTAAACATAGTTTAAATTTGGCCTTAAAAATATTGATTTAAAAAATATTGATTTCAAGCCGCTTTCTCGTCCCTACCACCCGTAGGGGTAGAGCGAGAAAGCAGCTAACACTTCGGACTGGGAAGCCTTCTCGCTACCATTTAAACGATGATCAATTAATTCAAACCGTCGTAAAAGGAGTAAGTAATATAAACGTAAAATTCACCAAATGCTTTCCTAACTAAATATTTTAACTTAAATACAACAAAACCTCTTCGGTATGATTTTGTTTGGTATTAAATTCACTTCATTGCAATTACAAATGAAAGTATGTAATTCTTACAACAAAAACAGGTTTATATAAAGTGCATACTGTATTTATCTTCATGGACAATGGAAAACGTACTACTGTATATCTCCTTCATAGAAATTAAGAACCTACTAAGCCTAAATTGCCAATAACTACCCCAAAATACAAGAACTTATTTTGCCAAAAAATGTAGGTTCTTACACGGGGGTTTTTACTGTATACCCTTGTACAGTGTACAATCTTGTGCAACTCGGTCACTTTCAAACTGATACTTTTTTAAGCTATATTCTCTTGTCTAAACGTATTGTAGAATGTTCGACCTCAGACTGCAGGCACCAGCCGACCCAGTTCCTCGACAGGTGGCAAAAAGGCCAGGCCGCATAGTGCATCATCTCAGACTAAAGAATCATCAATGAAGGCGTTAACGTGGAAACCTCCCACATCAAACAGTACTACCTCCCTGATTCCTGCACGTGAGTTGAACTAGCTGTGATGAAAGTCGGGGATAAACCGACATAAAAACTCAGCTTTAAGGATGTTCTCGCCCATTGCTACTGCACAGTTTTTTCGTGCATATCACGCAAACGTACTGTAACGCGCACGTAATGCATCGTAGAGCACGAAGGTAAACAAACATGGCGAATAGACGATCGCTTTGAGAACTTCGCACTGATTTTACTCTCTTGGATGCTCGGTTTATAGGGAAGACTGCACTGGAAAGTGTTTTAATTTTATCTTTTATACCTTTCCACAGCTCCTCCTGCCAAAACCACTGTCAGGGAGAAAAGACCATCATCAGGTGGCATAAAACCAGTTCAACAAGTTTTCTACACAGAGTGGAAAAATGAAACGGGTTTGTTACAGGTTTTATTGTTTTTATTAGGCGTATGACGTTTGATTGATCTGAATGAAATATTCTTATATGCTTACATAACCTTGATTTTTTTAGACCTTTCTCAGCATTTTTAGCGCATTTTCGGCGTCCATGCTTTTCGGAAAATCCCAGCTGACCTTATTTTGCCCTAAAAACTATTTTTTTTTTTATCCCTCCGACTTAAAACAAGACGTTCAATTTCTCTGTGTTGCGAAAGTTCGAGGTGACATTTTACAAAAGGAAACTCGAGAGAACTGGCAGACAATCTGATGAACCAATCAGAACTCGAAGCAAATACATACAGCCGTCACCAAGCGCGGAAAAATGCGTGCGAACAAATCACGATTGGTTTTGGTTTTACTTCTGATTGGTTGAGAAAATGGCGCGAGATTTTTTAGCCAATCACAAAGCGTAGCAATGCAAAACCAAAGCAATACCAACCTTGTCCCAGGGCTTTTCGGTTTTCAAAATGGCGGGCGGGCGTAGGTTTGCCAAAATGCTCCAACAATTCTGTCGTCTTTTGTCGCTGGAAATAAACTTTAAAAACTCCATTTAATCTTGTGTCCACGATTCTTGGTGTATTTTGGCAGCCTTGTCCAGACGTTTCTACATCCGCCCTGCTATTTTTAAAGTGGAGAGGGTGCCCTTGACTGGATTAAACTAAACGCACTGTGTAGAAGTCTCAATGTTTCTTTTTTTAATACACAGGTGCGGTTTTCTCTCAGTATACACAGAAAAAGAAACCCAAAAGACCAATCAAACATCCATTTATTCCGGATAAGGAAGACAGCGTTAGTACAAGAGAGGTGGGAAACATTTTTTTTATTGCTTTTTTCTCATCAATGAAAATTTGTTTTTCTCCCTTTTCAAAGTTCCGTTAGTGTTTGCTTGATCATACTGATGGGTTAGGTTAACGCATCTAATAATATACATGAAAAAAATATTCAGTTCTGATTGGCTAAGAGCAGTGCAGTTCAAATGTAACATCTTGAAATTCTTTAAAAAATTATTGTAAATATTATTGAAAACGTCCTTTCAGGATTTCATGTGCAAACGAACCTTTGAGTTTGCAGTATTATGGGCTGATCTTTATCAGCCAATCAATAAATAAAGTGTCAAATACGCGTCAATTGCTCACTTACTGTCTGCAATCAAAGTGGCTCGTGAGATTTGAATTTGAGCTTTTTGAAGAACTCACTTGTGCAAGTGATGATTGCCATTTATTTTGTTTAATTAAGTTTTACCAGGTAGAGTAAGCTGATTTCTGTGTTTGTTGTATTTTTCAGTGGATGCGTCACTATAGTCTCTCTAAGGTAAAGCTGGACCTGAATAGTATTGTGGGATCTGCTGAATGTTCCCACGCCAAAGGAAAAGTATCTTCTGTTGGACAGTCAATACCTGCGAGGTGAGTAAATAACTACAAACAGACCGACAGGTGAACAGACAGGCAGACAGATAGGCAGACCGAAAGGCAGACAGACGAGACAGACAGACAGAAAGGCGGACGGACGGAGACAGTCAGGCAGACGGACAGACAGACAGACAGACAGACAAACACAGACAGGCAGGCAGGCAGGCAGGCAGACAGACAGACAGACAGACAGACAGACCGAAAGGCAGGTAGACGAAACAGGCAGAAAATAAGACAGACAGTAGCCTGCGCAACACTAGCTTTTGTGGTGCACGAGGGAGAGAAGAAAGGAGAATTGTCTGTCATTTTTTAAAGGGACGTGTGGTGGATGGAAGAGCCAGAACAATAGTGTCTACAGGCGCGTCTCTCTTTTCTTCTCTCCCTTGCATGCCTCGCGCTTCACGCTTGTTGCTCGCGCTTCGCGCACGCGTACCACAAAAGCGCCTGACAGCAGACAGACAGCCACACCGTAAGGTAGATAGATAGATAGACACATAAACAGACAGACAGATATTCTTACAGACATGCATGTTGATAAACAGACAAAAGGACGGATAGATGAAAAGGTAATCATTTAGTCAGTCATATAAAAAGTAGGAAACGGTGCGAAGGAAAGCGAAAAAAGCGAGGAGACTGGAAAAAGTGTCCCCCTAGGTCAGCGCTTGCAGTATTTTCTTCTCTGCATACCCAGTAATTGAAAATCAGAAAAGTTTTAAAGATTCTACTTAACCTTACTAACAGTCACTCGATTTCTTTCTTTTCTTTTTCAGATACTGTAATATATTCCCGAGTGTAGAAGTCAAGGTACTTGAGAATTGTCCTCTTACCGTTTCATTTCTGATTGCCTTCACTTCTCTGCGTTTACTAAACACAGCGAACTTTAAAAGATTAAGTACTTATAAGAGAATAAACTGTTATCGTAATTGTTTTAGGGAGTTGTTAAACATCTTCATCTGCTGCCTCATGAATTAGAAGATTATGAAGAACAAGTGGAGAAAGTATTGAGAAGATACGTAAAACGGATGCAGTGGCTGTTGAGTGGCAGCAGACGAGTGTTTGGCACGATAGTCGAAAAAAATGTAAGTAAAGAAAACAGAATTATTTTACAGTCAAGCCCCCCTTTCACTCCCAGAGTCAATTATGAAGACATGTAGTGTAGTTCTAACTTTTGAGTCTATTGACGAAATCATATGGTGTGACCATTCAAATCAAACCTCTTCAGCAGTACTTTTGCATGGTACCATTTGTTCTAACTTTTGAGTCATTTGACGAAATCATATGGTGTAACCATTCAAATGAAACCTCTTCGGCAGTACTTTTGCATGGTACCATTTGTTTTTCAATATTTTCCAAAATGAAATTTGGGATTTTTCTTGAATTTTGATATTTGGCACTTTTGGGAGTGATTAAAAAGGTTAACGACCATTTCGTGTCCTGAATTCTTGTCCGTTCACTCAAATCCCGTCATTGAAACCTCCCCTTAAAGGCCACTACAACGGCCAGAAAAATTATGTCCAAGGGTGGCAAAGAGAGGGAATTTACAATCTCGTCCACAGGGTGTTATCTGCTTCCAAAATGGCAGGGTGAGCTTATAACCCCTGGACAAAGCTGCCAAAATACCCCTAGGGAATTTTGTTAAGCTTAGAATAAGTTTGCCTAGTACCAACGGATCTTGCAATGTTGCTCTTTTTTCAGGTTGCGATATTAATTGACACGTCGGGCTCCATGGTCAGTAGTATGGATGAACTGAAACGGGAACTGGCCGCGCTAGTCTGGGATCAAATCAGGCACCAGGCTACTAAGTAAGCTAGCGGTAGTTAAGAGGGCTGTGTCGCCAATGTTTAGTATCAGATTGAAACGCCAATAGACATGTTTGTAACAATGGATTGTAACGATGGATAGCTCCAAATAATGAGTTAACAATTAATATATTAGTGCACAGAAACTATTAATAAGGTTGTGTGGCCGCGGATGGCCAGGATGGAGATGGATTGCAACTTGAAAATTGTAGGCGAAATGTTTCAAGTTCTTTCTCCGTGTTTTTGCCAAGTCCTTGTGACACAGCTCCGTTAAGGTCGACACGCAATTTTGGATAGCTTTTGTTTTGCGAAAAACGTATGACTCACAAAAGCAGCTAGATCTTTAACCGTTTGTTTCACGCAGCCATATTTCCACCAAGCATAAACTTATTTCGTGTCACAAGTTACAAAACTGACATTTCATGGAAACAACTTTTAACGAATGTCTTTCCTCTAATTTTAGGTTCAATCTTATCCGATTTTCGTCTGAAGTGGTGCCATGGAAACCGAGTTTGACGTTAACATCAGATGACAGCTGTCAAGATGCAGTTGAATGGGTGTCTGATTTTGATGCCAATGGAAGCACGTGTACATTAAACGCTCTACAGGTAAACCTAAATGGCGACAAGCTGACGTAACAATTGAACAAGGTTTTGCAAACATTCAAAGGTCACTTAGGCTTAGGACGCTTATCAGTTGATCGAAGGACTGTCTAATAAAAGCTCCTAACGCTTTTCCTGTATTTCTGTGCACATGTCTTGTCAAATAATCTTACGACATAAGAGTAACTTTTCTTTACCATATTTGCTTCTTTAGCTCGCATTTGAGGATCCAGAAGTCCAAGGAATATATCTCCTCACTGATGGCAAACCGGTTAGTTTACCTTAACAAGGATATCATTACTTAGTTTCGTCCTTACTGTGACTAACATACAACGCTGTAATCATACAGTAGTATAAATAGTGAGTATGTCTTAGCCCTACTTAGAGAAATCAAAGGGCTCTTAGAGCCATCTCGTGAATACGAAACAACGTAAGATCCACAGATCGGTTTTAATTTTCCATACTGAGTTTGAAGTCAAAGAATTGAAGAGTAAAACAGATTTAAAACGACTAAAACATCTTTTAATAGCATGACATAATATATTCATTGTGTGAAACGAGACCGTCTGGACAACTGAATAACGTAATACCTGCAGGGTTTTCGTTTGAGGCTGGAGGCCGGACGTTTCGTCCGGTCGTTTTCCATTCCACGTCCGGTACTTTGATACCAAAGTACCAAAGTACCAAAGCACCATTCCACGTCCGGTGCTTTCAGAAATATGTCCGCTACTTTACAAAACTGTTGAAAACCCCAATACCTGTACCCTGGGAATTAAAGTACAGCAGTCATCTTTTAACACCTAATACACTGGGGAATTTCAAAGGTTTACGGATAATGGAACGAGTGAAAATTTTCATATCTGTTCCCGTGTACTGTATCTCGCTCAAAGCTTCGCGTATTCACAAGATAAAAAGAAATGCAACTTAATGGTCGGGGCACTTGTTCAGACTCTTCACGTGCCTTGTAGATATTAGCCTCCTTACTTGTGTAGTCACTAAATAGGAAGAAGCGTTGTTCGACAAGTCAATTAGCGCTGTCTGCGATTCATTGTGTACAACAGAAGCACGTGGCACATATTGAATCTGTAAAACTGCAAGATGGTCTGTTTTGTAATTGTGTTTCATTCTGTGTTAGGATAACAGTACAACGATGGTGTTACGAGAAGTTGCTAAGTTAAACTCGGGAAGAAATGTTCGTGTTCATTGTATTTCGTTCAACTGCGACGATAGGTAGGTGAAAGTTCCTTTGTTTTTAAGAAAAGATTTGCATATTTTACGTTACGTGAATGTGTAGCAGATTTGTTATTCGTTATCCAGTTTTAAGTGTCGACACTTGGTGCATCATACACCAAGGTGCAAATATATCTTGACTCCAAGATGGATACTGCCTGATGAGGCTGAGTTTTATCAGCGAAATTAATTGCGGTTTTTTACGAACACATACGTATATTTTTACGAACAGATATATTTTTTAACATTGTGCGTTAGAAGAGTACAGGACGGAGTATGTCCAAAAACTACAGAAATCTTTCTAACTCTTTTATCGTTTCGACGAGAGAACTTTCCGAAACAAGTGTCGACACTGTTAAAGCGAAAGTAGTGAGCGAACTATAGAGAAACAGTGATCTTAAAAATAAAAAAATTCCGTAACTATTGTTGTTACTTGCAAGACTTGATCAATGATTGGTAGAACTTGGTTTTGATTACTCCATTTCTTATTTTTTTATCACTTTTAGTGTGGCAAACAAGTTTCTACAACTCTTGGCATCTCAGACTGGCGGCAGGTAAGATGTGATTACTGTGAAGGTGACCATGTTCAAATATATAAATGAAACTGTATATCATTTCTTCATATTATTATTCTCACTCTTGATAACGTGCGTGACGCGCTGATAACCTGTCTGACGAATTGGTCCCCTGTTTTGCAGGTATCATCGTTGTCAAGGTGATCCGGATGGTCACATGTTCACTCACAGACTTCTCACTGAAGGCTTTCGGGAAGACGAGGTTAGCCAACATGCATCTGCACTCAAATGTAACAGTAATAGACTTTCATGTACGAGTAAAAGCTAGATCAAAGGGCTCTTACAGCCAGCTCATTCATGTAATAGACAATTTTCATTGTACCCTTGATGCAGATTGTAAAGCACTTTTTGTACGCGCGAGCCTCAAGTCTGAATCGAAACTGGTGGAACTCAAAAAATGTTCTAGTGTGACTATCTTGGCCGCTATTATTGATGTTTGTGTTGTATGTTGAAGAGCTCCAAAGAAAAAGCACAACAATAAAGCAATGCTTTACGTAGTTACCAATAAAAACGCAAACAACAGACCTCAACAATTTTCCAATATGGCCGCCTCGATGGCCTGCCTCGTGCCTTTCCATTTCCGGTCATTTTCACATCCGCCCGATTACGTCACTTTTTACCGCCCGATCTACGGTCCTCAACTTCCGTCGACATTTGCTACCCTCACAATACCTCATTCATTGCGCATGCTGAAAATGGCAAAAAAAAAAAACATAACAAAACAAAAAACGGGAAGAAACGATTTACTACAAGAAAAACTGATGATCGAAAACAAAGGTTTTCGAAAAATAAATCAGCATTAGAGTAGTTTTCGATTGACTGCCGTGATACCACAATCAAAGTGATCTTTCTGGCCAATCACAACAGACGCAGACAATCAAATAAACCAATCAGAAGTCGTATTAAGTAATGCTCCACATAAGAACTATAGTAAACTTCATTGTTCTGCGGCATTGGCTCTTTCCCACATGGAAAATCGTTGGTTTCAAGAATAGAGGAGGAGCTGATGGTTCATAATTATATTTCATTATAAAAATGAAGAAAATCCATTTGCGTCAAATAAATTTTAGGAGATGTTCGTGCAGTCAGAATAGCAGAAGACAATAGCTTATAATTTTGCTTCTTTGATGAAGAAGTTCCCCAAATACAATATCTTTTAAAACTTGAACGTTGTGCGATTGGGTCTCAAATTACTTAAAACCTTAAAAAAATTAGACTAAATGCACCTTGGACCTTAACGTTTTAGCAGTTTTTGAGTCTAGGCCAATGAGATCACTAGTTGTAACAATGAAAAAAGTTGACATTCCATCGTGCATTGCCGTTCAGCACTATCCTTCTTACGCGGATCATTACATAAATACATGTACATGTAGCGGGCGCCAAGCGCGGGAAAACGCGTGCGAGTAAGTCACGATTGGTTTTGATCTCACTTATGATTGGTTGATGAAAGTGACACGAGAATTTTAGCCAGTCACAAAGCGTAAACCAAACGCAAAAACAAAGCAATCGCGAAATTCTTTTTGACACTCAATCGAAAACCACTCTATATAGGAACAAGTCAGGACAAAGTAGCTCTTTTCGATCGTTTACGTGTGTACAGCGAAAAGAAATGAAAACACAAACGAAAAATCAAAACCTTTTGAAAATCTTTGTTTAAAAATAATGATTGAAAACGCATAGGTATTAGCAGGAACGTAGTCATTCCGCCGGCACTATAAGGCTTATCGTGGAACATCTTTGTATTTTTTTCCATTTAGCCGCTGAGTATGCCTGTATTTGAGGGAGATGATCTACGTAGACTAGCAAGTGAAATTGCCCTGTGCAGGAAATTTCTTTTACAGTCCAGGTCGTACAGGTAAAAATCTCCGGATTTTTTAGTTCTGTTTTCAATTTCGCTCTACTTTTTCAACAAACTTTGATATGCTTTTAATAGAATACTTAATCATATAGAAAACGTATGTTGTCGCTGTGGTTAAATGCGTGCTAAATGAATGACCTTTTCTGTTATTTGCGACTGACTGGACGTGACGTTTATACCAGACTTGTGGTCACTGTGAAGCGACAAGTGAAGTTTATAACTTATTTTACTTGTTGTCTTTCTCACAGGGCGTTGTTTCCTGACAACACGAAGAAAGAAAAGTCTGAAAAGTTAAGTGGTGAGTAACAATTGCTAATTACCAAACTTTAAATTAAGACAAAAATACTTACTCCTATACCTCAGCTAATATATTTTCAATCCTTTTTTACATTTTTCTAGCTGTGCTTTTATACAAACATTCTCCTCTGTCACTTGAGCGGCGCATATTGTTAGAAGACATACATTTTTTCACTTCTGAAGTGAAAGTTGCTGAGCCTAGTTCCAAATACCAATTCTTTGGGTAAATACAGTTTGGATCGTGAAAATCAAAGCTATTTCCCTGTTATCTTTGCAGGTCAAACAGTACCACAAGCAAAGAATTCCAGATCACAAGTGGAAGTTGCCACAAGATAGTAATCCCGCTGTGTTTACAGTAAAACAGATGCGATAAATGTAAAAAGGAAGATTATTTTTAAATAGAAAGTCCGGAACAATAGGCCGTTTTGGAGGGTCAACGTTCAATAACATCGACTCAGTCCGTATTGGACACCTTATTGAGACTTATATAACGGAGTAACTGGTTGCTTTCAGTTAAGGTTAGGGTTAGCAGTTCATATAGTTAAATTTAGACCTTAGCAACCCGATAAGCTCAGTGGTATTTTGGTTGTGTAGGCTCTGTAAGCCTGAGCCTCGCTGAGGTCACAGGTTCAATCCTGAGTACGGATTTTAGACATTACGTTATATAATTGTCAATAAGGTGTCCACCCTATATTATATGTTACCTAATGCCGACCATTTTGGAGGGTCTTTCTTGAAATGAAACGTTCTAGTAACCAGGCCTTCCCTTCCCGATTACGCAAAGCAATCCGTTCCCAGGCCGTTCTTAGGTCTCGCAGTCGGCTCCGAGAGGAACAGAAACTCCAGAACACAAGTTTACACGGCTGAAGGGGCTATCCCCGAAACGTCTAACTGTTTTTTAATACAGTTTTCAGCACTCGTGACATAAAAAGTTCATAATTTAGCAAAGAGAAAGTCTAAAGTAAGCGCCGCGTCCTCAATAAGAACATGGCGCTCATGGGTGTAATTGCATTACGGCGCCTTTACACACGAACTCTGAAGTTCAAAATTCAACCAACGGTTTCGTTTTTCCCTGCTGCGATTATCATAGCGAACGTCTTAGAGCAGTTTTCAATTGAGTGTCGTAAAACCAAAACCAAAGTAATTACTCTGACCAATCACAGCAGTCGTAAACAATCCAATGAACCAATCAGAGCTTGAAGCAATTACATGTCGGCGGCGCCAAGCGCGGGAAAACGCGTGCGAGCAAGTCACGATTGGTTTTACTTCTGATTGGTCGAGAAAGTGCCGCGAGATTTTTTAGCCAATCACAAAGCGTAGTAATAAAAACCAAAGCAATTGTGTAATTACTTTCGAAACTCAATTGAAAACTGCTCTAAGGAATAAGTATGTTTCGAGTTAAAACTCGACAAGATCGATCAAAACGTTATTTTGTGGGTTGTGATTGATGGATTTCGATCCATTTTGTCAGTTTCTGTTTACAGGTGTGCAATGTTTGTCGCCGTGGTTATAATTGACAGCAGTGTCAAACGTAAGCATTAGCTGGGGCGTGAACTTCAGGGTTCGCGCAGTAAACAGGTTAGCTGTGTTGATGGTCGCGCAGTAAACAGGTTAGCTGTATCGATGAGCAAGTTGGCGAGAGAACTACCACGAATGTGGCCGGTTTCGTCTCACGGAGTTGGTGTCAGAAGTGGGTGATGTTTGTTTTTGTTTTTTGTTCTTGCTTTAAGGTTGTCTTTAAATCCCTGGGCAGTTCGTTTTTCTCCTTCCACAAACAACAAACGTTTTTAAAATTCCATTATCTGGAAACATATTCCTAGGTGTCAAAGAGGTTGTTGCTGTTTTTTTTATTTACATTGTGTAATTAATAGTCTTAGACAGTTAAGTCTTCTTCACCGAATCACTCGACTTGGCAGGAAGGTAGCGTATAAAATGAGTCAAAACTCAACAACTCGATTGCCTTGATGACTTTCTATTTGATTTTTTATGTATATTTTGTTATAATTTGTATAAACTATTTGTGGTACTATTGTATGAGATAGAATTATATGAGAAGTGATAAGATGAATAAAAATTATGGCTCCTGGGTGTCTCTTATTTTTCTCAGGGATAGTTGGAGAGGACGAAGTTGAGTGCATGCCGAGAGAAAAACCTCCTGCACCCAGGGTAGATCGACACCAGCTGCACGAGAAAACAACTGGTTCAAGTTATTGAACTCTTTATCATTCAATAAGTGTCTGTCTATACTTGTACCTCCTAGAAAATGGCCTAGCTCTCCACGTGCGAGCCTCTCATAGCTCAGTGGTTGGAGCATCCGACCGGTGTACGGAGGTCATAGGTTCGAATTCTATCGGGGACTCAGATTTTTTCTTTGTTCCACGCTGTTTTATGGAATAATCCGACCGGTGTACGGAATCATCCGACCGGTGTACGGAATCATCCGACCGGTGTACGGAATCATCCGACCGGTGTACGGAATCATCCGACCGGTGTACGGAATCATCCGACCGGTGTACGGAATCATCCGACCGGTGTACGGAATCATCCGACCGGTGTGCGGAATCACCCGACCGGTGTGCGAAATCGTCCGACCGGTGTGCGGAATCATCCGACCGGTGTTCGGAAGTCCCGTCGGGGACTCAGATTTTTTATTTGTACCACGCTCCTGACATGATGAACATTACATCGTTTTCATTTCATTAACGCGCTAAACATTTACCAACTTTCTTTATTTATCGCCACACATGACGCTTTCTGCATTGATGATCGTAGCAGGACGCAGGACGCATGTCATACATGAACCTAGTATATGGTCTTGCTCGCCACGAGTCTTTCGTAGCTCAGTGGTTAGAGCATCCTATCGGTGCACGGAAGGTCATGGCTTCGATTAACTTCGGGGACTCATTTTTTTTTCTTAATTTTCTTCATTTGTCCCACGTTTGTGACACGATGAACATTACCATTTTCTCGTTTTATCTTGACTGAAAACATTCCAAACATAAGACAATCACCAAACAAACGTAAATGCAAACAGTAGTGAAACGCGCAGGAAAATGTACGTAAGCGAGATTGTGATAATCTTTTATTTTCCAGTTTTCTGCTTCCGTGTTTGCGGTTTTGAAAGCAGATTGGCACTCTCCGTTAACCAAGGTTTTGTTTCTCTTGTTTGAATGCGTTTTTCACCAGTGAGTTAAGTCAGTTCGACCATGAATAACAAAATATCTCTTTGGCGAGTAATTGAATTCCGAATCCAAAGTATACACTATTCCTTAGGAGTCAAGTTCCTATTAAATCACAATTCAATACATTTATTTGCATTTCACTTTGCCGTTACAATTTTTTTATAATTTTTTTATAATTTTTTTTCCACAGCAACGGTAAACAAATATGGCGAAAAACAATTTTTCCCAAATATCTTTCGATTTTGGGGCTACCCGCGAGAAACGAATAAATGCGCTATGTAGCACCCTAAATGGCGAAATTTCAAACAAATTAAACTGTTCGATGTTGAATAAATCTCTGAAACATTTTTAACATGTTTTTTTCTCATGTTTGAAATATAAGCGGTCAAAACATTCCATCTCTCTCAAATTATTATTAAATTACCACAGAAAGTTTCCTTAGACTCAAATTAGACTCAAATGCCTAACATCTGGTATCAAATTCAGATTCATTGCGCTAAAGTAAGATTATGTATAAGCGCATTTAAAAAGGGAAGTGTGACCCAAAAAAAAACTACTTGGAGCCACCTTAATACATGGGACGATTCGCAAGTTAAGGACGATTTTTAGCGCAACATGGGTGTGCGGAGGATTTTCTTCGCAATTTTTGCCTTGCGAAGTTTTTGAATCAGCTTCAAAAACTTGCAACGCAAAAACAAGAATTTTATTCAAGTTGTTTCGTGTAACATACCTGCCGCTGTAGTTGCGAAACGTCCCGTGTAACATCACCATAAAAACACCCCGGAGTCTTTCGGTGCTTTGGTCCAACAGGAGGTGTGTGTCTTGAGCCCTCCCGCCCAACTCATAAGACTCTGACTCTTTCATTAGTTTCATTTATGTTATATTTCCATTTATTTATTCGTATGGTTTTTAGTTTTAGCCTAAGCATTTAATTTGGATCTTCCACAAGCTGAGAGCCTTAATCCTAGATATAAGCAAACGCATACCCATATTGGTAAACGGAGACAGTCGATTAAAATTCCCTTAAAATATATATGTTGACCGATAAGCGTTGAAGACTCCTTTATAAAAGTGACGTGGGTGAATCTCGTTTCTGGAGTGTGGCTTATTAAACTTTATTTCCACGCCTTTGAAGGCATCGTTTCGTTCTTCCCCAATTTTTTTTTACGAACGACTGTGCTTTTCAAATGTGTCGTAAAATCACAACTAGAATCGTTACTCTTAGCTTACGTGACAGGCGCTAGCACTCTGGCCTACTCTATCTGGCAGACGATCCAATAGAACAAACAGAACTCGAAGAACATCAAATGTGGGAAAACGAGTGCGAGCAAGTTACAATTGGGGTTCTATGGAATGGTGGTATATTTTCAAGCAAATTAACCAATCTGACTCACTTAGGCTTATTATTATACACTGTAGTCATTGTATAATAGTATTAATAGTATTAGTACCATATATCTGGCTTTTCATTGGCTAAAAGCCTTCATTTAATTCTGGAAATCAGCTCACCCTACAGAATATGCAATAATCTGCAAGCAGATTAATCAATATCTGTAGAGTTCACGCACAATGCATGATTTCCAGGAGCAATGTCAAGTTCATGGGTGGTGAATTCTGTTGTTGTTGGAAAATAATAAATTGTGTTCCGTAAGACAGTGCGTCTGTCTTTATTTTCTTTAAAACAATTAATAATCGAGAAATAATTAACAACTATTCACCTCAGTGAATGTGGGTAGTGCGGTAAATATCCACCACTACCCACATTCACTGACTCGGTGAATAGTTGTTTTAGTATATACTGAAACAGTGAGATAATATAACGAAAATGATGATTTTTAACTCATTTATTCCTGTCAACGATTACAATTTTCGCGCGCAAATTGCTGGGAGGTGAATAGCACTTGCTATTCCAAGTTTCAATAGCCAATCAGAGCGCACCAACTATGCTATCCATTGTTTCAGTATATACTAATCAATAATAATAGTAATCAAGGTGTTGGTAAGTGTTATAACACTTAACACACTTTATTATTCCGGATATCACAAAAACCTCATCCAACAATTTTTTATTATCTGAGGTTGCTACTTATAAATACCGTAAATACCGTATAAACTCATGTTTGGAAATGATATAAATTTGAATAAATTGTTTATGATTATGTAATATTATATGTATGACATAATATATTGCATTGTTGTTAAAATATTTCCATGGAATAAATTAAATTCACTTTCCGCTTTGGAATGAAAGCCAGTGGTAAATAAAATACTCCTAATGACTGAAAAATCCTGTAATAAAAAGATTATTCAATTATTCACATTACTGAATGTTGAACAAAAGTAATTTCGTATCAATGACTCACAGAGCTCATTGCCAACTGTAATTACCCAGTCTGGGTTATAAGAGCATAATAATAAAAATTCAGTGTAAATTGATCGGGGAAAGAAGCTGTCTAAAGAACCAGATCTACATGTAGATATAACTAGAGCTATCTTAACTCTTTCGGTACCAGAGTTTATTATGAAGACATGTAATACAGCTGTAACTTTCTAGTCTGTCAATGAAATTCTATGATGTGAGCATTCAAATGAAACCTCTTCGGCAGTACTTTAGTTCGGTACAATTTGTTTTTCAATATTTTACAAAATAAAATTTAGGATTTTTCTTGAATTTTCATTTTTGGCACCCTTGGGAATGAAAAGGTAGGCAGTAATGTTTTAGCCATTAAAGAAGAAAGTCAAGGCAGAGAAGAAAGCTACAAATTGATGCCCTCACACTGCAAGATGTAGTTCAACCAACTACATGTAGCATGGACTGTCATGTTGTCGCATCGTCTTTAATTTGTGTTTTCAATGGGCTTGAAATATCTGACCCTTGTTGACACCCATCTCTCAGCTTTAAAATTACGTATACATGTATTTGATATTTATTTAATTTCATGTTCCTAAAATATAAACTTTTAACAGAGTAGCCTGCTTAAATAATGAAATTAATTCATCCCTAGCTTTTTGGCACTGACACACACATTAACTTTGCAAGCGATCTATGAATTTGTCCTTGAATTGGCACATAGTCAATTTTTTCTCCATCAACAGCTATAGTGCCCGACTGACTCATATCTGGCTCTAAGCGGAAGGCAAAAGCTTTGACGTATTTAACATGATGACTTAAAACATGTGAGCCATCTTCCATTTTAAGAAACAGATTCAATAATGCCTTTCTTCCTGTCCCTGATTTCACATAAAAGATCCCCATAACTCCATCTCCAAACTTCCCATCAGGATGAACAAAGAGATCGGTTCCAAGGTGACTCAAAAACACCGGACAGCCGAGAATAAACTCCCCCTCTTCTGCCACCCAGTTTGGAGGCAGTTCTGAGCCAAGGGGAGGAAGTAGATGATCTGTTGGTCCTTGGCTATGGCTTGATGAAATTGCAATACCTTCATGGTACACTCCATCCAACTCACTACTATGAAAATTATCCTGCTCAGGTACAGCGGAATTAACATGATTCCCAATTGCACTCCCTTGACGTGCATTCCCTGGGCTGGAATCATAAGCTAAATTTTTCTCTCCATCAACTGTGTGACCAGCAGGTAAATAAGACAGTCGCCCTCGATAAACACGCAGTCCAATAATTCTTGTGATTGCGCCAATAAGAAACCTTGTTTCCCCCATCCATCTGTATTTTTCTGATTCAATATCAACATCTGAAACCATTCCCCAGCTCACTGAGAGGAAAGAAAAGATTTTCTCTGTTGGTGTTACCACAGAGCAGATGTCCAAATCAAGCAGTTTTCCACGAACAACTCCAAGAATTGCACTTGTCAAATCAAATGGCTCACTGTGAAATTAACAAAACCTGGGTTTTAGAGCTACTAAAATTATTACAGCCACCTCTCTACAATAATGACCATGTTTTCTTGTCCCAACTTCTTTTTAATTTTTATACGCTCAAATATCCTCCAGTTGAAAACATTCCTTCCCATAATAGTCATCTCTAAATCTCTATGACAGTCGGAAAATTCTGCTTGAGAGTGGTCATAATAGAGTTGAACTTCTCTATTTATGCATTGTTCAAAGATCTGCTAACCATTATAATATTCATGTACACTGTATACAGATTAGATTCCACTCAATGACATGCATTTTTCATATTACATATAGTCCAGTCAAACTTCCCATAGGCAGACACCATTGGGACCAGAACAAGGGTCCACTTAAGAGAGGTACTGGTACACACTTATGGCAGGTTAAAAATGTAGTGCTTGCATGTGGCAGGGATCAAGATTTAAGTGTCTGCTTATGGGAGATGTTGGCATACCGGAGGATGTGTGACTGTACTAAAAAATTGAATCATGACACAAAAATTCTACTGGTTCACATACCAAGTGAAGTTAGATAATACAGTGGAATCCCGATAACTCAAACCCTAGATAACTTGAACCTCTCGCTAAGTCAAACCAAACTTTTCCCCCTTGGCTAAAGATTGTTTGCAAATTTACCCACAATAACTCGAACCTTTGAGATCTCGAACCAAATTCCCCTCTTCTGTGGAGGTTCAAGTTATCGGGATAATTTTTACTGTATTATAAATTTTGTAACTTACCCAGTAGCATGGAGACTTGACAGGCAGAGTGCATTTCCAGAACCTGTTGGAATAACTCCTAAGGGGATATTGATAGCAACTTCCCAATCAGAACGTTTCATCAGACCATTAACAACCTGCAAGAACGTAAATGAAAAAGTTAAAATTTTAAAGATTTGGTGTGATCAGGGTAGAGAAACCTGTGGCCGATGGTTTGAACCAGCTGTTTCTCAGCCATGGTACTGTTTGCTTTGACCAAAAAATATGCTCCAATTGTGGAGAATGTGGGGAATGTGTCTCACAGTCTTTGTTTTTTTTTAGTAGTTCTCCATCTTGCAAAGTCTCAAATTTACCTTTTGCAGCCTCTATAAAAATTATGGCATAGCTACCTCATAAACCAGGCCATCTCCTGAGCAAATAACAATCCCATCAACATGAAGCAAGTTAATTGACTTCATGATTTCCACTGCATGCCCAGCGTACTCTGTGGGGAAAAGATACAATAAATTTAATCTTAATATAGTTACAAGTTTTTATGCAATTTTTCTTAAATTTTGAACAGAGTGTACCTGTGGTTACTTGATTAAATTCAATATCAGCTTCAGTCAGCATTGGCTCTACTTGCTCATGAAAGAGCTTTACACTTTTCCCAGATCCACTGAATGGGTTGATAAGTATCAGAAGCTTCCGGCGAGATGGTAAAGTTCTCTCTGCTGTAAAATGGATAAAGGACAACAACAAGCTACATGTAAAAGCTTAAATTTATATTTTTGGAGTTTGGTCATAAAGTTGTACTTTCAATCAAAACGTCTCTTGGGAATCAGAAAAAACTTAGAACGTCAATTAAGTGATAGTCGACTAATCTTTAACGTCTCCTCGTTGCTATGAACCAATCAAATCAAAACCTCTACATACCTCACTTCTCCTCCACTGTACATACCCTCAGGGCCAAATATATATCCTCCCAATATCATTATTATTCTGTAATAAGAGTTACTACCTTTTCATTGCTCGCATTCTTGTATCTTGGCTGTACCATAATAATAAAGCTCTTAGAGTCCTCTTTCTTGTAATCAGTTATTGGCAAACATACTGTACATGTCCTACCCTTGGAACCTCTTCCAAGAGTGTTCAATAAGTCTTGTCAGATCATAATTACAACGGCAAAATAGCATTTGAGCAAAAAAGGTGTTCAAATTCTCCACCCCAAGATGTATAAATATCCCTTGGGACCTAACAAGCAGTCATTTGGCTGGATCATGACAGGGAGATGCACAAGTTTGACTTTGATTGGCACACATTGCATGATAAAAGATTGAAAGGTTAAGCTTGCACATACATTATATCAGTTAGTTAAGATAACAATAATATTGATATGCTTGATTTCTTGATAATATTTTCATTGCTCATCAGTACACAATACATGATAAAAGATTGAATGCTCAGGCTTGCATCCCAGGGGGGGGGGGGGGGGGGGAGGTACTCCCTTATAAGGGCTTAATGGGGACGTGCAGCCAGCCAGAGTATGTTTTTTTGGGATTTTTGTCTTAAACGGGGTATCGATTTTATCATTTTTTGTCTTAATCAGGGTATCAATTTTATCAATTGTCTTAAATAGGGTATCTTTTCTTGGACAATAAACAGCCTGCGCATATGTTCTACGAACTAAACTAAAGCAAATTTCTTTCAGGTTAAATGTCTTAAACAGGGTATCAAAAATTGGAATTCTGTCTTAAACAGGCCAGGTAGGAAAATCAGCAATTTTTGTCTTAAACAGGGTCAGGGTATGCGGGGCCGGGCCGTGCCTCCCCACCCAAAGTTATATCAACTGGAGATTGGCTCTTATTTTCAAACCCTTGGCTTAACTCAGTCCCTTTTTGTTTAGTTATTACTAAGTTTGGCTAATTTTGATTAATTGCTAGATACAGTGTACTGCTTCATAGTCTGAGTAAAATTACTCTCTCAGCTACAAATTGGCCTGTTCCAAGTCAATGAGAATAATTTTGTTTCAGTTCTCGTGTCATGGATTTATAGTGACAGCTGGGTGACATCCCTCATGCATGTACAGCGTAGACACACCTCTAAACCCTCGGCTACACGTTGTAACACTGTCATATAACATTTGTTGGTCTAACAATGTTAGAACGTACATGTACATGCAGCCGGCATGTTAGATGATGTTTGACTTACATTTTTTTTGTTAGATGAATGTTTGACAAATGTCATCTAACATGTCGGCTACACGTTCTAACATTGTCGGACCAACAAATTAATGTAATATATATGACAATGTCAGAATGTGTAGCCAGGGTTTAAGGTGGACAAAAACATGTAGGGCGGCCTTAAATAATAACAATAATATAATACCGCGCTATTTCCCCACAGTTCAATAGCGCCTTACAAACGAATAAGAATAAAAAGATAAAATAAGCTTAAAGAAAAATTGAAATAGTTAATTAACTGTAAGCATGACAAAAAGAAAAAAAAAGCTAGTACTGCTCATGATTATCGTAAGCTTGTGATAAAAGAAAGGTCTTAAGCTTGCGTTTAAATGAACTGTATTACAAATTTATTCCCTAACCTATATTTTTGAAACGTACACCATTTTAAATACCCGATTACGTATTTTGTTATTGATATTGGTTGTATAAACCTTGAATGTGCATGTTAGTAAATCAAATTTAAAAATGTCGCAGTCAAAACGAGAATGATTGCAAATACAGCTGTTTGACTCTATCATGATCGTAAAAACAGGGTGACGTGGATGAAAGCATGATCTACACCACTGTTTACGATTAACTTATTAATATGTTGTGATAAGGTTCAAAGCTCACGTGAGAGTCAGCTTTTTTTTTTTTTTTTGCAACATCGCGCCACCTGTATGCGGTCATTCCACCATCATTGATATTTTTCCCTCGCGCAGAATAAATTAAACATTGCACTCAATCTAAACTTGATCAAGAATCTTGCTGCTTTGGACTTAACGTGACTACGGAAAAATTTACCTTCAATGCTCTCCAAATTCCTTTCTGGTTCCTTGACCAACCAAAGAATGGTCCGAACCCACCTTTCGGCCAAAGTGGCGTTGGCGTCTTCGCTGTCAGAAGATGCGACTTTAAAGCAGATTTTACGCCTGACTCTTTTCTTCTCAAACAGTGGACAAGAATACACTTGAAAATACCCGGCAACATCTTTATCCGGTCCGCGGTATGCCTTCGCGCCATAAATGTCATCCAAGTTGGTTGTTACGGTGGTTGCGGACCGGTTCTTTCCAACGCAAGGACATAATCCATCCGCAACTTTGCTATAAGTGAGCGATTTTCTTGTTAAGCTTACAAAGAATGATTTCCTTGTCGGCAGAATTTCGAACTGTCCGCTAAGGATCTCCATTTCTGTATCCGTCATTGTGGAATGTCATTGATCTTCCAAAAATCGTACGTGTAGCGCCGGCTGAATCAAGCCGATTGTATTTTTTTTTCAATTTTCTTCAAGATTTGTAGCTGGTCAGCGGTAACGCTATTCAGCAACAAGGTACTTTGCAAAATACACCATAATGTGTGCATGTCATGTCACAGTCTACAAGGAATTTGAGTTATGCAGCAAGCAAGAGTAGCTAAAGGTGAAATTTAGGGAATTAACCATGTTGGTCATTTGTAGCTTGTGAGGGCAGTCTTCCATAAAAGTCTGACCCGCCTTAAATTACCAAACTAATAACAAAACAGGGTAATAACTTTGAAGGTTTTTTTTTATATTGTCAAAGCTCTGAAAGGCAAGTCTCACATATTAAACTTATTTAACCATCATATCAATCACCAGCTTTCCCTCAGAGTCCGCCCCAGGGGATCGTGTGACCTTGTCCCCAGGGTATCTCTTCTTTCCCTCCTCTCTCACTCTAGGGGGAGCGGGAAGAGGAGGGCCCTGAGAATGAGGTCGGGGATCGTGGGGGATTTGTCCAAATGTCCAATCAAACCTCATGAAATCCCCGTGTATGAGGCAAGAGAATTCTGACACGTCCCCACCCCCTGTGAATAAGGAATCCTGTGACATTACAGTCAACTCTCTCTATTAAAGACAGACACCGTCGGGACCGGCCCCTACTGTCAGTCTTAGAGAGGTGTCCGGCTTATAGAGTCGAGATAACGTGACACCAGTAATCCTGAGACAATAAAGCTGAACGTATGCACAATTAATACATGTCTGTTGTATGTTTAAAGTCATTTACTTAAGCAAAACCTACAAACTGAAACAAAAATAACATTAGAAAAGTGGTCTCATTTGTTCATATTCAGCACTTACATTTCCGCTTTGAAGTATTTTTCACTAAAGGGGCACTTCTCAAGTGTCCGTTGACAGTTTCAAAGTGTCGGTTGTCTGTCTTAGAGAGGTGTCCGTCTTATAGAGAGTGTAGTTACAGTAAAATGACCAACAAATGGAAGGGACCAACACCAGATGTCCGTCTCATAGAGGTGTCCATCTTATAGAGGTGTCCGTCTTATAGAGGTATCCATTAAGAGATAGAGTTGACTGTATACTTTACCTAAAGATCAGCTACCCCACAAAATCTTCCTAGTTGAAGCATACAAATGATTGTATTATTTCAAAACTATTATTTTGTTTTGCCTTGCTTCTTCTTGCTGATCTTTAAACAGGGGATGAGAGGAGGGGGCAGCAAAGCAATGGCCTATTTAAATAACTTGTGTGCAAAGTGAACGTCAACCAAGAACATCCATGAATCATCAACAGGACCAAGGGGTTGGCCCTGGGTACACTCTTTGTGAGAAACAATGATGCTCCCCTCTCCCCCCCCCCCCCCCCCACCCCCCACAGACACACCCTTGGGCAAAAAACATCTGACAATCACGACAAATAGCAGTCAAATAGCAGTGGGTTCCCATGGGTACCCCGGAGATAGCCCTCTAAGGGAAGCCGCTCATTGATACATAGGATGGAGAGCTTGTCATAACATAATGACCCATACTCCACAATTTAATTTATTTTTTATAAAATTTTCTCTGTACATGTGCAGTATATAAAATATTTATAAATTTTGTTACAGACATTAAAGTACAATTGTAACTAAAACAAATCACTGTCAGTTTTTTCATCATTAATTGTTTAACTTTTTCACTATATCAGGCATACCCAAGTTAAAAACTGATATTTCTGAAAATGCAAGTACATGTAGTTTTTGAATGAAGATCTAGAACATTTTCGTACTTTTGTCAGGGGCACTCAACAATGAATTTTTAGTAAAATGATTGGAATGGCATTGTGCTGTTTTTCCAGATAATTTTAGTGCCTTTACAGGATACAGTGTGAATGCTAATACAGTTGATCTTTTTGGATCTTTTAGCTGAAAATTTAAGCAGCAGAAAATGTTAGGAAAAGGAATCTTACTCCCCAAATAAATTATATGCTAGCACATTTAAAAATCCTAGCTCACCTTATTTCGTACTCAAAGCCCTTTTTATCGCTCAAAAAGCAAAGGGTGTTTAACCCTTTCACTCCCAGAGCCAATTATGGCGACATGTAAATAGTTCAAACTTTTGAGTCTGTTGACATAATCCTATGGTGTGACCATTCAAATGAAACCTCTTCAGCAGTACTTTTGCATGGTACCATTCGTTTTGCAATATTATTTTTACAAACTGAAATTTGAGCCTTTTTTAGAATTTTGATGATTGGCACTCTTGGGAGTCAAAGGGTTAACTTTCTGATGTTATGAAAGTACTGTATGAGGCAACATTTTACTTAAGTTTAAAGCTCTATTTTAAATTAATTACAAATTTTACAAAAATTCCACTGAAATGATTCATTGAGTGTCTCTGATATGTAAACAAGGAGTGGAATTGTGAGTTAACATGAGAAATACTGTATACATGTACTTGTATACCTTTGTTGCTTGGCACCTCATTCTAAATTTGTGCTTTCAGTGATTCACATTAATTCCTTTCTGTTTATTAGACTGTATTTACTGACTGTCTTTTCTCAAGTTGATTTAATTTACAAACTGATACAAGGTCACAAGAAGTTCTTTATTACTAGCATTTGTTTTATGCTTTATATTTAATAAATCACTACTTGAATATACCAAACGGCAGAAAAATTGGATCATCATCCTAGCCACTGACCCATTTTTTCTGAAAAATAATGTTCAAACAAATGTCCCATAACATTTCTTCTTCCAACCAGAGTTACTGTATTTTTTTTCTGGTAAATGGTTAAGAGCCCCAGATTTTAACAGGGTTTTAAAGTGATGATGTACAGTATGATTGGTTATGTTGTAGTTCAAATTTTCTTTTAGGTTTAAAAATTGCAATTAACCAGTATAAAATTTAATTTTCCTTTGTCTTGAGAAGATTACCATAATCTCAGACAAACAAAAAGAAAATTAAACTGGTTTAATATTTTCAAACCAAAATAAAAATTGAACCACGGCAGTAACACTGTGCAATTCAAAGAAGGGAAACATGAAGCTGTACTTTGAACTTAACTATTCTCTAAAAGGTATCATTTATTAATGTTTCTAGAATATCTACTTTGTGCACTGTCTGCTATCCCCATGCTTGTGTCTTGCAGTAATGAAGCACTAACTTTCCATCAGCTCCAAAGCACTACAAAACAGAACACCATATCAATTACAACTTACATAGACAAAAAACAACTACATGTACATGTATGTACTTATTTTGTCAGGAGTGATTGTGTTAGTGTGGTCTTGTAAAACACGGACAATTCTGCTTCAACAATTTGGAGCTCAAACCATTTATTATTAATTTGAACTGAACATCGTTTCACAACAAAACTTGTCATATTTCATACACTGTAACAATCAATCAAAATGCGTAGGAGCTCATTTACAAGCAATTCAAGTGAAATCAATATAGAAAAATCATCCAAGCATTGCTCTTCCCATTTTGAATTGTTTGGCAAAGTAATAGCTGCCCTAAGGGCACATGCAAGTATAAGCCAAACCATTTCAATAATGTCTATTTAGTACAACAGTATTTTCCTAATACTCACGTCATATAAGTTCTGTAATGTTTGGTCTGGAGTTGGAGCAAAGCATTGGCCTACATAAACAAACTCAAGGGAAAACTGTAAGTTAGTAGTTGTAATAAAACCCCAAGGAGAAGGAGAAGGAGAAGGAGAAGGAGAAGGAGAAGGAGAAGGAGAAGGAGCAGGAGCAGGAGCAGGAGCAGGAGCAGGAGCAGGAGCAGGAGCAGGAGCAGGAGCAGGAGCAGGAGCAGGAGCAGGAGCAGGAGCAGGAGCAGGAGCAGGAGCAGGAGCAGGAGCAGGAGCAGGAGCAGGAGCAGGAGCAGGAGCAGGAGCAGGAGCAGGAGCAGGAGCAGGAGCAGGAGCAGGAGCAGGAGCAGGAGCAGGAGCAGGAGCAGGAGCAGGAGCAGGAGCAGGAGCAGGAGCAGGAGCAGGAGCAGGAGCAGGAGCAGGAGCAGGAGCAGGAGCAGGAGAAGGAGAAGGAGAAGGAGAAGGAGAAGGAGAAGGAGAAGGAGCAGGAGCAGGAGCAGGAGCAGGAGCAGGAGCAGGAGCAGGAGCAGGAGAAGGAGAAGAAGAAACAGGCTATTTTTAATTACAAATAAAAGGATTAGTTTCTAAAAAAAACTGTGATGTTGCATTGGTGGGTGAGTGAAACATGAAAACTTGGTTTTGTCAACAGAGTTGATAAGGTAAATTGGCCACCATAGAAATTCAAAAGCTCCCCTGCTCCCCTGCCCATGGAAGGTCATTAGAATTTCTCATACAATAATCTACATGTATAAGATAACAGGAAAGGACTACGACCCAGTCAAGTAACTTACCAGTGAGTCTTGTGGCTCACACTTGATATATTTCTTAATAAACTCGATAATGTATGCCACTTGTTTGGTTCCGTCCACTGACCATTTCTTTTTCACCATGATGGGAGCATCGCCAGCTGCTTTTAGCAAAACTTCCACTAACAAAAAAGTGAACACAAGACGTAAGTGACTTTTTATTCAAGTTTTATAATAATAATTATATTGTTATGACTTCACATGCAGCTGCAATCTTGGTCACGGATGTTTGAGCAGTGTCTACTGTCTAACATAACTTTTCTTCCTTTCTCCTTCAATGTTGACATTTAAATTATATGTGAGAAAAATAAAACACATGAATGTCAAAATTGGGCAACGGGAGATGCGTCTTATCAGGTTCAGAAAATGTTATGATCTATCTGGAATTTTCTTGAAGTGTTAAAAGTAATATATATTGTGACTGGAATTGTATATGTACAGGTGACAGTAGCTATCTACAAAACTTCGAGACTACTTGGAATGGATGCAGTGGATATACATGTACTCATGCTGTTTTTGTTATATTCAGAATCAAGCTGGGTAATTTTTCTCAGCCAAATAGTCCCACAAACTTATGCACTAGTCAATTCCAGCAATGTCTCTATATATAATTTTTATGGGGGGATTGCCATTGACGGACATGACTGATGGACATTGACAGACGTAAGCTTTCTAACAATTTCAATAGTGTAAAGTTTAACTTATTTTTCACTTTAATCATAGGTACAAAGATGAAGACAGTTGTGAATATGAGGAATATGTTCAAAAACCAAAGATCGAAACTAAGAAACTAAATAGTGCACGGTCGTACGACTACATCGTTAAAGTTTGAGCTAGAACGTTAGACGCGTGTCAAAAACGTAAAAAGGATTAATAAGTTTACTGATTGATTGATTCAGGTACTCGTGATCACCCATATTATTCTCGAAAAGACGAAAACAAGGTTGGATGATCGATCAAGAAACGTTAGAAACCGAAGGCTCTAGATAGCACTAAGCAGGGTCGAGCAATTGTGCTACTCACCCTTCTTTTTTAATGATTTCTTGGAGCCTTCATTCTTCTGTGTTTGTGCGTTGTGGTTATTTGCAGGTTGTGTTGGTTCAGACATTTTTCGGTGTGCCATTTCATGTTCTTCTCCTCCGGCATCCGCCATGTTGGATTTGCAGGACACCTTTTGCGCATGCCGTAAGGTGTTCAAAATATCGCGGGCTCACCGCGTCAAAAGCAAAATGGCGGACAGCCGACCCCGAGTTTCACCGTTTTGATCGAGAGTAGAAATGCCTCGTGGAGTGAAAGCCGAACGCCCTCTCCCTGCCGAGACAGTCGAGGTGGGAATATTTCTTTCGTTTTTTCTTTAAATATACAAGTTTATAACTGCATTAAGAAAAGTGAACACAGTTTTCAATTGGACGGTCCAATTTCATGAAATTAAACTCGAATTGTTATTTTAAGAACCAAATTGTTAATTTAACAAATCGACAGGCAAGAACTCTTTCGTTGTTTTAATTTTAAGTTCTTACCTGTCGATTTGTTTTAACAATTTGGTTCTTAAAATAACAATTCGAGTTTAAGAGTGTCAATCAAAGACCTGCTACAAATTAACTTAAGCTTATATGGGCTTACAATCGATCAGTGCAGTGTGATCAGTGACTGCTACAGTGCCTTCCCAATCGCGAGTATCCTCTTTGCACATTTTGCTTGCCATGAAATCGTTCTTGTGACAAAACTTTATAAAAGTGACAAGTTATCACAAAATGTCTTGAGACAATCAATTATACAGCAGACAGTCCAGTATCTGTCACAAAACACTGAAAAAAAAAAAAGACTTTGCAGGATCCAGTGGGTTCCAGTTTTTCTGGTTCTGAGTTTTCCAGAAACCTGAAGGTCTGAGTTTTTGAAGTGCAGAAGGGGCTGAGCTTCCTGGGTCTGAGTTTTCAAGATGTGGGAGCATCTGAGTTTTTCCTGGGTCTGAGTTTTAGAGACAATGGAGGGTCTTGGGTTTGAAGTCTGAGTTTTCAAGATAAATTGTTTATAGCTTGCAAATCAAGCAGCTTTTTGTCTGTTTTGTAGACCTGGACCATTGCTTGAAAGACTTGGGTGTAGTAATGATTCTCAATTGCAGTACCATGTTTTTTTTTATAATAATTGAAAAAATTGTTGGTAATAAAATTTTTATCAGCCTCTACAGGCCTCTACTGTGGTGATCCTTCATCCTGGTTCAACCTCCATGTGGCTGGGTCGTGCCACAGACCACCTACCCCAGAGTATTCCTCACGTCATTGCATGGAGGAAACCTCCTCAGTGCCCTGTGGATCTTCCTGATCAAAGCTTATTGGTCAGGGATGGAATTGATCATCCTGACAGTGAAACACAGAAAGAGCTTGCACTCAGTGTGATTGAGCAAGCTATTTGGTCAAGAAAGTCTTCATCGGGATCACGAAAACATCAAACCACAGTTTCACAAGTAAATGCTATTATATCTTAATTTGAACTGTAATTGTTAATTGATATAATTTTAGTATTCAAAGCACGGATTACTGATGTAAGGGTTATGACAAATGACAATTCTGCTTAATATTTTTCTTTGATGAATAATGTTGTGGTTCAAATTTTGTTTTTGGTTGAAAATTTCAAACCAGATTTATTTTTAGCTCTGTTTGTTTCAGCCTCATTACCATAATCTAAAACAAAGGAAAATAAAAATAAAAATGTTTAAACCAAACTATAAATGGAACCACAACAAAATTCGGGATGTCATTGCCAAGTGAAAAGTGTAGGTTAGCTCTTGCATTATAAATAGATCTACAATTGTGCACATACATGTAAGGTGACAAAATATGTTAAGTGACAACATAGATATATGAGGGGGGAGGGTGCAGCCCCCCCCAGTCGTAAAAAATATAGTATTATTCAGGCAAAACTGGGCGACTGTTCGGGCACCACAGACACAGTAAAATTACTGATTAAAATTATTTTGTGATTCAATTTCTTAATTTATTTGTTTTTATTTCATAACTCACATTACTCACTTAACTTTCTAACCAAGCTCCATAGACTATACTACATTGATCATGTCATTCATGTGATAGCTCCATTAGATGCTCACCGCATGAGCAGGCATAGAACAACAAATTTGCATTGTGGTCAGCCAAGCCGGGTGGGAATGATAATGACTAGACCGTGCAGGGACTGGAACTAAGGGCGCGTTTTTTCTACGTATTCTGCCCATTCCAAAAACAGAAAACCTCAAACTATTGCACCTATTTCTCTCGTAAAATATGGAAAGAAGTCGCTACTTTGACTATGTGTACCTGGAAAAATTTTTGTGTGTGAGAATCTAAACAACATAGTTTTGTTAGCGTATTCTGATTTCAGGATGACCAGAATATGTCCCAAAAAAATGCCCCTTGTTGTTATCTGGTCGTGGTCGATTAAAATAGTATGTCTTCGTTGAAGTCTCGTAAAAGATCTTATCGGTACCGTGTGAAGTGCCAAGAATGCGAGATGTAGTAGCTCATTCTTGGATCGTTCACAGCGGTACATGTATAGAAAAGTAAAATACAACAAACAAACAAACAACAGCATTTATTTAAACACAATAAAAATTGCAGCAGAGCTGATGTGGTCGTGTATTAAAATACTAAGAATTAAGATAAATACTATTTACATCAATGTTATATACAGCAAATAATGGATACAAATACAAGTTAACTAAGCCACTTATACTATGTACATTATGCCAGCGAGTGCTAGAATCATCATCATCATGACAAATAAATATGACGTCACAAGTTTCATTTGGGCAAATAAAAGTTCAGCACCCTGACAAAATTTTTCCCATACTCCAATGAGTGACAAGAAAAGTGACTAATAAGAAACTGCATTAATTAAACAAACAATTTTGCTCTGATTAATTCCTTGGCGGTTGACCACGACTGATTCTCTAATTGATTCCCTCAAGCCTTACTTATTCAATAATATAAAATTTTACATGGATTATTAAATATGCATGTGAGTACATGTACATGCATGCATGAGTGAAATTTTGAAGTGTAATCATAGATGATAATTTAGCAATTGAGTAGTCCAGTGTTTTCCTGTGGCAATGTATAGTTTTATTATGCTGTTCAAGTACATGAAAGAACTAAATATTTAAATTATGACCATTCAAATGGATACATTTTTGTGGTGCTGTTTCATTATAAATATTTGCAACAGCCTTAATGTAGTTTCAGTTTAAAATGAGTGCTCTTGGAGTTGAAATCATCAAACAAATGCAGCATTTTTCTGTTCTTGAATAAAATGACCATGTGGTAAAATGAGTTGTGTTTATTCAAGAAAATAATTCTTTTTAAATATTTCATCAAAGATCCTCAATTTTGCAGGTTTCAGCTTTCAATGCTAAAGTCGAAGCTGAACTTCATATTGGTGATGAGTCATCTATAAAGTGGACAGACACCAGTGCGCAACCCCCGATCATCGTTGGGGAACCTGTAAGTTTTATCATCAGACAGACAGACGGACACCTTTATTTAATAATAAAATTCTATGTTCTCCCAGGGTAGTCCCTTCAGAGGGTTAAAAAACCCCACTGCTGTCAATGGGAGCCCTGGGAGAAACATAACCACTACTAGATACAAACAGTAAGTGATTAGTTATGTTACACGATGTACACCGTTACAACACCAGAAATGCACAGGATTTCCGTTTGCCTACGGTCAAATCCAACTGGGGCAAGCAACGGCTATCTTATCATGCCATTAAAGACTGGAACTCTCAAGCCTTATATGTAAGAAACAGTACTACTAGCGCTTCTTTTAAAACTAACTTTTACAACAACTGTTTTGCCCCGTAACACGTTTGGCCTCGACTTTAAATTTATATTTATTTAGTTAATTGATTATATTTTGTAGGACCTCTTTGAAAATCATGTTATGAAAGGGCATCCTATTAAAATATTAGTTAATAAATAAAATAAATAAATAAGAAATACAAAAGCTGAAAATGGTGAGCAGCCCAGTCAAAATGTGCCAGCAGCCGGCGATTTTGCCACCTACAACGAAATATCTGCCACCTACTATACAGTAAAATTCATTAACAATAAATACGAGGTCTCTCCTTGTTCAAATTGTAACAAAAACATAAATACTGTTTCTTGTGAATCGAGCCACAAACGAACAAACCTTGTGTGCTGAGTGACAGGGTTACTGTGGCCTTGGAACGCCTTGAACATTATGTGGGAAAATGAGTCAGGTGAATGGTCAGCAGTGAATTATGCTCTTGCAGTTACAAACAAGATGGCGTCTAAGCAAGCTTGTGGCCTCTGCTGCCTACTACTCCAGCCAGCTTGCCTACTAACTAAAAAACATTTTGACCAAGCTGGTGAGTCAAAATGATACAAAGAGTTTTGCACAGATGGAGTCAGTCTGTGTAGTCAAACTTGGAAGGAGCTTCTTTACGAATAACACCTAATAGACAAGTTAATCAAATCTCCCTTGGCGCTTTCTCAGAATGTGAAATTGGCTTTCTTTAAGAAGGCTTTTATCCCCATAATAACATTGATCAAATTTATGTTAAATTTTTCTTAAAGTAAAATAGTTCTTCAAAGTGTTTGTCATTTCTTGGTTTATGGCATGTATGAATATGCAAAATATAATAATTTATCAATTATTGAAAATTATATTGCATTTATGTGCAGGCTTTGTACATTCACCCGGATGAACCATATACACTTCACTGGCCGATGAAGGGAGGACGTTTAAATCTTCATGATGGGCCAAGTGGATCTCTTACAGCAGTCTGCGCTGATCTGGAGACCTTATGGGCATATGCTATTCAGACCAACCTCACCATACCACTTCGAGATCTTGGGGTTGGTACAGTGTACAGTCATGTATATTATTATATAATGAAAATTATTGCTAATATGTTCAGTGTATGGTATTCAGACAACCTCCGCACTCACCATCCCACTGTGATATACACTGCACAGGTATATTGATATCCAGGGATTGGCATCAATGCTGATCAGTCAATTCTCTTGTCAAATATCTGCCAGTCTTCATTTCACTTGCCATATGGCAAAATTAAAGCAGTCATGTTTTTTCTTTTCCCCAATTGAAAAGCATAAAGTTACTTTTTTTTCTGTAAGCGATTGTAACAAGATTTGAAATTATCCTAAAATGTATTCTTAGAGTACTAGTCAAATTCCTATGCAATTGCATTTATACTGTTAGTAATAACTTTATGGAAGTTATATGACATTACAAGTACCTTTTTGTTTTGTTTGTGTGGTTTTAGTATTACAGAGCTGTCCTTGTCATTCCTGATTCTCTTGACAAGAATCACATCAAAGAAATGATGAATATCTTACTTTGTAAACTTGGCTTTTCATCTGTCATCATTCATCAGGTAAGAAATTAATAAACTACAGCAGCTCAACTCTGTTAATACAAACACCATCCATGTCGTTACAGTGTTTGTACCTCTGAATGTGCCTTGAGTGGTTGTATTTAGTGAAGTTACAGTCTCTTCAGTGGGTTAACAATGTTATGTTTAACCTGCAAAAGGGCAAAGATAAGAAAATAAATAAATGAAACTGTTGATTTCAAGATTACCAATGATTTTAAAAAGCATTGGGATGGAATGATGAAATCTGATTGGCTGATCTCAGTTGTGTCAGTCACAATAATTTTGAGCCCTGTAATAGCTATGTTGCACTAGTTTAAAATGATCTCAGGTTAAAATGATTTCAAACTAGTTTGATTTGTACTTTTCTTTAACTTAGGATTATGTCAATTAATTAATCTGGAACAAAAGAATAGTTTGAAATCATTTTCATTTTTGACCTAAAATTCATTTTGAACTACAACAGCTCCATTGTACATTTTCTTTACTTTTTCATAGGAGTCAGTGACTTCTGTGTTTGGCTGTGGTTTAAGTGCTGCCTGTGTAGTTGATGTTGGAGATGAGAAGACAAGTATCTGCTGTGTTGAAGATGGTTTGGTCATTCCTAGTTCAAGGCAAGCAAAGTAGTAATTCTGAAATTGGCACAGTGTAGAGTGAAAGAAGGGACCGTTAAGAGAAAGATAGCAATATGCATACAGTACACATCTTACGACTGAGTTTGTACCATCAAGTGACATGTTTTAATTTATTACAAGTTCAACTTAAAGACCTTTTACTCCCAAAAGTGTCAAAAATCAAAATAAAATGTAAAAACTAGAGGTTACAGATTGTAATGATAATGCTGCGAGCAGATGCTGGGCAGTAAAACATAACGGAAACAGTAAACGGTAAACGGAAACAGATTTTGATAATTTCATAAATTTATTTATTGGGTCAATTACCATACCATCATTTTCGAATTACATACCATTATAAGTAGTTTTTTGTGATCCACTCAAACATCTTACATTTTATTCCAATAAAACCAATGTCAATGGCTTAAGAACATCCTGATCAAAAATCTGTAGCGTGGATTTGTTAAAATTCACATTATTGAAAAAGCTATGACATCATAAAGGTGTATTTTAACACATTTTCTTTAATACATGTAGCTTTCCTTTTTTTGCCAAATGGTAATTCCATGCTACAAATTTTTAAAAATGTGGAATTGCTTATGATTCACCCAAAAAAATCAGAATTTTATCTCTTTTATGTTGAGTTTTTGCGCTTTTTCATTCTTACGCGCAGTTGGGGACTGGCACTAGTTACGCATGTGCAATGTCGATTTAGTGATGTCTTGTGTTCAGTTTCACAGTTCCCACCATATTAGCAGTTTATGACACGTGAGAAATGCTAACCCTGAAATAATGTCCCTAGCAACAACTCTAAAACTGTAGTTAAGTTTCTCCCCTTAAGTTATAAACTCGCTGATGCATTTACCCCAAGAAACTAAAAGGCTGTGACTTGATTTTTAGATTGTGGCTTCAGTATGGAGGAAGAGACATAACAAGGGCTTTCTACTGGCTGTTGAGAAGGGTAAGAAAGGATGAAGGGTGGGACAGAATGTTTTCTTTAATAATAATAATAAAAGAACATATTTATCCAGGATGACTGCGTCAGTTTAGAAAAACTGCTATCAACGCAGGTCCTGCAAATTAAAATCTAACTAAACTAAACGAAAGACTGACAATAATACTACACAAATCAGAAAAGTTAAAAATTGAAGCTAAAAACTATTTATATAATATAATTACGAATTAGACTTTAGACTTTCCATTAACATGGTAAATCTTTCCCTGGCCTTGCACCCTATCTTTCATGACTCAGCATTCAAAAGCTCTTGGTTGCCGTGTTGTTTCCTAAGACAAGAAACTTTACTCCACGTTTTCTCTCCCACCCAGGTGTATAAATGGGTACTGGCAACAAAATGCTGGGGTAATCCTGTGATGGACAAGCATCCCATCCAGGAGGGAGTGGCAATTAATACTCCGTGTTGTATGTTACTACAGTTTTGAGGGACAATAAATTTCCTTAAGTGCATGTGTCATGCAAGCAATACTGCGCGAGCAAAAGTCATGTGAGTGATGAATATTAGTAACATTTAGTAATGTAATGTTAGTAATGCACTTGCAGATAAGTGTATGGCTGTGGTGTATGCAGTTAAAAACTTGCGCCTGCTCAAAATGGAGATCATACAAAACGTTTCTTGGTCGTAAATTTCTTGAAATCTAGCCATACGTAAACGAGAAAGCCTAACTACGTGTACACACCTGTATGTGTATATTATGCCTAGTATCGCAAAACAAAACTCTCGAAAGACAGCAATAAGATCGTGTATATTTGATTGGAAGACTGGCCAATAACCATATGGAGCCACCTCTGTTATTAAAATTTCCAGTGAGTTTTAAAACTTGTTTTGGTTTTATAAAGGTCAGTTTTCCATACAAGGATTGTGATGCCAACAACAGACTTGATGTTCTTCTCCTGCATGAACTGAAGGAAACCTTCTGTCATCTGAGTCAGGTCACAAATACATTTCCTGTTTTTCTTAAGTTCTTCTGAATTCTTTAATACACGAAGCTTTGGATGTGTTATAGCGGTGGGGCAAAATTTCACTTGATCACTCGATTGCTTGATCGCTCGATCGGCTGTTAACATTGAGCCTGAGATATGTAATGGTCACCTACCTCACCCATGGGGATGGTATTAGAGGGAGAGAGGTAGGGGGGGAGGGGAGGGAGGGAGGGAGGGAGGGGGGGGGGAGGGAGGGGGGGGGGAGGGAGGGGGTGGAGAGTTGGCTGCAGGGTGTGGGGGTCAGTAGAGCCAAATGCCTAGGAGAGGGGAGGGGAGGGTAATATGAACATTTCATGTCAACAAGTTGGCTAATAGACATCACTTTTCCATTTGTTCTTCCACCCAATGATCTAATATTTAGTTTTTGCATGATCAGTTTACTGTTCATTATTTTATGGATGTGTATGGGATGTATATAAAAAAATATATAAAAGCTCATTGTTAATGTCCCAGCTCAGCTCCCAGGATTTCATACATGTAGCTTAACTGCAAGAGCATTTTGCACTAGCACATTCTCTGTGTCAAAAATTTTGGATTGAATCCTTCATGTCTTTGGGAATACATATTAAATAAAAGCTGCTGCATTTTAACTGCCAAGGTTATTCCTAAGTTATTGTGTTGAGTGTCAGTATTGGAAACTTTTGAACATGGCTTTCATTTTAATTTTGGTGACTCAGGACATTGTTGGTGGACAAGTTCATGAGTTTCAGGTTCATCGCCCTTTTGATACTCCCCGCTCATATCAGTTGAAGATTGGAGATGAAGCTATTGAGGCACCCATGGTAAAATGTTTTATTCAATAAATAAAATTTATTCCAATTTATATTTCTTTGGCATTTAATGCTAACATACCAGAAGAACAGGAGTGTAAAAATGAAGTAATACTACAAAAGTACTTTTTTACACAAATTATTTCAATTTATTAAATATAAACTGTCAAGCGTTGCCTAATGATACGAAAGCAATTTTTCATTTCACTCAGAGACTCGATTTAAACAAAAACTACAAGAATGAGAATCCCATCAATATTTTGCAAAGATTAAGTAACAATGCATGTAAGAAGTAGGCAATGCTCTATTGTTCCACGGCATTTCGCTTTCCCCTCATAAGATTGTTTAGGTTTTTCTTTCTGAGAATACATCAACCTATGGACAACATGTTTTTTAAATAAAATTTACTGGAATTTTATTTTAAATTGATGTTTCTTTTGTGCTACAAGATTTCATCCAATCGTGAAACTCCAAAACAATGGCCAAGAAAGGCTTCTAATTTTACATGTTTCCCACATAGAATTTTGGTTGCATTAAAACTCAGAATAGTTTTCACTAAAAGGGAACCAATTAGTAAACTAAAGAGAGATAATTGCACTACCTGGTTAAGCGATGGTAGATTTTCACGTTTTAGCCAGTGAGGTGGATGGTTTCAACGATATCACAATTCACACCTTTCTGCATTCCTTGCCATTAGGTTGCCTGGTTCTTACTAGGAAAATTACTTAATAGCTTTTTCATTGATCAACAGGGGATGTTCTTTCCTCAGTTGTTTGGTATCGTTGGTGAGAAATTGGTTTACACAAAAGATCATCAGTATGATGACCCAGAAGACCTGTATGACGACAGATACTTGCTTGAGGTTAGAAAAAATTAATATGCACGCATACGAGACTAGCCATAACAACAACAACAGCTTTATTTCAACACTGTAAAAACATCAGTATTTACAATAGAAACGCTATTTACTGGTTTACATATTATTTTGCCGTGTGGAAGTCCGATATGGAAAACCATTCATTAAAACCTATTTTAATTAAGAGGCCCAAGGATTTAGCTGTTATACGTTCCTTGGGGAGGTTATTCCTGAGAATAGAGCCTCTACATGTATAACAAAAGCTACACTTTAGGTAGTCAGTTTTCAGTACATGAAGCATATTACCTGTGAAAATACATGCTTAAACTATGTGATAACCTTCCTTCTGGATGTCTCATTGTCCTGTGCTTCATGATCTCCAGTCACAGAGAACCCAGGATCAGTCCAGTAAGTCTGCAGGTTCCAAGTCTGGACCAAATGCCGAGTCTGTCCCAGACCCTGATCAGGACATGACGGCTGCGTTGAAGACTGGTAACAAACAGATGAAGCTTGTTTCTGAGAAAAGCCTGGGACTAGACCAAGCAATCCTACATAGCATCAATAGTTGTTGTAAGTACGACTTCTCTACAGTTGCGGCCAGTACATTGTTCAATAGAAGTCCACTTCATTAATGTAATCCTCGTCTGCTTCAGCTAAGCAGACATACATTTTATTTTATCTCATTTTTCGCAGCAACTGAGGAAACCAAACGTAAAATGTACGGCTCTGTTTTGCTGTTAGGAGGTGGTTTTATGTTTAACGGTGCAGCGACCGTGTTACAGTCGCGGTTACAGTCCAAGCTACCCCCATCTCACCGCAAACTCGTGGATCAGGTTGAAGTTATAGCCAGACCTAAGGTACATTTGTTGTATGTTGTTTACTAAGAACTGGTTAAACGTTTTCCAACTTATCCCTTTAAGCCTGGTTCCCACTAGTGAAATAAGCATAAGTGTAAGCGCAAGCATAAGCACAAGAATGTTCCCACTTGTGAAATAAGCATAACACTGGCGACGTACGCATGCGCAGTGAAAGTCTCGGTAGGAAACAAGATGGCGGAAATTTCTTGTGCTTATGCTTATGCTTATTTCACGCCGGTTCCCACTTGTGAAATGAGCACAACACAAGCGAATTAAGCATAAGCGCAGTCGTAAGAAAAAGGAAAATGTTCCTTTTTCTTGTGCTTACGCTTATGCTTATTTCACGCCGGTTCCCACTAGCGTTATCTTATGCTTATGCTTGCGCTTACGCTTATGCTTATTTCACTAGTGGAAACCAGGCTTTAACTTCCAAGAGTGCCAAAAATCAAAATTCAAGAAAAATCCCACATTTTAATCTCCTTGACTACCGGTTATCAAAGCCAACCGTCCTTTAACGCTGTACATTTGTAGAACTCTTACAACTGTTGTCCAACTTATGGTCAGGACAGGAACCCTTTTTCGTCTTTTCTTTTTACCGTTTCGGCGTTTGATCCAGAGTTGCAATTATCAGGAAGCCACACTAGTACACTTTAACAAACCATTGTGCAACTTTGTTGTATCCTTTCACCGTGACAGGAGATGGATCCTCGCACAATTTGTTGGAAAGGTGGAGCTGTGCTTAGTATTCTGGACTCGGCTCAAGAATTGTGGATCAGCCAGCGGGAATGGATCACCATTGGAGTTAGAGTGCTGAGGGAGAGGTCGCCTTTCATTTGGACAATTTGCAGTTAGTGACTGTACATTGTCTCAGAGGCACAACGATGGCAAATAAAAGTAAAATTATGATTCCAAAGAGACTAATGATTGAAGGAAGTTGAAGTGACTTGCGAGAGGTCAGATTACTACAACTACTACTACTATACTACTACTAAGGCGCCCTCAGGCGGGCCCAAGTGTGGATGCTCCACTGCCTTCTGTCCCGTATGAAGACGGATAGCTCGTCAATCGTTTCCATCCCAGCATCCTTCAAGACGCCAGTATATGACAGCCTCGGCTCTTCCTCCCGTGTGTCAGAGGAGTCAAGTTATTTCATTGGCTTCAGAGAAAAGAAGTGGTCACTCACCAAGCAGGATTATGCATAGCCAAGTAATATCTGTCGATGCACAATCATAGTGGAGAACGGAAACCATACTAGGATTACCATGGTCCAGAGCAACCATGACTTACATCTGCCTAGAGACTTGGGAGAGAAGGAACAACAATGAACTCTTGAAGTGGACTCATGCCGCAAGGAGAGGTGTTGAAATCATTGCTTTCGTAATCAACGGAAAAAGGAACACAGGATTTCGAGTAGTCTACTGCCATACGAATAGAGGTTATGCTCTATGCAGACTTAAAAAGCAATGTTGTGTTACGGTCTAAGCCGATTTCAATCGGGTCCGCCCGAATATTTAAATGTTGTTTGATGTCTGCCTCTTCCACAGGTTTCTTTTAATGTAAAAGCGTGACGAAAAACAGGAACTTGGGAAATGAGTGTGAAAGCGAGAGGGCGGGCGAAGCTTGGGAACTAGCGCAAAGCGCGAGCAGGGGTTATGGGATGGAGAAAAATCTTCAATGCAGGATATGCCCGTCCGTTCGCTTTTTCTCCCCTTCCCGTCTTTCCCCGCGCCTCTGCTCCGTTTCAAGTTTCACGAGCGACTGGGGACGAGCTAGGTTTGATGTTATCATTCTCAAGATGGTAAAAAGCACAGACGTATTTGCAGATCTGGAGCGTTATCAGATATTCTCAAACTACGCCTAAGTCACACTTCGCCCAGATTAACGTCACTCTTGACTTAAATAGGCGTGCTACACACCAGACCAAACCACATTTTATCTGTCAACCTTTGTAATCCTTTTTTCGAGAGTCTTACGTATTACTGCGTAAAACAAAAAAAATGGTTTTATAGTACTCTGTATATAAAAAAAAAAACAATAAAATATGGTTTTATAGTATAAAAAAATACCAATTGCTTTTTTGTACGGAGTTCTTCCGATCTGTACACCAACTGATCTCATACGTAATATCCACTCTGTACAAACTTCATATTGATTGGAGTGTTCATTCACACTTTTTCATCGGCTTCCAAATTAAAAGACGCAAACTGTAATCTGAGAAAAGTCTCCCTCATTTCGAATTCTTGTTGTTTTGTATTGACATTTAATGGTGTAACAATCTGTTCGTTGCATGCCTCCAAGCGGTTTATTGCTATTTTTTTCAATATACTAGCGAAGGTCAAAAGAACAAAATTCACAAAATACACACTCTCTTATGCAGTAAGGGCAGCAATTTAGAGTTGAACCTCCCTTTTCATCGTTTCACGAGTGAAATATAGTAATTATGCAGGTGATGAGTATGCTAATGCGGACCCTTTTCGCCAGCACCCATTGTTGGGCTCGGCTACGTTGGTCGACAATTGTGATTTTTGATGAAAAAGTGACAGCAAACAAATTTGTTCTGTAAAGTGACCCAGCAGGTTCAAAAACCCATCTGCCAAACTGGCAACTAGAATTTGGTTTTCGACTGAATTAAAAAAGGTATCCATGAAGATGCTGTCACACATGTTACTTCAGTAAAGTTGAGTATCAAGTTTCGGGATTATGAAACAACATTTGTAAGCTCGTGTTAGTATTTGGGGCCTCATCATACGCCACATTGCACATTGACACCTAAGTAGGTATCAAGTCTTAGCATGCACCGTAAATTGAACTTCCTTAAAGTGTTTCTCATTAAGGAAATGGTATATTGTTTTTACAACAGTTTTCCTCTTTCACAAGACAACAAATATGCCTGTAAACTGACCCAGCAGGTTCAAAAACCCATCTGCCAAACTGACAACTAGAATTTATTTTTCGGCTGAATTAAAAATAAAAGTAGCTGCTAAAAAGGTATCCATGCAGATACCGTCACACATGTTACTTCAGTACAACTGAGTATCAAGTTTCGGGATTATGAAACAACATTTTGGAAGCTCGTATCAGTATTTAGGGCCTCATCATACGCCACATTGCACATTGACATCTAATTAGGTATTTAGTCTTAGCATGCACCCTAAATTGAACTTCCTAAAAGTATTTCCTATTTAAGGAAATGGTAATATATTTTTTACAACAGTTTTCCTTTTTCGCAAGTCAACAAATTTGCTCAGTAAACTGACCCAGCAGGTTCAAAAACCCATCTACCAAACTGACAACTAAAATTTATTTTTCGACTGAATTAAAAAGAAAGTAACTGCTAAAGATGCTGTCACACTATTACTTCAGTACAGTTAAGTATCAAGTTTCGGGATTTTGAAACAAAATTTTGGAAGCTGGTGTTTGAATTTGGGGCCTCATCATACACCACATTGCACATTGACACCCAAGTAGGCATTAAGTCTTAGCATTCAAATTGAACTTCCTAAAAGTATTTCCTCTTGAGGAAATGGTGTATGTTTTACAGCACTTTTCCACTTTCTAAATGGATGGTGTTTAATGATTGTGTGTATCTAGAAGTTTCCAGAGCATGTACTCCAAATTAAACTTCCCAAAATTATATCCTCTTATGGAAATATCAAGTGTTAATTTGTTGACAACACTTTCCCGCTTTCCAACTGGAAAAGGTTATTATAAATGATTGTGTGTAGCCTTAGCATGTACTCTAAATTAAACTTCCTAAAACTATTTCCTTTTAAGGAAATGTTATGGTGCGTGTTATTTTTTACAGCCCTTTCCCGCTTTCCAACTGGAAAAGGTTATTAGAAATGATTGTCTGTAGCCTTAGCATGTGCTCGAAATTAACTTCCTAAAACTATTTCCTTTTAAGGAAATGTTATGGTGCGTGTTATTTTTTACAGCCCTTTCCCGCTTTCTAACTGGATGAGGTGAAATGATTGTATGCCTCCTGGCCTTTCATATAAACAAAAAAGAAACACTCGGAGGCATATGTTCCATGCACAGGTGCAGGGTGTGACTGTAAATATAAGTCGGCAGCAAAATCCAGTTTTGTGTTCTCTCGCACTTGAACTGTGGTTTAAAAAGCGACTCAGTTTTGATGTAGGGTTTATTCAAAGGGCCTTTTAGTAAAGGTGCGAACAATATCGTGGGTCAGAAAACACCATAGACTCATAATTCATGAATCGATGATTTGTGGAGCATGTCTTGGCCATCTGCGTTCTGAAACAGCATCCCGAGAGAATTTAATCCAGCAACACAGACTGAATTCAAACATTCCTTGCACTGCAGAAACCTGGTAAGACCGTAAAGGATATCTTCTCAATTCACTATTCTTTTAAAAAAACAATATATAATGAAAATCTCCGAGGAGTTATATGGGTCGCTTATCGCTAATTGCGTCTTCAACAGCTTTCTATCATGTACTGCCGTCGTGTTGAACATTGTAACAATTCAAGCCATGAGAAAACTTCCGTCGTTACCGAAGCCCTTGAAAACATTGCTCTTCAGTCTGTCTGTTTCTGATCTTGGTGTTGGTTTATTGGTCCAACCTTTGTACATTGTGTATCTTGTCATGAGGATGAAACCAGAGGAAAGCAATCCAACTCATAAGGTGTACATCGCCTTGGTAATTTTATTTATTTATGCTTCATTCCTTGGTCTTATGGCTCTAAGTGCAGATAGATTTTTAGCCATTCATCTTCATCTCAGATACCAGGAACTTGTGACTCACAGGCGTGTTGTTGCTGTGGTGATCTCAATTTGGGTGTTCAGTGCATTTCTCTCTTTGATTAGGAGGTTGAGTCAAACGGATATCGTCTACGTGATCTTTGTTGTTATTGAGGTTACTTGTATCGTAATTGCAACGTTCCTTAACTACAAGATTTATTTAGCTGTACGACGCCATACAAATCAAATTCAAGCACTGCAAGTACAGCAAGTACCACAGAACGGTGAGACGGCGGCGAATGCTGAGAGGCTGAGGAAATCTGCGGTCGGTACCTTTTACGTATATCTCGTGTTTCTGGTTACTTATTTGCCAAGAAGCTGTATTATTGCTGCCATTAGAATTAGTCCAAGTTTGACTGCAGAAGTGTGGTCAATTTACATTTTGACTCTGGTTTTTCTCAATTCATCTTTAAATCCTTTGATTTATTGCTGGAAGATGAGGCACATTCGACACGCTGTCTTGAACATACTGCGAAATGCATTTTCAACTGGTCACAACTGAACAAAATAACCTGTGAACAATGCACTGAAAAAGCCTATGACAGTTCTCAGTCTGGCAGTGCTTCCTCATCTCATACCGCAATTATGTTAACTTTAGGATATAACCAAGCTTGACTGATAGGTGGCTCACATCACCTCGCAAAGTAAGGGGTACGACGCCAGTCTACATTCCGTGTGAATCCCACGCCGAAGGTAAACGTACGCCAAAGGCGTTCAAAATCTACATTAACTGCTACGAAATGCAAAGAATGAAACAATTAACGAACACACGACATATCTGCCGGGACAGCGTGAAGACTGATGAAAACGCAATGAAAGCAAAGAAATATAACTGTGAAAAGACAAAAAACAGCTAAAAAAACTCAAAGTTAATGGAAATTTTGCCGATTTTTGGACCGCTTGTTATGAAATAAAATTCGGCGATCAACTGTAATCCACTTCCATCCTTGTAATGTTAAACGTAATTCACAAACCACTGGTTCGTTTTTTCTCTGTAAAATATTTTTATCCAGTTGAATTATATATTTAGTGGCATTTGGCAATATAACACGGAAATTAGGCTGGCGAAATTTCGATTTATCGGCGGCAAACTGGTCCTTAGGGTTTGTATATGAAGCCCATTCTGAGTACAGCATAACATTAAAGACTGAGTAAACTATAAAGAGATGGGACACAGGCTTACCATTCTAGATTCCCTCTTTCGGCGGCACACTGCTCCTTTAAGGTTTCTATATGAAGCCCATTTTGAGTACAGCATTACAGAAGAGACTGAGTAAACTATAAAGAGACGGGTCATAGGATTATCATTGTAATGAATTACAGAAGACAGTGAGTAAATTGTAAAGAGATGGGTCACAGGCTTACCATTCTACATTTGATTTTTCGGCGGCACAGTGCCCCTATAAGGTTTCTATATGAAGTCCATTCTGAGTACAGCATTACAGAAGAGACTGAGTAAACTATAAAGAGGTGGGTTACAGGCTTACCATTCTACATTTGATCTTTCAGCGAGATACTTCCCTTTAAGGTTTCTATATGAAGCCCATTCTGAGTACAGCATTACAGTTGAGACTGAGTAAACTGTAAAGAGGTGGGTCACAGGCTTACCTTTCTACATTCGATCTTACGGCGGCACACTTCCCCTTAAGGTTTCTATATGAAGCCCATTCTGAGTACAGCATTACAGTAGAGACTGAGTAAACTATAAAGAGATGGGTCACAGGCTTTCTATTCTACATTCGATCTTACGGCGGGACACTGCCCCTTTAAGGTTTCTATATGAAGCCCATCCTGAGTACAGCATTACGGAAGAGACTGAGTAAACTATAAAGAGATGGGTTACAGGCTTACCATTCTACATTCGATCTAACGGCGGGACACTGCTCCTTTAAGGTTTCTATATGAAGCCCATTCTGAGTACAGCATTACAGTAGAGACCGAGTAAACTATATAAAGAGGCGGGCCACAGGCTTACCATTCTATATTCGATCACACGGCGGCACACTGCCCCTTTAAGGTTTCTATATGAAGCCCATTCTGAGTACAGCATTACAGTTGAGACTGAGTAAACTGTAAAGAGGTGGGTCACAGGCTTACTATTCCACGTTCGATCTTTCCGTGGCACACTGCGCATTTAAGGTTATTTCTTTTTCGGTGATTTGAAGCGTGCGAGAGCAATTATATTTTTTTTAAACTGACTAACGGCTTGACTCGAATCGTTTAATAATTTAAAAAAGCACTCAAGCCACAAATCGACAGAACATCGACAGAACAACGAAGGTTCGACACATAACGTAATAATAATCTTGATTTCAGTTGGTTATTGCTCTTATTTGGTTTTAACCAGCTTTCAAAACTCTAAATTTCGTCTTTAGTAAGATTATTTCGATAAAAGACACAGCCATTAAAAGCACAACACCGTAGATTGAAACTCCTGTGGATAGGCTTCAAAGGCTACTTGCTCGTTCGAAGGCGACAGCTGTTGCGACTGACAAAACGGCTTGGACACGGTTGACGACGTCCTCATTGTTCATTGGAAGATGTGATCGATGATGGCATGACTGACGGTGATTTGATTATTACTTTGTATAACTAAATTTCCTTACTGAAAAACGTTGCTAAAAATGGTTTAGGGATTTTTGTTGTTAAAAACATCTGTAAGGCCTGAAGAGAAAAAATCGTTTTAGGGCTGTGCCCCACCTGGTTTCCTGGTTGGCAGAGCTAATAATGTTCTGGGACCTTACCTTATAAGCAGATCTGAGTTAATAATAAGTCAAGTCAAGTTTCACTGGTAGTCACTGCAACACTTTGTATATAAATTTAAATTAAGTACAAATCCTAGAAAAAGCGCTGTGCGTGTTTAATATTATTTAATAGGTAGATCACGTACTGTATATATGTATATAGAGTCAACGGAACACACTTAGCTAGATTTCGAGATTCGCCGCATCTACACGTGTTTTACTTTATCCCATAAAAAAATGATTTTCTGCTCCAACTGGAGTTATACCGTTTCTTTATTTGAGGTTCGGTTTTCTTAATTACGGTATGGCCTAATAGTGCGCGTTATGTAATATTCAAATTGAACAGCATCAAATAATTCTCTGAAAACATTCTTCTGTTACTGGTTGAGGTTTGTAGGCTTTCTTCAGCTGATCCTATTATATGTACATATTTTTATGCACAAGATAAAGGCGAAATAAACTGTAACATAGCGTTTAGCTGTGTAGTAAATAGAGGTGACCTGGTCTGTTTATATTTAGTGTGATAGATGGGTTTTCAGTTGAGTGGTTAAGTAGTTACTCTGGCCAATCAAAACAGACGTAGACAATCCAATGAACCAATCATAACTCGAAGTTCCGATCAACAATTTCCCAGCGTGTTTAGTTTCATTTGCTTTGCTGTGTAAAAATATATATAAAAAAAAACAGCGTAGAAGTTATTTATTTAGTTCATTAACCGTGACTGGTACTTTTTGTGCTCTTCAGTTATAGCCGTAACTTCTCGTATCAGTTCTATAGAGTGTTTTCACTCACGTGACCGGCGGCCATCTTGGTGTGCGAAAACAATAGGAAATATTTGAATAAGAATAGAACTTAAGTCCCACAGGATTCGTTTAGGACAACAATATGGCCGCCATTTCATTGTTTTGGGACACCAATATGGCCGTCGTGACGTCACGTGCAAATGGTGAACACTGAGCTTTAAATTGTAATTGAAACCTGCGTTACTCCTTTTGTTATAGCTGTGATTCATCTATATTGTTTTTTGTTGTTTTAATTCATCTCTTAAAACATTAAAATGTTGAAGAGATGAATTCCTTTACAACCAATCTTGTATTCTAAACGATGTTATAGATAATTTTAGTTAAGACTTGTTTAAGATGTTACCTTATCCGTCAGCATTTCCTGCGCTCCTGTAAGTAGAAGTGCATTGTAAAAAGGTCCGTTGGTTTTTATTCTGACAGTAAAGAGTATATTGCTGGGGAGAGTTCTGTCTGTTCTATTAGTCTCTGAAATTTTTTTTGCTGTAGCAAATCCCGGCCGTCCCGCAGCTAGCGAGTGTCCCGCAGATTGAGAAGCCCACTTGAAAGCCTGTTTTGATAAGTAAATCGTTCTTTTAAGAAAACAACACTTTGGATACCAGTGGATAGCTGCGGTGGATCGAGCCAAAACAACTGTTATCACATTACTGTCAAAATTGACAAAGACGCACAGAAGCTGGCATTTTTATGTGGCAAAAAGTTGATTCATCACAATCCATCTGAATGGTAGGATGCAATAAAACTGTAAAATAGATTTTTGGGATAGAAGCCCAATAACTGGACCGTCATTTACCACGTATTTAAACTGGTCGAAAAAGGGCCGTCGGGTCTCGCTTTAGTCTAGTAATGTTCACCATAGCTGGTGACAAACGTGCCGTTTTTATGGCTTTTTTTTTGAAGTCGCAAGCAGAAGAGAATTAACCAATCACGATGCCCATTCCCTAGTGCTTACGACTCCGACAATCAAGTTTTCATTGGATCGTTAGCAACGGAATCATAAGCGCAACAGAAAACTTGATTACGACCATACTTGTCTAATACTCTGACAAATGTATGTGTTGTGGTGCAATTTTGTCCTTGGTGCAAATTTTATTTTCCTTTGTTTTGGGTATGGAAATGTATGATAACATATGATAATGATAACATATGATAATGAGAACAAAGGAAAATAAAATTTGCATCAAGGACAAAATTGCACCACAGCATATGCATACACCACTTTCATAATGGCGGCCGATTTATTTATTCTTTTATATGTATGTTAATTAGCCTCACTGGCCTCGGTTTAGAGTAAAAATTCTTTTGAATTTTGCACACGCCAGCGAGGCCAGAAAGGCTAATTAACATACATATAAAAGAATAGATGGTTTTCACTCACGTGACCTTCAGTCCTGTGGGACTCAAATGACAAAGGCCATGGCGGCCATGTTGGTGTACATAACAAAAGAAGTTCATTAAAATTCTTTTGTAGTTGAACACCAATATGGCCGCCGTTACTTAACGTGAAAACCATCCATAAATAAATCGGCCGCCATTATGAAAGGGGTGTATAGCATTGTACCGTAATACATTGTGCTGAATTGTACGGCCGTTCTAGAATGTATCGTTGAACTATTGTTATGGTCATATAACACAATACAATGCTATGCATACATTTGTCCGAGTATTGGACAACGCTCACTACGACGGCGTTGTTTGATTTTAACTTGATACTCTTCTGACATCGACCCCGACTCCGATCCGACTCCCACTCCAATTCCGATTCCGATTCCGACTCGACTTCGACTTCGACTTCGACTTCGACTTCGACTTCGACTTCGACTTCGACTCCAACTCCGACTCCGATTTTCGACTCCGATTTCGACTACAACTACGACTCCATCGCTAGTGAAAACCAGCTTTAACGGACTGAGCTACGAGATCTGACGGGACTAAGTGAGTCGTCAGAAAGTTTCTAGTCACGCAATGGATGAACTTACATACCAAACCAAATCACCAGCTTTCAAACAATAAGCCGCAAAATCTGATTATCTGCCAGGTCGGTTTTAATAGTGTAACAATCGGTTCGTTGTCTACCTTCAAGCTACTAGCGATGGTCATAAGAACATGCAAAATTCACAAAATACAAACTGTCGTATACACTAAGGACAGCAATTTAAAAAACTTCTTGTTTCATCGTTTCGCGAGTGAAAATAAGGTAATCTGCAGGTGATGTGCGTGCTAATGTGGACCCTTTTCACTAACAGTCCACTGTTTGGCTCAGCGACGTTGGTCGACAATTAATATGATTTTCGATGAAAAAGTCAAAATTCATCAAAATTGCTCTGTCATGCAACTGATCCAGCAGGTTCAAAACCCTCATTATCCTGCGTAGCTGGCGCTATTGTTCTCGCGATGGCAAAATTTTGGTGGCGGAGTAACCATTATCGGCGAAAGCCGCGAAAAAAAATGTCACACAGAAATACTGACACATGCACAGGTTATATCAGTACAAGAATCGAAGTTAGGGCTGTTGAAGCTGGTGTTTGTATTTTGGGCCCCATATGCGAAATTGCACAATAAGAACTAGGAAGGTATTAAATCTTAGTATGCAACATGTGTTGCTGACAACACTTTCCCACCCTCCAACTGGATAAGGTTATTGTTAATGACTGCGTGTAAAACTGTTTCCTTTTAAGGAAATGTTATGGTGTGGGTTTTTGTTTTTTTAGAACACTTTCCCGCTTCCTAACTGGATGGAAGTTAAGTGGTTGTGTCTAACCTTAGCATAAACTCTAAATTAATCTTCCTAAAACTGTTTCCTCTTACAAGTAAACGTTACATTTTTTTCTTACAATACTTTCCCGCTGTCCAACTAAATGAGGTTTAATAATTGTATGCACCCTGGCTTATCATATAAACAAATAAGGCACGCTCCGAGACATTTGTTTTATACAGTGAAATCGTGCAGAATTGTGGTTTAAAGGTTCAAAGAGCATTTTAGTGAAGGAGCAAGCACTATCATGGTTCAGAAAACATAATCATGGATCCAAACTTCATGAATCGATGATATGAAGAGAGCATCCTGATAATTTTATCCAGCAGCGCAGACTGAATTCAAACATTCCTTGCACTGCTGTACCCTTGTAAGGAGCGTTAAAGATATCTTCTACATTCACTATTCTGTTAAAAAGAGACGCGGTATAATGGAAATCTCCAAGGAGTTACATTGGTCGTTTATTGCTAATTGCGTTTTCAACGGCTTTCTATCTTGTACTGCCGTCGTGTTGAACATAATAACAATTCAAGCCATGAGAAAAATTCCGTCGTTACCGAAGCCCTTGAAAACATTGCTCTTCAGTCTGTCTGTTTCTGATCTTGGCGTTGGTTTACTGGTCCAACCTTTGTACATTGTATATCTTGTCATGAGGATGAAACCAGAGGAAAACAATCCAACTCATAAGGTGTACCTCGCCTTGGTAATTTTATTTATTTATGCTTCATTCCTTGGTCTTATGGCTTTGAGTGCAGATAGATTTTTAGCCATTCATCTTCATCTCAGATACCAGGAACTTGTGACTCACAGGCGTGTTGTTGCTGTGGTGATCTCAATTTGGGTGTTCAGTGCAATTCTCTCTTTGATTAGGAAGTTGAGTCAAACGGATATCGTTTACGTGATCTTTGCCGTTATCGAGGCTACTTGCATCGTAATTGCAACGTTCCTTAACTACAAGATTTATTTAGCTGTACGACGTCATACACATCAAATTCAAGCACTGCAAGTGCAGCAAGTACCACAGAACAGTGAGACGGCGGCGAATGCCGAGAGGGTGAGGAAATCTGCGGTCGGTACCTTTTACGTATATCTCGTGTTTTTGGTTACTTATTTGCCAAGAAGCTGTATTTTGTTTGCCATTAGAATCGCTGGATTTAGTGGCACTATAGAAGTATGGTCAGTTTACATTTTAACTTTGGTGTTCCTTAATTCATCTCTCAATCCTCTGATTTATTGTTGGAAGATGAGGCACATTCGACACGCTGTCCTAAACATACTGCGAAATGCATTTTCAACTGGTCACAACTAAGCAAAATAACCTGTGAACAATGCACTGATGAGAAAGCCTTTGACAGTTCCTCAGTCTGGCAATTAATACTTTCTTATTTTATAGCGCAATTATGTTATCTTAAGGATATAACGAAGCTAGACTGATAGGTGGCCCACATCACCTCGCAAAGGAAGGGGTGAGATGCCAATCTACATTCCGTGTGAATCCCACACCTGTAAAGGTCTTCGAAACCCCGAAAATGAATCAATCAACGAACAAACGCCAAAGACTTCAATAGTACACTAGCACGCCACAGCCTTTTGAAACCCACGCCGAAGATGTTCAGAGTGTACTCCACATGGAATGCAAACTGGGTGATGTGTACATTCTTATACCCTGGTTATACTCTACGAACAGTGTCCTTCATCTTTCCGTGCGAACATCGAGAATTAAGAGCATTTTTAACCATGTCTATAAGATGTTATGCAGTGTCCCGGCTAATACATCGTGTTTTCATAATTGCTTTAAAGCAGGACACTTTCCCGCCGAAATAATATTATATTTCGGAATCCGTGTTATATCTCTAAATGGCACCAAATATACAGTTTAATTGGATAAAAATATTCTTTATTCGAAAAAGGAGCAGTAGTTTGGAGATAAAGTGCAGGATTGCAAGGATGGAAGTGGATTACATTTCACCAAGTTTGATTTCATGACAGGCGGTCAAGAAATCAAACTTGCCATCACGGCTCGTCGAATTTTGACTTTTGTAGCCGTCATTTTGTCTCCTTAGTTAATATTTCTTTGCTTTCATCATTTTTAAATTGGAGATTTTTTCTTGGAATTGTACTTCAAGCTAAAAGCAAGCTCCTGGCCATAATCATGAAAACAGTCCCTTGCCTTATTACCTTGAAATAGGAAGAAAAGTTCACCAAAAGTGATCAAAGCAAAGAAATATACTAAACTATTGAAAAAGACAAAAAAGCAGCTAAACAGCTCAAAGTTTCACCAGACTGGCAATTTTTGATTTCTTGAAATCCATTTCCATTTGTAACGTATGTATTTTGAACGAGGTTTGCTCGTTAGACGTTACGTGGATAAATAAATGATTGATTGATTGATTGATTGATCCTGAAAGTAATCCACAAACTACTTTTTCTGTTTCACTCTGTAGAATCTGTCATCCAATTTATTGTATATTTGGTGGCATTTGGCAATATAACACGGAAATGAGGCAATATAGCACGGACATTAGGTCGGCGAAATTTCGATCTATCGGCGATGCCATTCTGAGTACAGAGATGGGTCACAGTCTTACCATTCTACATTCGATCTTTCGGCGGGACACTGCCCCTTTAAGGTTTCTATATGAAGCCTATTCCGAGTACAGCATTACAGTAGAGACTGATTAAACTATAAAGAGATGGGTCACAGGCTTACCATTCTACATTCGATCTTTCGGCGGCACACTGCCCCTTTAAAGTTTCTATATGAAACCCATTCTGAGTACAGCATTATAGTAGAGACTAAGTAAACTATAAAGAGATGGGTCACAGTCTTACCAGCCTACATTCGATCTTTCGGCGGCACACTGCCCCTTTAAAGTTTCTATATGAAGCCCATTCTGAATACAGCATTTCGGCAGAGACTGGGTAAACTATAAAGAGATGGGTCACAGTCTTACCATTCTACATTTGAGTGGTGGTCTTATCTATGATTTCTGTTACACTTTATCTAATTTATTATCATTTTTTGTTAATCTTTATTTCTTTTTCGGTGATTTGAAGCGTGCGAGAATAATTATATTTTTTTTAAACTGACTAACGGATTAACCCATATCGTGTAATAGTTTGAAGAAGAACTCCGCAAGCCACAGATCGACAGAACAACGAAGGTTCGACACTAAACGTGATTATAATCTTAATTTCAGTTGCTGATTGCTCTTATTTCGTTTTATTCAGCTTTCATAGCTCCAAACTTCGCCTTTATAAGATTATTCTGATAACCAACAATGACTATTAAAAGCACAGAATACAATAGATATTGAAAAGCCTGCGTGGATAGGTTTCAAAACTACTTGCTCATTCGAAGGCGGCAGGTAAAATGGTCAAAATGGTTTGGAGACTGTTGACGACGGCCCTGTTCTCCACTGGAAGATGTGATCGTACATGGTAAAACGATGAATTTGATTACTTGTTATTGCTAAATTTGCCTATTTAACAAAAAGGCATTGCTAAAAACGGTACACGGATATTTTCTGTTTAAAGATAAGATAAGAACTTTATTAATGTGTGAAAATCACCAGCATACAATGGATACTATTAAATTGGGGACACCTAACTACACTATAACTACAATAATAATCTAATAATTAATGAAATATAAAATATATGTACATAAAATGATCCGTAAGGCCTGAAGGGGCAAAAACGTTTTAGGCCCGGGCTCCCACCTAGTTTCCTGGTTGGCAAAAATATATAATAATGTTTTGGCTCCTCAACTTATAAGCAAGTCAAGTTCAACTGTGAGTCACTGCAACACTTTTTATATATATTTAAATTATGTACAAATCTTAGAGAAAGCGCTCTGCGTGTTTACATTTAAGAAGTAGAACACATGCTGTATATGTATGTATATAGAGTCAACGGAAACACTTACGTATTGTGTTTTGAGGTTCGCCGCATCTACGCGTGGAGTGCCGTTTAATTACGGTATTGCCTAATAGCCCACAACATATAATTATCTGAAAACATTCTTCTGTTACCGGTTGACGATTGTAGGTTTAATCCAGCAGATCCTATTATATGTACATATTTTTTATGCACAAGCTAGAGACTAAATAAACTGTAACGTAGTATTTTGCTTTGTAGTAAATAGAGATGACTTGGTCTGTTTAAATTTACTGTGATAGATGAGTTTTTAGTTGGGTGTCATAAACCCAAAACTAAAGTAATTGCTTTGGCGAGTCAAAACAGAAGTAAAACATCCAATGAACCAATCAGAAGTCCAAGCAAATCTGACATGTAACCTGCTTCAAGCGCGGAAAAACACGTACGAGCAAGTCACGATTGGTTACTTTGCTGTGTATAAATATCTATAAAAAACAGCGTAGAAGTTATTTCTCTCTGTTTTCAGTTCATAAACTGTAAATTAACAATTATTGGATGAGGTTGAGCATGATAGCGATAATTATCAAGGCCAAAGTTTGTGTTATCTGCCGAAGCCGAAGGCTGAGGTGGATAACACAAACTGAGGCCTTGATAATTATCGCTATCATGCGAAAACCGAATCCAATAATTGTTTTATTATGCATATTCCTGAGCTGTACTTATAAAGACAAGAGCGCGCACAAAAAAGTGATCAATGCACAGCAGTCAACTTGTAAGTAAACAACCTACGTCACTTCTGCATGCATAAAACTATTGTCTGTAGGTATGACGTCACTTCTGCATGCATAAAACTATTGTCTGTAGGTATGACGTAACAGAAACAGCAAGCAATAATTAGCTGCGTGCTTATAGCTAAATAAATCAAAATCGAGCTAGTGACACCAATGTATAATAATAGTACTTGTTGTGCTTTTCACTTATACAAGGTAACCGTTCTTCTCGTGTCAGTTATACATTAAGCGTTAAACTGTAATTCTGGGCTTGCACTTACGTCATATCATGTCATATCAAAATTCAGAAGCATTAAAAAGTAGATTTCGATTCCAAAATGTTATGGAATTGTAGAGGGTTTAAAACTACACATCTGGGCCAAATTTTGAAGCGCCAGAGCATTTTGTTCAAGAGTTATATAGACGAACAAGTATTAGACATTTTAAGTAAAAATGTATGGAACGGCTATCTTGGTGTACCACTTTGGTACACCAGCATGGCGGCCAAAACTTCAAAGTCATAATCACGCAAAAAATTTCATCACAAAAGATTGGATTCACTATAAGTTACATTATATCGGGGTTATAAGTATCTATATTGCAAAAATAATTTTCAACCGGTTCAATTAATTGAAATAGCGTGGCGAATTGCGTGACACATTTAAAACCTTCACAAATCGGAAGCAAAACATCGTTAAAACCAGAACCTTTTTGCGAAGGATTGTAACTCTAATATCTACCTTTGTAGGATGTGAAGTTTAAATTTTTTTAGACGTCATGTGCAAGCCAAGAATTGAAACCTGCGTTACGCCTTTGTTATAGCTGTGATTCATCTATATTGTTTTTAAAGTATTTTTAATTCATCTCTTGAAACATTACAATGTTGTAAGAGATAAATTCCGTTACAACCAATCCTGCATTCTAAACGACATCATAGATAATTTTAGTTAAGACTTGTTTGAGATGTTACCTTATCTGTCAGCATTTCCTGCGTTCGCATAAGTAGAAGTGCATTGTAAAAAGGTTATTGGTTATTATTCTGACAGTAAAGAGAACATTGCTGGGCAAAGTTCTGTCTGTTTCATTAAGGTGGGCAGACACAAGGGGTCATGTAGCAGGGACATGTCGCAGCGACATGTAGCAGCGACAAAAATTAGTGTAGTACACACTGAGGGACATGTAGCAGGGAAGTGTAGCGGGTACATGTAGCAGGGACAAAATAATAGCGTTTGCACACACATGAAAATGTTGCGGGGATATGTCTCAGGGACATGTTGCAGCGACACGTCCCTTCGTGTGAACTGATACTATCATAATTGTGCAACACCAATTTTGGGGACATTTTGTCCCCGCGACGTGTCCCATGTATTTTCATTAATTATCGCATATCTCTGAGAGCAGTAAAACAGTAATTTTTCAATTGGGTAAAATTATTTTTTTTCCAAAAATTATTGGGAGGGCTGAAGCCCGTTATTTACCACGTGGTCAAACCCGTCGAAAAACTGCCACAGCATTAGGAACTTTCTCGTTGCTTGGTTTTCGCTTTAGTCACAGGGAGCCCCGGGCTCACAACTGAGGAATCCTCAACGACAAAAATATAAGGATTTGTATGGTATTTTACCGTGAGTTTCATAAAATATCCAAATTATGGATAAACAGCCATTTAAGTCTCTATACCTCAATGAACAATATCTATCTGTTGTTTCTCGGCGGTTTTATGGCATATAAACGGCATTTTAGCGAGTTTTGTTTTTTTCTGGTTTGACTTCACCTAAAAAAAGTAAAGGGAAAACTCGGATTTTGAAGTCACTCCAACGAAAAGCGACCAAAAATTACTTTCAATCAATCCCCGAATCGCTCCAAAACATCGCTTAAGTGAAGAGCGATGTCGTTCCTTTCTATCCATGTCACATTTAGCTACAATACCGCAGTCTTCGCCTTGGAAAGACGATGAATACAACCAGAAAATTCAATCTTCTCGCTTCCGAGGATACGTTTTTGTTAGAAGAGCAGTCAGGCCGTTCGGTTTAAAATTCTCTCTTCGGGGAGGGACACGAACAAAACAACCGTTGCAAAAAACTGGATTCAAGCGATTGGGATTGATTTTAACTTGACACGCTTCTCCGACTCCGATTCCGACTCTGAGTCCTTGCTAGTGAAAACCAACTTTAACGGACTGAGCTTCGAGGACAGACTCGAGCAAGTCGTCAGAGAGTTTCTATTTACGGCAATGGATAAACACACATCCCAAACCAAACCACATTTTATCTGTCAATATTTGTAATCCTCTTTTCGAGAGTCATATATGACTGCGTAAAACAGTAAACAATAATTTAGCATAATACCAATTGCTTCCTGTATGGAAGTTCTTCCCATTTGTACACCAACGGATGTCATACATGAAACCCACTCTTGATTGGAAATGGCATGGAGTTTCGACAGTGCACATGCCCACTCAAACGTTTGCATCAGCTTTCAAACAAAAAGCCGCAAAAACTGACTTTTTAAAAGTCTCCCCCATATCTTTGCCGCCAGGTTTTGTTTTAATAGTGTAGCAATCGGTTCTATGCATGCCTCCAGGCGTTTTATTTCTATTTACTATTCAATTCAAAGATACTAGTGACGTTCATAATAAGAAAATTCACAAAATACAAACTATCGCATACAGTAAGGGCAGCAATTTAAAAAAATATATAATAATCTAAACGTGATGTGTATGTTAATGTGGACCCTTTTCAGTAACAGCCCACTGTTAGCTACTGTTTGGCTCGGCGACGTTGGTCAACAATTAATGTGATTTTCGATAAAAAAAAGAAAAGTCATAATTCATCAAAATTGCTGGCGATAACGGATAGTCTAAATGCTATAGCTCAAAAGGAGGTCGGACACCTTAATGAGAATATATAACGGAGTAACTAGTTAGCTTTCAGTTGAGGTTAGGGTCAGCAGTTTATATAGTTAAATTTAGGCCTAAAATTAAACAACACGAGAAATTAGGTGGTACTCTGGTACGGTAGACTATGTTAGCTAAGCCTAGCTGAGGTCACAGGTTCAATCCCGAGTGGGGATTTTAGGGATTTTCTATTTTCTTTTTGACACTTAAGTGTCGACATTACGTTATATAGTATCAATCAGGTGTTCGACCTCCTTCTGAGCTATAGCAGGTAGACTCTACCGGCGATAACATTTGGTGGCGGAGCTGCCATTATCGGCAAAAGCCGCGAGAAATACTGTCACACAGGTTATATCAGTACAAGTATCGAATTTCGGGCTGTGAAGATAGTGTTGGGGCCTCATAGGTAGGTATTAAGTGTTAGCATGCACCCTAAATTGAACTTCCTAAAAGTATTTTCCCGTGGGTTACTGTCAGCCCTTAGGGTGCTTTTTGTGAAATCTTTCGTATGCGCACTATTTTCAATGAAATCCCGAAAATCTATAAATCACTGTAAAGCTAATAAATTGTCAATTCCGAAAATGTTAATTGTTTTTCATTTTTTTGTGTAGGTAATAAGCGCGCGCAAATTAGCCTTCAGACCCAAAACTAACGGTGTTTGCTTCACGGAATATGATAACAAACCTCTGTGTTAGCGCGAACATCAAAACAAACTGCATGGTCCATATCACTCAGAAGTTAATGTGCTAACAAAGCGTGGGAGGCTTTTTCGATATTTTCATGTTTTCCATGTAAATCCACTTTGAAGTTGGACAATAGATTCGACCAAAAAGTACATTTATTTAATTTTTTAGAAAAATAAATTCTTGCTTTCCAACTGGATATAAGGTTAAATTCTTGCATGTTTCCTTAGCAGCTACTTTAAATTAAACCTCCTAAAACTATTTCCTCTTAAGGAAATGTTAAGGTGTAGGTTTTTTTAATAACACTTTCCCGCTTTCCAACTGACTGAAGTCAAATGGTTGTGTGTATCCTTAGCATGTACTCAAAATTAAACTTCCTAAAACTATTTCCTCTTAAGGAAATGTTATATGAACACGTTACCGTTCTCCAACTGGATGAAGTTAAGTGATTGTGTGCATCCTGGCCTTTCATTCAATCAAATAAGACACTCTCCGAGAAATTTTTTTATGCAAACGCAGATGTAGGGTGTAACTGCAAATTTAATATAAATCGGCAGCAAGAGCCATTTTTTTATCCTCTCTACACTTGAACTGTGGTTCAAAACGGGACTTTTGACCAGGATTGATTTAAAGCGCTTTTTAGTTAACGGTATGAACACTATAGATCAAAAATCATACTTCTTTGAAACCGATGTTTAAGCAAACAGTGCGCCAGTGGAACTTGATGGCTTAATCATCGGTATACTTAAAAGAACATTCAGAGAGTTTTATCCAGCATAAGTTTAATTCACACATTTCCTGCCCTGGTTAAGCCTGGAATGTACCAAGAGGATATCTTCTACTTTCATCTGAAAAAAGCACTGTATAATGAAAGTCCCCGAGGAGTTACATTCGTCGCTTATCGCTAATTGTGTCTTCAACGGCTTCCTATCTTGTACTGCCATCGTGTTGAACATTATAACAATTCAAGCCATGAGAAAAACTTCGTCGTTGCCAAAACCTTTACGAACATTACTCCTGAGCCTGGCTGCTTCAGATATTAGTGTTGGTTTGCTTGTCCAACCTTTGTACATTGTTTATCTTGTCGCGAGGATGCAACCAAACGCTGCCTTGGGAAACAATCCAATTTTCAACTACATGTACCTCATCTCGGTGAATTTATTGATTTACGCTTCGTTCTTTGGTGTCATGGCTCTAAGTGTAGACAGATTCTTAGCTATTCATCTTCATCTCAGATATCAGGAACTTGTGACTCACAAGCGTGTTGTTGCTGTGGTGATCTCAATTTGGGTGTTCAGTGCAATTCTTTCTTTGATAAGGTTGTGGACTCAAAGCATGTACTTGATCTTTGTCATTATTGAGGTTATTTGTGTCGTAAGTGCAACTTTCTTTAACTACAAGATTTATTTGGCTGTACGACGCCATAAAAATGAAATTCAAGTCCTGCAAGTACAACAAGTACCACAGAATGGTGAAATAATGGCACAGAATGCCGAGGAAGAAAAAAGGCTGAGGAAATCTGCGATCAGCACATTTTACGTGTATCTCTTGTTTCTGGTTACCTATTTGCCAAAAAGTTGTATTTTCGTTTCCGTTTTAATCGCTGGATTGAGTGCCACTATAGAGGTATGGTCACTGTATATTTTGACTCTGGTTTTCCTTAATTCATCTCTCAATCCTCTGATTTATTGCTGGAAGATGAGACACATTCGACACGCTGTCTTGAACATACTACGAAATGCATTTTCATGTCATAAATGAGGAAAGCTACAATAGTAGTGGACTAGCAAGGCCTAAGAATAAGTGTTCTTCTAGTTCTTTCTCAGCTTACACCACAATTATGTTGAAGGATATAACCACGCATAGCCTGCCCAACAGGCGCTTTTGGGAACGAGCGCGAGGTACACCACAATCACCTGCCAAGCTAGACTGCATCATCTCCTTAACGTTACATGCGATCAACGAGAAGGACAATTGGATGAGTTTTTTTGTGATTTCCGGAACAATCAAGTTCGCGGAACACAGTTTATTATTTTCCACCAAGAACTTGAACAGTGACCTTGCTAAGTGTGCAAAGCTGCCACTCACCACCTGGAACTTGTCATGGCTCTTGGAAATCATGCATTACTAGCAGATTAGTGAATGATTTGTAGGGTGAGCTGATTTCCAGAATTCTGATTTCCAGAATTGTAGGCTCTTAGCCAATGAGAAGACAGAAAGTGACTACAATATATAATAATATTTCTTATCGTATCAATAACAAACGTCTCGATTGTGATTGGTCATCTGCGCGCTTATTTCTTAATAAGTTATTGGAGCCCAGTCACGCGGGTGCCCAATTACAACTTTTTGTAATTGGACACCTACGTTACGCGCGTTAAGCAGGTGGCGCACGTAAATCAAATCAGTGTTTACTCGCTCCAATGGCCATCTTACAATTGCCTTGTCAGCTTGTTAATTACTAAGCTATTTTAAAGTGTATATGACAGAATTTTTATTTGCTTGATGGAATATACATGTTCTGATGAGAATGTTGAAAAAAGTTTTTCGATATCGATTTTTCTTCTCTGTGATTTAGCCGTCTAAAAACGTGAAATTTCACTTCCGGTGGAGTACAATACCGTGCAAGAAGAAAGACTGGAAATAGTCCGCTGTGACGTCAATACCAGAATGCCAGTTTCGCGGTTTTTTGGTTCCTCAGTATTTTTGGTATACCCGAGGAAGAAACATGGTTGTATTAAGGTGTGTTGTCTATGATTGTAGCAACACGCACCACCGCCCAGAGGCTGAATGCACGTCTCGGAACGCCTCACAGGATTGGCTGAGAAAACAATAGAACAAACAACAGAATAATGGACCCTAGCCCTCAAAATAATACATCTGCGTGATAACCAGGTATAATGAAATTAGTGGTTCTGAAGACGTGCGTGGTATCTGGCCATTTAAACAGTTCCAAACTCGTCCAAACAATCGGGTCAACACTATATTTTAAAACAACTCATTGCGGGGAAGTGGTGTACGCAAATGATGAATGAAGTGCTCAAACGGCTTTAACACAATCCAACATTGTCGAAATGTTGGAGCGATGTTGGATTTATTGGAAGACGCTTCCAACAAGCTTCCAACATTTTTCAACACTTCCAAGAATATTGGTGTAAACCTGTTCAAACTGTCCAACAACAGCTAATGTCTGACGACCTATAATTCATACGACACTAAAATGGTGTCATAACGTTGATATGGCAACACCGATGTTAATATAACACTGGTCTTAACAACAAATTTTCATCTTTATCTAATACAGCTGTAGTGACCGTTTTTCCATAGCATTGTTATTGGCGTCGTAGTTAATGCTCAAATTTGGGGGGATATTGACCCCAAAAATCCAGGCGAGCCTTCCAAATAAAATATACACGATCTTATTGCTGTCTTTCGAGAGTTATGTTTTGCGGTATTCGGCATAATATACACATACGTAGCTTACAATTTCTCGTTTACGCAGAAATCTAATTTGACAGTCTCGTCTTGTTACCATGGCAAGCAATGATTAAGTTGTTGGGCTTGTTGTACAAGGCTAGCAAACATCTCAACGGATTTTCTCGATTTTTACACGGTAAATATTCACGATTCTTGGTGAAACAGAAGTAACATTCAGTGAGTCTAATCTAACAAAGCCATTAAAAATCGGTACATAATTTTCGGTAAATTACTCAATTTTCGTTTTTTACGTTTATTGGGTTTGTTTATGTACAACAATTTTCGGCCCATTTTTTTTCGTGATCGAGAACCAAGGACAGTGTGGAATGCGCGCAATAAACATTTTATTTACCGTAGAAACCTCTTTCGTGACGTCATCAAAATAAATAAACGCACCAGCGCCATTTTCGTGCCCATGCCTCGCGCGCCAAAAAAACTATATGAAGCCACCTTAAATCCATTTCCATCATGGTCATCCTGTGCCAAAAACGCACATTAATAGTGTCAATACACTTATATAGTAATTGTTGACAAAACGCGACTATTATTTTTAAATTTCTTTTGAGACAAACATGTCTTTTTAGCATATAGCCCCTTTAAGCACAGACGTTTTAATAGCCCCTAAATTATAAGCGGAGACGTTTTAAGGTTACAGTGTACCTTCAGATCGAAAATTTATCGAAAATTTTTTTTGGCGTCAAAATAAAGTTCGCAGAATGAACTTTCATCCCAAAAAAAAAATTATCGAAAAGTAGTGAAAATTGACGGAGAAATGACGGTATAACTTTTGTGGGCGGAGTTTGTTTGTGAAGCGATATGTTTTTTTAAGCGCTGTTTTCTCAAAGTTAATTTTTCGCTTGTTGGGGACACTTTAAAGAGCTACAACTCAAAGGAAATTTGTTCGATTTTCCTCAAATTCGGACAGAAGCTAGGCTAACACAGGACGAAATAATGAATTTACTAACCTTTAAGAGAAAATTAAAGTTTACTTAAAGGTATCGAAAATCTTTAAGTTGACACGTAAATACTCTTAAAGGTATTAAAGTAAGTAATATCTTTAAGATGTGTTTAAGAGCATTTACGTTATCTTTAATTCAACTTTTCAAGACCCTTAAAGGCAACTTAAATTGTTCGTTACTTGCTTTAAGTGTTGTCAAGTAAAGGCTTATTTAAGTAATTTACGGTGCACTTAAAGATAGTCGAAATTGTTCTTTACGTTTTCTTTAATGAACCTTTACTTGCACTTAAAGTCGTTATTTCGTCCTGTGTTTGCGTTACAATAATATTGCGTTACTTCGGCTTCCGTTGTCCGCTTAGTACTGGGCATCAGATTTTTAAGGCATGAGCATGCGCAGAAAGCGTTCTCTTTTCGAACGTTATGTACGAATCTGCAAAACGTTTCGATCAGAGCTGCGGCAAACCAAGAGGTTGAATCACGGCTCAGAGGCTGAAATTTGACAAAATCCGCCGTTTGCAGAGTGCCTGGTACATCATCTAAGTACGAGACGGCGTAATGAGGTGCAATCGGGTCGATGAACCGACTTGAGAGCATAAAAGAAAGACCACTCCGGTGGTGCGTAAGGTTTCAGCCTCGCTCTGCACACGGTGAAGACACTCCAGCGAGCCAAAAGGTACAATTCTGTGAGTTTCGGCTTTAAAATAAACGCCAAGCGAAGTTTTTGGCTGTGATTTTTGAGTCGCTGGAGTGTTAATAAAATGTGTGTAAAGACAGAATGTATTCCTTCCCTTCACAATTTGCTCTAAAAATACCCATAATTCATAGCGGGCAAACGTTAGCGGTTAATAATTGACTGACTGGACGTGTGTGTTGTTATGTAAGCAGATCCTGCATCGAAGAAAGCAGAAATAAGAAGAGTTGATGGCCAAAGAAAACGTAAGTGAATCATTTCCCTTGCAGGTTTAAAATGAGATCAAAATATTGATCAATTGTTACGTTACTGAGACGGAAACGAATTTCGAACGAACACAATTTATCGTGAACCGCCAGTATAGAATCTTAACATGCTTGTCAAGGAATACAACGGTGTCGCTTCCTTTCGAAGCTTTTAACCTTTGAATTCAAACGTTATTTAACTTGTCTTTACGGATAAAAGATGCTGCATTTTAAAAGCCAGCTGGTTGACGGAATTTACATGATACATTTAGTTCATGTCACGCAAGTGTTGGTTACATGTGCTCACGAATGAACGCTTGTTAATGACTCCTACCTTTCAAATTTTACACAGCTTTATTGAATTTAACTTTGCCTTGTATTCTTGCTTGTGTTAATCTTACATCGCCCTGTCGTGACGGGGCTTAATTGTACATCGTAAAGTATCTGAAACTACATATGATCAATTTACTAGAACGATGATTAATCTAAGCTAAACCTAACATCAATAG